>JAQMYM010000005.1:21679547-21699667 GCA_030014255.1 Parauchenoglanis ngamensis
AGAGAGAGAGAGAGAGAAAGGAATAGAGAGAGAGAGAGAGAGAGAGAAAGGAATAGAGAGAGAGAGAGAGAGAGAGAGAGAGAGAGAGAGAGACAGAGAGAGAGAGAGAGAGAGAGAGAGAAAGCAATAGAGAGAGAGAGAGAGAGAGAAAGGAATAGAGAGAGAGAGAGAGAGAGAGAGCGAGAGAGGGGAACAACAGTATATAAACGCTATAACACGAGGCAGAACAGGACGCAGGTTTTCCACATACGTTCCATCACCCTGAATGTACTATAAATGGATAAAAAGTAAATGTTTATTTGGAATAACTAAATAAACTTTAATCACTGGCAGGCTGTTGTGGTATATAAGGGGTTAAACACACATTGGGACATGCTGTTACTGGAAAATAATGAACTTTCTGGGTGATAACAGTGAATCGGCTCCATGACACTTCGCCTCTTCATCGCTTGTTATTTTCCAGTAATAACGAGACATGCGGTGTTTTATTCTTTACTTGGAAGACATCCTGTATTACGCATGTTGCCGTCTGTTTACGTTGGAGCAGGGTGACATAAATAATGTAAAAAATGCAACAAGATGCAACTAGCAAATTAGCACAAAGTTAGCTTGGCATCTGATTAAAAATACAGCCCTACTTTCAGAAACACAGCCTTCCACTACATCCACCAAGGCTAATAACGGAGCCTATGCAGCATGACTCCTTATGCATAATGCTAACTAAGCGCTAGCTAATATATCAGGCTGAAGTATTTTTGGTGAGTGTGTTCAGCTTTACACAGGCTGTGGGAAACTGTCGCTACACGACTTGCCCATCTGCCATGAAATACCCACAGTGAAGAGTGAAGAAGAGTCGCAGGAAGGAAGCGCAGGAGCTTATTTCGCAGGCAACTGAGAAGCTAAGTGGCTGAAAACTGTGACAGTGAAGATTAGCTGTTCTGGCTCTCGACATCAGTAACCCGAGTCTGTGCTCCCAGAAAATATCTGCTGGGGGGAAAAAAGATCATGCATCCCTTCCTGTTACAGACAGGAAACGTTTGAAATTCAGCGGAATTGTGTATTTTTTGGCATTTAAATCTCAATCTGTAATGAGAAGCGACATATATATATCCTGTAACTTTAGTCACAGTACCTAACATCTGTCTTCATACCTTAACACAATCATATACTGATTTTTTTTTCTCTCGAAGCAAACAAAGCGTACACTTCAGAAAAAAACGCGCTCATCATCATTCGTCACAGCAACAGTTCTGTAGTGTACAGCTTCTTACAGGTATTTGGATTGTGCTGTTATTCACGCTGTCGATAATGAATATCCTTTGTATTAATGCATCGATGATCAAGTTCAAAAGCCAAGAGACTGCAATCAATCACGTCTCGCGGTTGTAAATTCGAGTGTGACGGTTTCGTAGCGTGTCGATACGACAAGGAACAACGAGCCAATTCAGATTTGGTGGTTTTCAATCATACATCGACTGGTTTTATCGATCTTATGTTGGTTTATTGGTTTGTTGCCTTATGATAGATAAGTTTCAGATTAAGAAAAAGTGGGAAATACAGGAAATATCACTTTTAGTGTTAATGAGAGGTTCTCCAGAATAATCTCTGGATATGCAAATAATCAAGATAATTGTGATATTATAGGTTCCTCAGTTGTTCCTCTTGAGAACCCATGCAAGGGTTTATGTTCAGGAGACTAAGAACCGTTAATTACTAATGAATGAACCCTTAATTAATTAAATTAAAGTGACTGTGACCTTCTCATTTACAATAAAGTGACATTTGGCTAAAATCCAAGAAGAACGGTTCTGATAAAACTTTCGAACACCTGTACAGTTAGAGAGTAAAGGCTGGAGCTTAGAATGATCATTAAATTGCCTTGTATTTGAAACGTTTATTGATGAACATCAACAATTATGTGAGTAGAAATTCTTCTCGTGGTTCACATTTGGTGGCGAGAGATTAGGTTAAGATTTCTTTAATGGTCTTGCACGGTTCCTGGTTCTGGATGCAGTGAACCTGACTGACAGAGGCCTGATCTCTGCTCTCGCCCAGAGCCAAGACACAATGCTGGAACCCACAGAGACAGACGAAGAGTCCCTGAGCGTCCAGGAGCACAGGACGCTGTTCACACCATAAGGCCAGGTTTGCAGGAAGGTCTTTATGCCAAACATGGCTCTGGGGGGAAAATGCTCGCCAGTGTGTGTTCTCAGTACAGGAGCATTACACTACGTGATAATTACAGATATTTCCAGTGTTTGTCCCGATGCGACGACTCCTCAGAATGTATGGGGAGGCGTATATTCAGCAATCACGGATGAAAGATGAAGCTGTGGAGCTAACTTACTCACAAAATGTGTTTTGTGTTAAAGGTAGTTACAGATAAGAGTCTCCTTAACTCAGACCTGGTTATTAACACCGAGAGCCACGTTTCTCATACCGATTACAAGAATTAATGAAAAATCAGGGTTCAGAATTAAACCTCACATCGATTTTGTAAAAACAACGGTGACCCACGACTGGCTAAAGTGTGACACGTCATCGAGAGTTTAAAATCCCAGCACCACCACTGTGGATACGGGTCGATGGGAACGGCCCTGAGCTCCGGATGGGAGGAGCGGCCTTCCTCCTCTTTCTCTGGTGTTTGGTGAAAGAAAGAAAGAAAGAATGAAAGAAAGAAACATGGAGAGGAAAGGAAGAAACATAAAAGAAATAAAAACAAATGGAGAAGAAAAAAGAATTGGAGAGATAAGAAATAAAGAAAGAAAGAAAGAAAGAGAGAATGAGAGAGAGAGAGAGAAAGAAAGAGAAAAAGAAAGAGAGAGAGAAAGAAAGAAAGAAAGAAAGAAAGAAAAAGAAACATGGATAGGAAAGGAAAAAACAGAAAAGAAATAAAAACAAATGGAGAAGAAAAAAGAATTGGCGAGATAAGAAAGAAAGAAAAAGAAAGAAAGTAAGAAAGAAAGAAAGAGAGAGAGAAGAAAGAAAGAAAGAAACATGAAGAGGAAAGGAAAAAACAGAAAAGAAATAAAAACAAATGGAGAAGAAAAAAGAATTGGAGAGATAAGAAATAAAGATATAAAGAAAGAAAGACAAAGAAAGAAAGAAAGAAAGAACAAGAGAGAAAAAAAAGAAAGAGAGACAGAAAGAAAGAACAAGAAACATGGCTAGGAAAGGAAGAAACAGAGAAAACAAATAAAAACAAATGGAGAGGAAAAAAGAATTGGAGAGAAAGAAAGAGAGAAAGAAAGAAGGGAAGAAGGAAAGAAAAAGAGAGAGAGAGAAAGAAAGAAACATGGAGAGGAAAGGAAAAAACAGAAAAGAACTAAAAACAAATGGAGAGGGAAAAAAACTGGAGAGATAAGAAAGAGAAAGAAAGAGAGAAAGAAAGAGAGAAAGAAAGAGATGCCTGCTCTGCAGTTTGAAGGCATGACTCTGGAGACGTGGCTCAGAAACATCATTAGAATACGAAGCTGATTTCTTGAACTGGTCGGATTTCTTGACGCCTCATCTTCCATTTCCTGCTTCATCACCGCAGCGCTTTAATAACAGGAAGCTCGGGTTCAGAAAACAGACTCTATTTTCTGTTCAATTTATCTCCTAATCCATAAATCTCTATCCCAGAGAAAGATGAGGAAGAAGAAGGAAGGAGATTAGGGCCTGAAATAAGTCGCTCCAAGTTGCATGTGCAGATAACATGACCGCGTGATGGTTCAGATTAAACTCGCCCACGTGACACGCGGCGTAATCTGAAACGGCGCTCCAGCCTAATCCCAACTCCAAGAGAAAGCACATCCAAGGAGCCATGTGCGTGCTCGGCTCGCTCAGTCAGGAATGGCTTCCTTCCCTGGATCGCTGCCTTATCTATTCTGGCTGTTGGTTTCCTTCCAGGGATTTCGTTTGTTTTTTGACAGAGATACGGACCTGCTCCGTATTTACATCCCTCCCAAAACAGGACAACTTAAAAGTCCCTGTGATGCACAAACAGCTCATCTTTTTCTATTTTTCTTTACATTTAAATGAGTTACGTTTTGGTGCAAGTTGAAGCTTTTTTTTTCCTGAAGCAGGTCCACGATTTTATCATTTGACTCATCCTGACAGGTCTCTAAAACCCAAACGCCTTGGATAAAAGGGTTCGAGGATTCTTCGCATGCGTAAACCTCCTCAAAAAGACTGACAATCGAACCCATAAGATATCACCTCTGAAAAAAAAACCTTTTGGACCTACTGGGAACAGATACAGACATGCTAGGAAGTAAACAAATACAGGACCGGAGGTAAAAGAGATAACGCGGTGCGCTTGCGGGCATTTAAAGAGAACCCCCAAACAACACGCTGCACTTTGTTAGTATTTCCAGCCTTAAAACTGAAATACCAACATGTCGTGACATTTCAGCTTTACTGACCAATAGCGCTTCGGTTGTTTTTCTTAGAAGCAAAGGTTATGCTTGAAGCATATCAAATGCCTGATATGTACCAAATACCAAAAATAATACTTCCTGAAAGCTGCAATGAATAATATTGGCACCCCTGCGCCATGTAATGAGCTGAGAGGCGTGTTTAGTATATAATATACACGTCTTTCTTGCTGTTGCAACCCCGGCACTTCAGTACCAGTGTGTGTTTGTGCGATCTCTGCCTGTTTTCTCACGTCAGCTGTTTCAGCCTGCTGATTTTTTTTTTCTTTGGGACAGGAGGTTCGAGCAGTCGCCACTTTGATTTAACTGCTTAGTACGAACTTGCATCATCCCCTGAGAATCGAGTCCAATTTTCTGAGCGGCCCTTTGACAGTAAGCAATATCGGCGTACGGTTTTCTCCAGAAAAAGAGGCCAGAGACGGTCAGAGCAGGAGCTTAACTTCTTGGTTTTAGCTGAGTACTCGAGCCATAAAGCCCTGAAGACCCTGAAGTCGCTATTCAAGAGCACTTCAGAAAGAGGCCCAGACTCAGACCTCTCTCTCTCTCTCTCTCTCTCTCTCTCTCTCTGACATAGCAAAATTGAGGGAAAAAAAAAAACCCCAACCCAGACATTTGGGACGGTCCATTTTTTTCTGATTTGGGATGTCTCCCCCTGCGAACACAGCTCCAGGGCAGCCATTATGAAGCACAGTGCTGATCAGCGAGGAGGACAACGGTGCGAGCAGTCCAAAATAAGCTCTCCCCTGAGACAAACACAAAGGCAATTACGCAGGAGGGAGGCTATTCTTCCTGCCTGCCAACACTATTCATTATTAACGCGCAGGCTTTGCAGAAGCTTTCAACCACTAGAATGAACTGGGCTAGTTTTACTAAAGCTTTTGGCTACATGACTGAACAAACTCTCTGGTGCAGCTAGTTCATTGAAGTTGTCTGTGCTTATAAAAAAAAAAAGGGGGGGGTAAAAATGGCGAAAATAAATAAATAAAACCGTAGCAAGTAGTGATGGACAGGTATTCAAATTCTTGACTGATATTCATATGCAATATGTGGCACCTACATATTCGTTACTCACAAATATATATAAAAGAAAGAGATTAAAGTTATTCAGCCGGTCCACTCCGCATGTTGCGAGTCACGAATCTAAATCTCAAATAAAAACGGCTACGAGTTTGGTCATCCAAAAAAACTCTACGCGCAAGAAATGAGTCCATGACTGGAGCGTAAACAGTTTGCTCTTCCGTATGGGCATGGCAGGTTCGAATCCCGGAGACGTCCCAGCTCTCCGTGTCTGGGAGAAAAGGGAACGATGTTGACCGACGGGTTCGGAGTCGATGGTAAAATCTCTCTCCATGTCAATCACATGGCGCAAACAGTGCTTTCCTCCGAGCTAATTTAAGTCGCATCTCTGGATACTGCGGCGGAATCCTGCGTCTGCATGATCACTAGCGAGTCGCATCACATATGAGGCCTCATCCTATTGGTCGCGTTCTGAAAAAGTGCTCAGGACTCGGAGATGCGGATTTCAGATTCATCCCTGCGGGGCTCCATTTCCACCTCACGCTCGTTCCTTCAAATCCAAGCGGTTGCATTTTCCATTTCAGAACAAACACAATTTCAGATAACGGACGCAGGACCGACGACGAGGCCACGGCGGAGACTCGTGAGGAAGGCTAGAGAAGACGGTCCTCTCACAAACAATACGAAGGCGGGTCCCTGCGTAGGCGGGCAATGCAAGCTTCCGTGCTACGTCAGGATGATCTTGCACATTCCTTTTTTTTCCGATTTTCAATAAGGAAGGACCGAGGGCTATATTAAAAGTTTGACAAATGTGCCACAAAATGCATTTCTCTTCCTCACGCGTATGTATTTGAGGGAAGATCTCATCCTTTTTTAAAAAAAAAAACTAAAATACATAAACAAACGTAGTGGACAACAAAGCAGGTCGTTTCAGTGTATCATTGCTGCACGTTGCTGACCTTTGAATCTGCATAAACAAACGCAACACTCCTGAGCAGGGAAGAGTCGTCACCGGGTGAGAGATTCATCAGACGGCGAACAGTTTCCGACTGACATCAGACATTTTCTTCCAGTTTGCTAGGAATCTCTCTCTCTTATCCCATGATCCTCCTCACCATCAGCGCCACTTATTGCAGTTCACTATTCAAGTTCAAAATAAGCGCTTCACTGCCACAATGAATGCAAATTACACTCATTTCAATGCACCAATAATGTTCTTGACTCGCGTTCCTGACTGTCGAGTAAACAAAATGGAACATGCATGGATCGCAAGGCGGAGATTTTTCCTCTCTTTCCTTTACTTACAGGAACTCCGGTTAACGTAGATGCTCAGTGCTCTGGATGCGTCTCAGCTCACGGTGTTGGAGTAAAATGCAGAAGAGAAGAACAATGAAAACAATGTAAATACTTCTTTCTTCATATAGTCCTAAAATAAACAGCCGAAAAAATACAGCAGCCGGTCAACCAGACCTGACCGGAAGTCTTCACGTTAGCAGACTTAAATCTTTACGATTGTTCCACGAATGGTAGAGAAATGGCAGTTCTTGTCACAGCAACGGTGACGGGAAAATCCTATCAGGTCGAGAGAGAGAAAAAAAACAACATTTCTCTGAGGTGGGGAAAAAAAAAAAAACCTTTTTGTTTTCTGGAGAGTTCCAGTAAAATGAGCTCTTCTTCCAATCCTTGAATAATTAACATCGATATAAATTCGTAGATAATGGTAATAAGACAAAAAACAAAATCCCATCATGGTTTCTATGGTGACAAACACAACAGGCATAGTCCTCACTCTCCCTGTGTCCTGTCATTGGTTTGTTGTCTGATTGTGTTCGCCTGTTCCGTGTTTACTTCCTATTAGCTTGTGTGTTTACGTCAATATCTTTTTGCGTAGTCTTCCCATGCAATTTGACATCATCAAGTCTTTTTTTGTGCTAAATATGCTCTTGCGAGTATAATAAGAGTATCGTTGCGTGCTGCAATAATATAATAATGGTATGCAAATTTGACAAAACTTTTACACACGCCTGCAGCTTAGACGTGTAACAAAACACCACTGTCTGTGTCTGTTCACTGCTCCAAATTTCCATATCTGCATTTGGATTTAAGCTTGAAGTGGGCGTGGCCTAAACCTAAAGAAGTTTTCCGCTTAGAAGTTATTTTCCCGGGACATTTTCTAACTAATTTATCTGGTTCTATTCCTCAAAATATACACAGATCCAAGTATCCAAATTTAAACCGACATGACCAGGCGGTTACTACGGATGCACAAACGTCGCAAACGTACCGCTGTAAGTGCATGGTTAACGTGAATGTTGACGGGAAAAAAAAAAAAAAACCTTCCACGAAGCATTCTAAAAAAAAATGTAATACAGGAGGTCTTTTTTTATGTCGTTATTCGTGTTTGTTTAGAACGCTTATATTTGTGGTCGGTTACGTCTCTACTGTAGCTGGAAATGGAGGGAAACAGACAGACAGACGGACAGACAGACAGACGGCTGTAAAAGGCAGAGCGTGAGTGCGATACAGAGAGAGCGGCGTAATCCGGAGCACTCAGCACACAGCCGGGAGCCGTACCGAGGGCTAATGAGGCCGCGTTTTACAGAACCAAGGCTACAGGAGCCGGAGGATAATTGCCGAGGCAGACCCGAATGAACGATGGGGAGAGACGAGCCTTTCATCTGCCGCAGGAAAACAGAGTCGGCCCTAACGACAGGGCAGGTCCATATTGACCAGAGCTTCACTTTTCTTTACAGCACTAATGGCATGTGTTTATCAAAAATGTTGGCATAGGCCCGCCTCCACCTACCTGCGCTCCTGCTCGCCTAGTTAAGGACAGCGTTATTGATTTAACTGCGAGCTCTACCCATTCATTTCACTGATATTTAATTATTCCGGAGGTTTTGGTTGGATAAATACATCACATCCATAAATTCAGCTGATAAGCTGGAATGTCGCGACTATTTTCGCTGATCACGGGAAGCTGGAGCCATATTCCTTAGCCATTCGTGTAAGGAATAAAACACTTCGTGACACGCAGTTACAGGAGCACAATCAGTGACAGGCTGGTGTGATGAAGCCGAGCTGCCGTTATCAACCAGAGTGTTCTCAAGCAAGAGTGTGTCCTGGAGTGCTTTATTCCTCTTAGACCGCAACAATTTGCCAAAGATTGTACGTTTTTTCTTGACTTTTTATCCATTTGTCGTTGCATTTATAAGACAAAAAAAAAACAAAAAAAACCCCCCGGCTCATATCACCACTTCCCTCTCGCTCTCCCTCTGTCTCGTTCTGTCGATCTCTCTCCTCCAATCTCCGTCTCTCTCTCTCTCTTTCTCTCTCCCTCCGTCTCTCTGTCCTATATCTCCTCTCTGTCTGTCTCGCTCTTTCTTTTGCTTTCGCTTTCTCTTTCTGTCTGTCTGTCTCTCTCTCGCCCTCCATCTCCCTCTCTCTCTCCATCCTATCTCTCCTCTCTGTCTGTCTCTCATAGTCTGACTTTTGCTTTCTCTCTCTCTAGTTTGAAAGAAGCAAAAAGGGATTGGAAACTAATCTGTTTGAAAACCTTATGAACTGAAAGCTCTACACATACTCTGGGGAGTGTGCGTGTGGGTGTGTGTGTGTGTGTGTGCGTGCGCATGTGTGCGCATGTGCATGCATGCAGAGAACAGAAACGCAATAATCCCCTCCTCTCCTGAATCTGCTCTAGACATCTTTGTCGTTACGCTGGAACACGGCCGCTTGTGTTTGAGCGAGAGAACTGAAAGGAATGAATCATTTCTTTCTCTCTCTCTTTCTGTCCTCTTCATCCTCAGGCAGATTAGACATCCACGCCGAAAGTACGGCACTGACTCAGACGAGCCGCACTTTGTAGACATCAAATCCCCATAATGAGCCGAGGAGAGCTCGGGCCGATTTGAAGTTTGATTGACGGGGGCATCTCCCGGCCCTGCGCGCGCTTTCAGCATCATCTTTTCAATTACAGCCGCCGCTCGGCCTTGTGGGTGAGAGGTAATTTGCGTGGCTGCTTTTAGCTCGGCGTACTGTATTACAATGCATTTATCCGCCAGCGAGAATGCAGTAGGAGGTGATGCGGGAGAAACAAAGCAGGGCTGCATGATTTAAGTTTAACATGAATGCACAATGAATAGCATTTTATTTATCGATTACGATTGTCACAAAATACACTACATAATTGATCGTGATCATAAATACATAAGCTTATTGGTGCCATGTAAGAATTAATCATCAACATCTCGTTATTACGAGAAAACAGATTCCCAGTGTTAAGTTTTATCCGCTTCTGTTCTGATTTTCGGTCCTGTCGCCGCCCCTTTCACCCCATTGGTCCGTTCCTTAACGTGCACCTGCTCTCAGATGACACCTTGATTAGTTTGCTTTTATATGTCTGTTTATATATTCTGCTGTCCCAGTGTCCATTCTTCAAAACAATTGATTCCAGTCACAATTTTACATACATCTTTGCTGGAGTTCCGACTTGGTGCCGTGACCCGGATGGCTTGGTTTCCTCTCGCTCGATTCTCTCATGTTTTTACGGACGACCTGATTCGGTGCATGTTGCAGCGGAAAGTCTGATTCCAAAAGAGTAGTGCATGATAGTTACAGCATTAACATGTGTACTGCATTTCCTTTAAACGTAAGCGGCAAATGTTTCGACGCTTTTGCTAATCTGCCAATAGCGCTAGCATTTCGTCCCTACGCACTTATTAGAAGAGACAAACTACAAGCGACCCGAGTCGGATATTTTATCATAAGTGCTGCGAATATTAAAAAACAGGGCGAAACTTAAATAGTCGTCCCGAAGACCAGACCGGTGAAAACAGATTTAAATGCTGACGCGTAACTAAATACGTGAGTGATTAGCCTTTGAAGAAATACTCCAGCAAACAGAAAGCGATATTTCCTGCAGACGTGAGTTCAGGAAGTCCTTCGGTCTGTGCTGCACTAGATTATCTAATGAATAATGATCATTCATCATGGCATTTGCCTTAAAATGTTTTCTTCACATGATCACATTAATTAATCTCCCGCTAATAATAAAGGCTTTCCGAGGCACTTTAATTAATTCCGTACGCTTCCCGCATTAATGTGTCATCATTCATCTGATCAGAGGAAGCCTCTGCTATTGTAGCACGAACGTTAAGGGGGAACTCCAGCATACGGTAGCATTTATCGTGTTATTTGTCACAAATGTGTAGTATTCCGTTGCGCTGGCTGTCATTTTTTCCTCATACGGACTGAAGGACGAACGTGAGATGGGAATAAATGTGTTTAAGCAATGGTCAGACATAAAACTGTTAAAAAGGGCAGGACTAACGAGGAAATGAAATTCAGAAATAAAGAGTATAAATGTGAGATCATAAATAATGAAAAGACACTTGAGTCAATATGGAGGACATTAATACGTAGCATTATTAGTAGTAATAATAGGTTATTTTTAAATTGTTGTATTGTATTGTTCTTATATATATATTTTTTTTTATAAAGTGCTACCATCTCCGTGCTTCGAAGGACAATATGACTGTAAGCAATACATAAAGTATTTTTTTTCCCCTTAAAGCTACGCCTGAGAGTGTGAGAAAAGCGAAGAAAAAAATTATAATTAAAACGTGATTAAACATTTTCAATAAAAAAAGACAGAAGAGAAAAAAATAAAGTAAATCAAAAAATAAAACCCGGTTTGACGACTGAACGGAAGGGCAAACTATGCAACTAAAAATGTAATAATAATAATAATAATAATAATTCTAAACTGTATTCCACTTCTTTTGCAGGTTGTATAACATTTCTTAAAAAGATGCATTAAGACATGCAGTATGTCATTAATTTAAAATATATATCGAGCCAGATTTCTGAGAAGAGAACGATCTGTGAGAGGAAAACACCTCACCTGCTGGTGAGATAGAACCGATTTAATTTATGCGGGAAAAAAAAAAAATCCCCAACCACCTGTGCAGGGGTTTCAAAATTCTGCGGGAAAGCCGTGTACCTGGCAACGCTCGCTACACGGCGCTCTGAGAAACACACCTGCTGCTAATTCACACCTGCTTTCAGGAGGCAAGAAAATCGCACGCTGTACTTACTTTTGCAAATAGCCCGAATTTAGTGCATCATCATCTCCTCAGTTTTTTTTTTTTTTTTTGTGCGATCCTCTGTAAAAGAAATTCATACGTTTGAGCAAAATAAAAATAAAAAAAACATTGGGTTTGTACGCACCGCAAGAATAATAACGAAAGGAAACATTATTTTTCATTCTCGTAGGTAAGCTGCCGTGATTTCCGAGGTTTGCAGGTTGTCCCAGGCTTCTCGGGTCGGATTTACACAGTGGCGATCTTGCGCGATTATTCCTTGTCACGCTGTACGACAAGTCCTGGCAGAATTCTAGAACGCTCCGTGCGATAACACTGAGTGTGCAGCGATGCGGTACGGGGTTTGTATCTCTTCGGCTGGAAAGCATGAGATGGTTTCAGGTTGCCTTAACAGTAAACAAACTCAGAAAGAGCGGCGCGTTTGTGCGCTAATTAGCAAGCTACGCACGCTAGCTAGCAAAAAAGTGCACAGCGAAAAGTCGGCTACGGAGAACTTCGTGTTCTCTGCGAATGAAAGCCAATGATTAAATTTTTTTTACTTACTAAGTGTTTAATCAAAAACATGTTGAAACTATTGTCTAAGAAAATTTCATTGTTTATCTATTTATTTATTATTAGACATAGACATATAGAGAGACAAACAGATATTACAGATAGATAGATATTACATCAGCTATGACTACTGCTTATACAAATTGAGTTCCTTTTGTCTATAATTCCAGCTTTTGTCTTCTGTATTATACGATGTGAAAGAATGCAAGTGCCTCCCATAACACACACACACACGGAGTATACACTGCTTTCTTTTCTTTGTCTGTTGTTTTTAACACACCATTTTCCAGCATGTGTGATAGACTCTGTTCTTATCTCTGCTTTCTTATGCAAATGAGACAGCCTCGCTTTTTTTCCCCCTCTTTTTTTTTTTTTTTGCGCATGTCACAGCTGTACATTTGGAAACAGCCTTTATAATTGCCTGTAATTATCTGAGACCAGACTACTTCAAAACATCCTGGTAATTTGATGGAGTGGAAGCGAGGATGGGGGGCGAGCGTGTTAGTGAGAAGACGCTGCGCTCCGGCGGAGAGAAAAGCGACGCTGGAAGGGAGGCAACGCGGTTTGCTAAAAAGCACATCCTACACCAGGAGCCACGGACCAGGCCATAATTATCTCTGCAAAGCCTTCTGGGTAATGAAGCTGCAAATAAAAGCCACCTGCAGGAAACTGCTCTCTGGGGCGTCTCAGACTTGACTAAATAACCTTAAAAATGGGAGGATGCGGGCCAACGAGCAGGACTGAAAGATTTGTTTCCTCCTTGAATATTTATTTCTGCTTACCGCTCGCTGTATGTTTTGCTGCTTGATGCTATGCTCTCTGCTACTGATGTGAAGTGCTGTGTAGTACACAGAGCTGAGTGCTCTTACGTAACGCATGTATAAATAAATGTCCCTGACAGTCCACAGATGGCCCATCCTCCCCCCACAGAGGACAAGGTCCGGCCCTGGCGGTGTCCTCCGCCCGAGACTCGTTCACTAACGCTCACACACACGAGCGCTCGGAGCAGCAGGGCAGCAGAGCGGCTCCAACTCCAACAGGTGGGCATCGGTCGCTATCTGATAAACCCATACACACTGCAGCTGCTTTCGGACAGACCGAGAGCAGGACAGAGGAGGAAAAGACAACATCTTGGCTTCTTATTCGCTTCCAAAATGCCAGCTGTCCACTAGAACTTAACGCTAACTACAGTGTCTGGTTATCAAAGCATAAACAAATAAGTCACAGCACAACTAACTAGTGCTAGTGCTGATTTCCTGTCATGTGCCTTTGTTTTGGGTTTTGTTACCCTACTGTGTTCACCTGTTCTGTGTTTAGTTTGTCGACGTCGTGTCTTGGTATCCTCGCGAATTCTATCGTTCTGTTCCACAGTTGTTCAGGTTTTCTGGCTCATTATTGATTATGGATTATTACCGTCTAATGCACATTGACCCCAGCTATGGATAGCGAACGTTACAGACGTACATGTCCTGGTCCTGCGAGAATCATCAGAGTAAAGGTCGTCTACGAGGAATAATTCGGCACAAACACGGAGGCTCGAAGGTTAACATCCTTGAAGGATAAGGTTTTAAAAAAAGGAAGGCACATGGCACTCGGAGCAAAGTGTCCAGACAGTGCTGCTAGCTGTTTTGTTGCATGGTGATGGTACCAGAACAAATCCAGTCAAATACAGGTAATGTGGGACTGACCATGTACCATGGACAGGTCATACATGCGATACCTCAGCGCCCGTGACGGGGGTCTGGCTGATGCCGGTGCTGACCGAGCTCCAGGAGCGGGCCGTGAGGACGCAGGCGAACAGCGGGTACAGGTCTCCGGCCCCCAGACGTCTGCTGTAGCGCTCGATACCCTTCATGTCCCCCTTCATGAGACTCTGCCACAGTCTGCAGTAATCCAGCCGAAACTCCGGCTTCAGCACCTCGGATAGAAAAAAACAAACACGGGAACTAAAAGAATTCTTCCTCACACAATTTCTTTCTTTCATGACAGCAAAACTTGGACAGGCAAACCGGATATCCGATTTCATTCAGCATGAACAGCGAAGAGTGCAACGTTCATGAAAATAATTCAATATTAATAACAGATAATAATTATTATATTAGACTAGAACTGCGATATTGGGCCCGCGTTACATTCCTCAATCTAGGCTTATATCAGATTTAGGATGATTTGGCACACGACACATCAAAGATTTTAAAGAAGCAGTTGGTTTATTTTAACGCCTTCTGATGCCTTTAAGGTGAACTGTGTTGTCAAGGAAAACATGCAGGGCTGAGCTGCTTCATTCCAGCTTGGGGGCGGGGCTAATTTCAGGGCCAGAAAAATGTGCACAGCGGCACGAACGTTCTAGTGTTCTAGTCCGCTGAACGGTAAGAGTGTAAATCACAATTATATTATACGATGAGAGACAGACAGAGAGAGAGAAACGCAGAGACAGAGATACAGGAAATACAGTGAGAGTGAAAGGAAGTTACAGAGAGAGCTGAGAGAGAGATAGACATAAAGCATGACAGAGGGAAATAGCGAGAGCGAGACATAAATACACGGGGGGGGGGGGGAGAAAGCGACAGGCGCAGAGACAGAGTGGGCGACAGAGAGAGAGAGAGAGAGAGAGAGAGACAGAAAAACAGAGGGGGGGAGAAAGGTACAGAGAGTCACAGAAAAAGACAGAGAGCAAGACACAAACTGAGAGAGAGAGAGAGAGAGAGAGAGGGAGAGAGAGAGGGAGAGATGTCATCATTAACATGCAGCTTGAGGATAGCACCACTTTACCACTTCAGCACTTTAATTAATATGGCTACAACATACAGTAAGCTGGCTGTGAACAAAAATAACACTCCAGCCAGGAATTAACATTCAGGGGGCCAAGCAGCGCTAAACTCTGAAGTCATTACTCGCAAATTGGTTCCATTATGAGTCGAACGAGTGGCGCAGCTCTCCAACGCTCTCTTCTTTTATAGACGAGCATCAGTAGTGCATATTTATCACCAAATTATCTTCACAGATGCATTTAGGGCTCCCACACACATGCTGTACGGGGACACGAAATGGACAGGGTTCTGCGGTGTGAGCAAGCGAGCCAGCATGAGCGTGCATGTGTGTGTGCGTGCGTGCCTGTGCGCGCGCGCGCGTGTGTGCGCGTGGGAGTGCTGTCCTAAAACACATGGCAGAGCTGCAGGTCGTCTCTAATGAAATGCTTTTACGCCGCCGCAGCACCGGCGGCTCTGAGAGCCGAGAGGCAGACGGTGAATAATGGCCTGTAATATGGGACGGATTTGCTTTGTTGTGCGCGCCGAGGCTCGGACGATGTCTTACCTGATACAAGCCGTGATCGAGTAAAACAATTTCCGTCTTATTGCTTTTCGGGCACTTTCGCACCAGCACGTTGCCGGGGTGAGGGTCGCAGTGCACGAAACCGTTCACGAATATCATCTCGCTGTACATTTTGCCCAAGTTCCTGGAAACCTGCAAATGGAAGAAAAAGACGAAGAGGTTACGATGTCATGTGTGACTTTCATAATCTTAAAGCACACAGTGGATTTAATACTGAAATTGTGTAGCCTTCCCCGTGCGTAAGTACTGATGTAACTTTTAGACTTACAAGCACGGATATAAGTAACTTTCCACACGTTAATATCGACGTAACTTACAGACAGCTGCTGGCTCTGAGATTGTGTAAATACTGACCTGATTGTAGCCTTACGTAGCTGCACTGAATACGGATTACGGATAGCTTTCCCTGCCTATACGCAATTATATAAGTCACGAAGACGAAGGATTGAATCTGAATGTGAGTAACTTTATTAATATTAACGTAACTTTTAGGCTTAAGTTGTCGGCTCAGAATGACGGCCCTTTATAAACGGATCTGGAACTACATTTTTTTGTATATATATATATATATATATATATATATTTGCACACGCGCGACAGCGCGCCGCTTTCCGACTGTTCCCGGGTTTTCAACAGAACTACTGAAAAAGTCGCTGAAATCAGAATCAAACCATCACGGGATTAAAAATCTGCCTCGTGAGGTAAGAAGCGTAATCGGAAATCGCACCTGGCGACGTTTGTTAACTCCGAACGTCCTCGATGTGGCTTAAATGCACGCGTGAAATAACGCGGAGTGTTGGAATCGGCAGGAGGACACTGGAACAACAGCGACAGGGTGCGTCCGAGTGCGTTTATTACGAAACAACGCCGGTGCAATTATTCCGCCCACGCTGCGGCTCTGAAGATAAGCTGCGATAAGCGTCTCCTTTAGAGTGTGTAATAACGGGGACTGTAGAGCACGGCATGGAAATGTCATGTCGGAGGAGGCTGAGCGAAAGAGGCCGTCCTTTCAGCCATCACTCACTCCATCCGGTGTCATGTCCCAATTTTCCTGCTTTGTTCCAAGAGCCAAGTCGGAATGAATTCAAATAAACAATAAGAAAAAAAGAAGTGTGTCTCTTCGTTCGTCGGTGCTGACTCACGGGACTTCCATTGTGTGTGGAGAAGTCCACTGTGACAGGCAGCACGTTGTAGCACGACACACACACACACACACACACACACACACACACACTCAGAGCCGCGTTGTTATGAAGTCCATGCCAAAGCAGAGAACATGATTCACAGTTAATTATCAAGCAGTGACGCACGTTTGCTTTGTTGAACAGAGGAACTCGGGGGACCTGTTATGTCATTTAAAAAAATGTAAAATAACCGTGACTCACTCGAACCTTGCTGCTTCCTGCTTTTAGGAGACAACACGATAAATGACACGGGAATTACCGGGGAATTAGCTGCGCTTCCTGGAGAGTTACAGACACAAATTTCTATTCCCCCCCCCCATGTTATTTATCTATTTATTATTTATTGTTACAACAAGTGATGAAGACCAGTACGTTCATTTGGAGTGTAGTTTTTTTAAAAGGTGCGAATTAATAAAGCAAAACCGGCACAAGTTAGAAAGTTACTTAGCTGCTAGCATGGAGATTTAAATTCTTTATAAAAAAAAAAATAAAAAAAAACCCAGAACTTCCTCTATTAATGAACCAAAATCTCTTGAATAACTAAATCGCGAGTGATGTTAACGCTTTTATTAAATGACGTTTAAATACACCTGCATTAACTAGAGTTTATTCCAGCGAGAGATACTAATAAGTTGACAGAAATTATAATGAATTAACTAACAGCATGTTACAAAATGTCACCAAGTGTAGAATTTACGGAAGGCGTCGCCAGTGTCGGTAACATAATCCCTTGGATTGCCCAGAGGCAGTGGTTATAACACTATAAATGTGCGAAAATGCTGATTTGTGAGACTTCACGGGTGACTTCGTGGTCTTTCTTTCCCTTTACAAGCTCCGGTGTTAGCATCATTAGCATTGTTAGCACCGCTAGCTGAAAGATGGATCAAAACTCGGTTGCTTAAAATCCATGCTATAACACTATATTACGTCACACATCATTTAAATCTGTGAAAAAGTGCCTGTGCTGTCAGTTATTGCTTTGTAATGAGGTTTAAGTGCTGGTATTAGCATTGTTCGCATCTCTAGCTGGCCATTCAAAGCCAAGTTATAATATGACATACACACAAAATTCAGCCACGTCACTAATTCTGCGTCCAGCTTCATTTCACCGGTAATAAATGGCTCCGTCTTGGAAAAGCACTGCCAGAAGGGTTTATTCTGTTTCTTATTGAGTGTTGTTGAAGCACGGTGAGGTTTTGTTGTAGCTGCACCGTGCGCTAGATGATTACAGACTGAGATGGGGCGGACTGAAGGTGCATCGGGGGGCGTGTCTATTAAATGACTGACGAGGCCCACCCATACAAAAAAAACCACCACTCTGGAACATTTTCTCAGCCGTGTAATACACTTGTACTGAAGTCACCACTGTATTTTATCATGTCCTACATATTTTCCAGGTTATTTGTACAAGTGAGACATTTTTTAAAAAATGCCTATTGCACCTTTAATGGCTGAACTCTCAGTGCTCTAGTTATATCACATGACCACTTAATTACTTTTACAACTCGTCGCTACGGTCACATCCAAGTCAGTGCTGTGTAACGACAGTGTGCAGCGTTAGTCAGTATTAGTCAGCTGTCCTCAATTCCCCGTAGTACCCTCAGAGAGGAGAGTGATGCATGCTGGGATGGCGGAGGAGCCCGAAGGCCTGATTGAGCATGCGGAGGCTGCGAGAGGAGTTTTAGTATGCAAATAAACACTCTGGAATGCAGCTTTAAAGGACCTCATCAACAACGTCCTTGGAGAAAAAAAAGAGCAGTCAGACGTCTCGATGAAGGAGACGCTGCCTTGCGGGGACGCAAACAGCAGATTAATAGGAACTGAGTAAAAAAATCAACCTGCTGCGTGAAGACAAGACAAATGGCTGCGATGATCGAGATCTTTCGGTTTGTTTGTTTGAACCTGCTTCCACCGCCGCTCTTCAGATATGTTTTGTAGCAATACGTAAAGATGAACAGCTTTTATTGGACGGCTAAAGACACACCTGGAGAAGGGGACGAAAATACACAGAATACATTTTTTTTTGTAATTACACATTATTAAATTAAATAATACTTGTAATTTTCTTATCTATTTAAAAAACTTCTACTTTAGGCCACGCCCACTTCAGGTCAAGATCTGAATACAGATGGATAGGAATATTTGGACGAAACATTTCATGATGTAATGTCTCATCTAATGGCTTTTGTTTTTGTTTTTTTTTGGCAAAAAAACCCATTTTCAAAAATACTGTATATACATGGACAAGACAAATGGAACCAAAGTGACTGATTATTATTATTATTATTATTATTATTATTATTATTATTATTGTTGTTGATGTTGTTTTACTTTTCATCCTCCTTTTATTTGTTAGCTGTTGTTTGAGGTGAATAGGGATATAGGCGTGGGGTATATTACACTAATTATCCATAACTTAAAAAAGTCAGGGGGTGGGATATAAATGGCAGTAAAGCTGATGTGTTGGAAAGAGGAAAAATGGACAAGCGTAAGGATCTGAGCGACTCTGACAGGGCCAAACTGTGATGCCTGAATCTGTAGGTAGATGTGTATGCGGTCTCATATTTGCACCAAATTTAATATTTAAAAATGATAAACGATTTAATTGTGTAGCCCAAAATAAAAGGGAAAGGAAACCTGATGTGTGAAATATTTCTACCAAACATTCAACGAGAAGAATTAACACATTTAAGTCCTACACTACACGCTACTCACACTCCCTGTAAACACACAGCCGAGCTGCTGGCGAGAGGCAGCTGCAACAACAAATATTTGCCATTGATTAGAGGGCGCATCAATGAAGTGCGAAATTAGCTTGTAGTGTTGTGACAAAGGTCTTCTCATTCCCCCCTCCACTCATCCTTCCTGCTTTTCCCTCCCTCCCTCTATAGTGACTTTCTGGGATCCTTCGTTCGCTCGTCTGTTTCCTGCTCGGTGTCTGCAGTGGCTGTGGAGTGAGTCAGCGTGCGCATGCAGAGAATAAATCATGTTTTCTGTCCCATTTCGCCAAGCTGGTGAGTCCGTGTCCCCGACGGATGATCTGTACACTCTTGACAAGTCCGCTGGCTCCGCATACCAAAGCAGTGATGCACACACACACACACACTCCAAATTAGAGTGTGTGTACAGTGACAAACTAGAGGCTAACGCACAGGAAGACACAGATACAGAGAGAAATACTGAGCGTCCCTTTAATGGCCCAGTGCGTGCGTCTGAAGCACGCCACGTTTACACACGTGTATGTACATCCTCATACGTGAATCACACACACACTCACACACACTACACTTCTGCACGGGGGGGGAGGGGGGGCGTAGAGAATGGAACAGTCACAGGACACTTCCTTTCAACAGCGAGCTAAAAATAGCCAGCACAGAAAAGTGAAGGAGGAGAAGAAGAGGAGGGCAGTGTCATCTGTTGTTCTTTTATAACCTGACATTGCTGTGGAGGAAAAAAGAGGAGAGGAGAGGAGTCAGGAGAGGAGAGGAGAGGAGAGGAAAGGAGAGGAGAGGAGA
>JAQMYM010000005.1:21699889-21745037 GCA_030014255.1 Parauchenoglanis ngamensis
CAAGATGTTGTTTGTCTTAGGCAGAGGAGAGAGGAGGAGTGAGGAGAGGAGAGGAGAGAAGAGGAGAGGAGTGAGGAGAGGAGAGGAGTGGAGTGAGGAGAGGAGAGGAGTGGAGTGGAGTGAGGAGAGGAAAGGACAGGGGAGGAGAGGAGTGAGGAGTGGAGGAGTGAGGAGAGGAGAGGAGAGGAGAGGAGAGAACCAGTATAATGCTTGGTACCAGTATAATCCAGAACGGCAGTCTGACACACCATTAGTACAGAAAGTGCCACGAAGAGAGAGACAGAAAGAGCGTGTTCGTGTGTGTGTGTGTGTGTGTGGGTGTGTGTGTGTGTGGGTGTGTGTGTGTGTGTGAGAGAGAGAGAGAGAGAGAGAGAGAGAGAGAGAGAGAGAGAGAAACAGCCACCTCGCGCTACAGCACCTCATTTCTCCCTGAGCTCTACCTGAACACAGCTGGCCCCGCTCCATCGCGCCAGATTGAATTTTTTGCGAAGGGGACGATGCAATTACACCTGCTGCGGCCTGCTACGTGGGATAAAGGCGCTCTCTCTCCATCCGCCTCTCCTTCGTCACCCGAGTGGAGATCGGGGCTGTTGTGTCAAGGACGCTGTTTGGTCCACAAAAGAGGATTATAAGAAAGTCGCTCTCTCACTTTCACTCCGCCGGCTGGACTCTGCGGAACACCAGGATCTTTGTAAATAGCAGAGCGGGAAGTGCAGGTCATGCGTGAACGTGCGCACCTGCGCTCCACTTTACTCTCGCAGCGGGGTTTCAAATGGCAGAACCAGGGCTTTACTTACAACCACTGGAGGGAAATCTAACAAAAAAAACCCAACTAAAAATCATAACGGTGCCAAACACGAGATTCCAGCGGATTTCCGAAAATCCAGAAAACAACAGAAAAACGGAACATATTTAGCGATACGCTTTAGCGATGCTTGGCTGCCACTCTGAATGAATCACTCAGTGTCGTGCTGTTGTAGAAAAATAATCAACGCCGTCGTGGCGCGATGATGCGGAGTCGATGTCACCACCGTGAAGCCGATGACTTAGTGTTTTATTCCTCTTAGCGTTCCTGAAGACTTTCCCGTGTTGGGAAAAAATAGACAAAATAGACGATAGAGCGGCATACGTTTTATCCGTTTAATCTTGTTGCACATCGGTGGAACAAACAGTCCTTCTTGAAAGCTTTCTCTTTGAAATAAAGAACGTCGTACTTTTTTATCCTTTTATTGTTACATTTAAAGTTGGGGAACGTCGGCGAAAAAACTCCCCGGGAAGATTAAAGGGTTAATAATTCATAGTTAATTGGTTAACAAACAACTTTAGATCGTTATGTTTCTAACAGAAACATTTATCGGCATTAAATATTTCCATTCTTTCCACATTTACCGGTGCTTAAACTTCTGCTCAATCCTCAGCGTCTTACCCAAACAGGAGCTCCACCCAGCGTGAGGTTTGGTCTGTCCCTCGACGGATTTCTTTCTTTTTTTTTTTTTTTGCTAAGCGATAATCAGGAAGCAGCTGTCTCTTCGGATAAACAGTTATTTTTTCCTAAATTCCCGCGCAGGAAGGTTCCGGGCCCGCTCGCTGTTTCTGCGCGATTCTGTGTGAAACGCTTGGGTGTGATTATTTACGCACGCTATAAAGTCACTGTCATGGGCTTTAACTGCCTTTCCCAAAAAAAAAGTAGATTTATTCAAGCCTTCCTGTCGTAATCTGGCCAGTTTGCGGGCTGATCGATACCGGGCATGACAGAGAGAAAGGCTTTAACCGGAGCGCGACAGTAAATCTAATCAGACCATGCTCCAAGGTTGGCACGTGAGCGGCTGAACTGGCAGATCTGAGCGGGAGATACGGGCGCGTGGGTCACGAAGACACTCCATCTCCACCCAACTCATCCCTGGGCCTTTTCATCGGCTTTCTGCCCTGTCTGAGACAAATCAGGCTTTCTGTTTCGCATACTAACAGTGGAGTGCAGTGGCTAGGAAGTGACGGGAGTAGGGCTGAAAGGAAGACGACCGACAGCTGGATTGGCACGTCTGGATCCGATACAATTTGAAAAGTTAAACGACATTGCTAAAAAAACAAAACAAAACAAAACAGATGCACATGACATTCCCCTGTGTTCCTGTTTACCACAACACGGTGGGATTTTACTTGGGTAGAGAATTAACGCACGTTAACGTTACATAAGCAACAAAACACTCCGTAACACTTCATCGAGACGAATCGCTCTCACACGACAGATCTGAAAGATTTGGTGTAATCTTCTTCCTGCTCATTGCTGTAGGTGTTGCTGTTTTTCCCGAGCTGATATGTTAGGAGAAGCGTGCTTATCTTACATCCCCGTAGCCCTACAAGGCTCCAGATAAAGCAGAAGCTCCTCTCTCAGAGGACGGAGTGTGGGCTTGATTAGGTTTATCACACGTCTTGTAATACGAGCGATATTTTAGTCACTTTACTATGCGGTTTGTTGACGTGTCGAATCGGGAGATCATAGGACATTGTATCGTTACATAGACGTACCGAGAAGTCCATTGTATCGTTACACCCCAATGAACTACGTATCGGTACGTGTACACCGCAAAAATCTACATATCAAGACGCGTCGCTATGCGTTTTGTATCAATACACCTCAATATACTATGTATGGAAATGTGAATAGTATTGTAACTATGTAACGAGTCGCGTATCGTAACACCTCAATACGCTACGTTTGGAGAAGCGTATCGTATCGTTACACCTCAATACACCACATGTCGAGCTGCGTATTGAATAGTTACACTTCGGTCATTCTACGAAACGTATCGTTACACCTCACTATACTAGATCTCGAGCCGCGTACTGTATTGTCTGAAAGAGGGAGCTGTGTTAATGGCCTGCGCTGAGTTTCAGACACTCGGAGCAGTGTTTGTTTCAATCTGTCCACATGTCACCCCGTCTCAGGCAAGCTGTCTCGTCTAATATCTCACCTCAGCTGCGCTTGTCAGCTGGGATTTCCTGTTAGGACGGCTCTGTTTGACCTAAATACTGACAAGCGCGAGCCTTCCTGACAAGTGCTTGGCACGAGGAGCGGCCCAGCCTAACACCTCAGCGCTGTCAAGATTTTTTGAAAAAAAGGTGTTAATAATCATAATCACACACTGTATTATTGACCGGTTGGGAAAAGCAACACAGAGTGGGAAAGAAAAAAAGACTGACTACCTGCAGGACTGAATATCTTACAAAAGCCCTCCATTACACACTGCTAATGTAAAACAACAGCGAGCGCGACGTCGAGGCCAGCTGCAGCCACGCTTCCCATTAATCAGCGCCCGGCACGGCGAGCCGCCAACACGCACGGCAAACAAATTATCTCAAAGAGATGCCTGCCTTTCCTAATGGCAATTAATTACATCTATTCCATTTGTCATTCAGCGAGGCCAAAACACTCATCTGGGTGGCGTTGTGTACGCAAAAGCAGCGAGAGCGTTCCCTAACCGCCGAGCTATTCCACGCTGTCAGACGCATCTGCCTCTCCATCATCACGTCTGGCGGCGGAGAACGACGACGTGTCGTACAGGAGCACCGGTCCTCGCGTTAGAAAGTCTCCGGATTTTCTGTGATGCTTAAAAAAGATACTGATGTGATAAATTGCGAATAAATTACGCAAATTAGGTCCCGCGTGTGCTTCGCAGAGCCACACGGGGAAAAAATGCGAGTCGGGGTTGCGCAGCGTAAACGATGTTGAGTCCGGTTTAGGAAAATCAGTTCCCTATGTGCCACTTGAGGAAAAAAATGACTGTCAGAATAACAAAAATGAGGGCGGCGCTGAAATATCGACCACCGATATAGACGTCCAAGAAAAAAAAACAAAAACCAGACCTGAAACATTGAGGCCGCTTTCACATATGCAGCAATTAATCTGCTGTGCTTTTCTCCTCTCCTCTTTAGGAAGGTGTGAAGGTTCGTGTAACGTTTTATTGTTTAACAGCAATCCGAATGTTTTTTTGTTTCCTTTCGCGCTAGGCGAACTAGATTACCGAACGGAAAAGTGCAGATCTTTGTTATAACGCAACGTCGTATCCAATCAGCAGCGAGCACGTCGTAAGGACCGCCCCTTTGCATCCGGAGGCGATGCAGAAGTCGGAAATAAGAACGTGCTCCTGTGTCAACACAATTGAGCAATTCTAAATTTGGGGTGTTTCTGGTGTTTGGACTTCCAGGCAAGGTGGAAGAATCCTAGAAAAAAAAAAAAAAGATGGGAAAGAAGTGAGGAAAGAGAGAAAGACTGAATAAAACGGCTCTGTGGGAGGTAAACATCATTCGCTCTCGTGTACATGAATCATCCTCCGAGTGTGTGTGTGCGACAGACACCGAACACACACCATGCTGCGTTCACACACTGGCACGGCACACCTGTACTCCAGACGGAGAGTCATTTCTGTGTGTGTGTGTGTGTGTGTGACTCGCCCCGTGTGACCTCCCAGCCGAGGCTATTATTGCAGATTAATTTTCTCGGTCACAACAAAGCAAGGGAACTTTACAAGCAGAACGTCGCGTGGTTAAGTTCAGTGTCTCGGAGTGGGTCAGAGCCAAGGACAGCTGTAAAAACTCACATTTTCAGGATGACTTCATTCAAAATTTAAAGCTGGAAAGATTTAGTGCGGCTCTATTTTAAGCAGAGAGCGCTCGTAATAGTATTATTATCAGAATAATAACTCTCAGCAATAAGTTCCTGACTGAATAAAATCTTGTGTGTGTATAAACACGCAGAACACCAGCAAAAAAAAAAAAGGAACCTGATTTACAGTGAAGTGTAAAGAAGTTATAAAGCGCTCACACTGGAGACTCCTTCCGTTAACGTTAAATAAACATCCCCTGACAGAAAACCTTACCATACCATCAATACACGTTTCCGTGTGAGCGGTTACTGTAGGAACCATACGGTATCCCATAACGTAACTGTAAACAGATTAGAAAACATGCGATGGGACATGCTATTTGACCAACATTGGTACATAATAAAGGAATACATTGTACATTGTATACAAATACATTGTAATAATAAAGGAACATCTGTGAATTCTAACGAAATATAAATTATATTACTGCACATCTTCCTGAAATAAATCTACATTTTGCCCTGAGCATATATGAAAACTTTTGCAGTCGTCAATCACCAGTGGAGAGGAAGCACCTCGCTGAGAGGAAGGAAGTGTGTTAGTGTGAACGCGGGGTTGTGAGGCATCAGTGGCTCAAAAAATCAACCTGATCAGTGAAGAAGAAGAAGAACAGCAGGAAAAATAACAGCTACAGCAAGAAAAGCAATAACAACTGCAACAACAACAACAAAATCAGCAATACCAGCAACAATGACAATAACAACAACTCAGCCATAACAACAAAAGCAAGAACAACAGCAAGAACAACAACAACAGCAAAGACAGAAGCAGCAGCAACAACACAAAAACAGCAACAACATCAAAAACAACAACAGCAACAACACAAAAAGCAACAACGACAAAACCAGCAACAACAACAGCGACAACACAAACAGCAACAACATCAAAAACAACAACAGCGACAACACAAACAGCAACAACATCAAAAACAACAACAGCAACAACAAACAGCAACAACATCAAAAACAACAGCAACAACACAAACAGCAACAACATCAAAAACAACAACATCAAAAACAACACCAGCAACATCAAACACAACATCAAACACAAAAACAGCAACAACATCAAAAACAACAACACAAACAGCAACAACATAAAAAACAACAGCAACAACACAAACAGCAACAACATCAAAAATAACAACAGCAACAAAACTAACAGCAACAACGACAAAACCAGCAACAACAACACAAAAAGCAAAAACATAAAAGAACAACATCAAAAACAACAACACAAACAGCAACATCAAAAACAACAACATCAAACACAAAAACAGCAACAACATCAAAAACAACAACAGCAACAACACAAACAGCAACAACATCAAAAACAACATGTTTTATGTCACGGTACACAAGAAATAAGAATTAGAAAGAATTATAATAATCATTAATTAATAAATTACAATGATTTTGATAATATCATTTTTTAACATTTGAAAAAGAACTCCGTGGTGATGTGGGCACTAATGAAAACCTGCTTTTGCAAATTTTATATGACTCAAACAAACACAAAGACCTTTTTTTTTTTTTTCTGGACCAGATGAAAAAAAAAATACACCCACTCCCACATTCCGAGCACAGAGGCGACGCGAAGAGAGAAAAGTCTATTTCGACCATCATCAATCTTTTGATTACTTACACGCCAGCTCCCACGCGGCGGCTCCGAGATGCCACAGCCGGTTAATAATTCTATCCATTTTCAAAGGAGGACTCTGTCATTTATTAGGTTCCATATCTATCTCATCAGCTGTCTAATAACTCTGCTGATCATTGGCTAATGTCCGGGCCGGGCTCCGGGCCTGATAACGCGCATGGCTCCAGTGTTCCCTTTATTTACTGGACTGAAAAGCTGGACATTACTAATGAGAACCGCACAGCGTGTGGTAAAGGTCACACAGGACACGGTGGACACTGAGGATCGCCCGCGCGCCACGTCTTTATTATTCCGGTCGTATCTGAGGTTAACGTCGTACATGATTCTGATGCATTCTCCTGCAGTGAGACAGAGGGGGCGGAGTTATACCAAAGCACTGGTCACTGGGTGTTCTACAGTGGCAGTAGTTCTGGAACCATTACGGGTTACTGTATCTGCGGGGACTTTGTTTTATGTTTAGAATATTTATAATTTCGCGTTTCGCAGTTTAGCTATTATCAGCTATAGCTAACTAACGATAGCTTTATTCCTGACCTCCTGGCATGATAACAACCCTGACGATACAAACTAGCTGAATGCTAACGAGCTAGCGGTCA
Source organism: Parauchenoglanis ngamensis (assembly GCA_030014255.1). Taxonomy (NCBI): domain Eukaryota; kingdom Metazoa; phylum Chordata; class Actinopteri; order Siluriformes; family Auchenoglanididae; genus Parauchenoglanis; species Parauchenoglanis ngamensis. Next base: position 21,706,809 of record JAQMYM010000005.1, read on the forward strand.
CGAGACTCACTGGAGCTGTCTGATGCTAAACGGAGTGTTTTCTTACTCGCAGGATGTGTGTATATACGGGTGTTTGAGAAGAGGCAGAATAAAAATGATGTGAAATGTTGTGTATTCTGTCTCCTTGTTATCGCTTTACGTTTGTGCGTTGGCGTTTCGGCGCGCCTCAGTGGCTCGCGAGGCCGAGCTCGGGCCGTATTTACCTGTCGGTCGCGTCCGCTGATTCCTGCGCGCGCGGCAATAAGGAAAGGCCGCTGTTTAAACAAACCCACACGCAGCGTGCGCATATTAATTTCCGACAGACAAGTCGAGCCTGATTAAATAGAACAGCAGGGAGAGTGACACAAAAGCGGGAGATTCCATTTACCGACCCTGTTGCTTTCAGAGGACATCCGAGCGTCTGCGCGTCTCTCTCTTCCGAATCTGTTTTACCGTCTCTGAGTCACGCATTAAAATGAGGGAAAGACTTTTATTTTTACTTAATATGCCGCCAGGGCATACATCCACCTCAAATGAAATTACAAATATGTATGCATAAACACAATGTTTATAAAATTAAGGCACCACAAATGAAGAACCTTAGTAACATTAGCACATAGCAGTGCTAAATACAGCATTCAATTATGGTCCATTTCTTTAGGATAATCAGTTTCAGTCCCACAAGGTTACGAGGATCCATGCGATGGACTCAATACCATCAATAGATTTCCACTGGAATCCAAGTCAGGAGTTACTTCGGCTGTATGTTTGGAATTGGTATCTTGCTGAAACGTCCATATTCTCCCTATATTTCTCGGCCAACGATATTCACGTCTAATACGTGCCGGTATATCGCTCCATTCACTTTTCCTTTGACGGCGTCTCAGTACCGTTTGCGGTGAATCGGTGCCATATCATGATGCTCCAACCTCTGTACTTCCTTCCTTCCAACACTGGGCAACAATATATTAATAAAACAATAGGCCAAACCAAATGAAAAATTCCCACCAGATTTACAAAAGTCCCAAGATTTTCTTCATACTCACGCATATATTGATAATCAGCCATAAATAACCAAGTGTTTTCATGGCACAGGTGAGTCACATTTAGCCACGCCCACAAAAATCCATAAAAGGAAGCGAGCTGATCTAAACCTCCCAGTAACGCAGCTCATAGCGAATTAACGATTCTTTCATTCCTGCGACTTTCTAAAACCCATGCTAACGCGCCACGCCATGATTAAATGGGCACAGCCGTAGTGTTACGCCGCTTTCTCCGAACTTGTCCACTTTGCGATGGATACACAAAGCGAAACCACTGCTGTGAACGGAAACACAACCTGTAGTGCATTCATGAGGAACTCATTATTCATTCTGTTTCAGTGATTAATGCTGCCTTCTGGGAAAATTTCTAACACAAGCACCGTGTCCGTGTGAGGAAGTGTTTCGGTTGTAGTTTTCCGAGCCGCGCGGTCATTAACATGCGGCGTAATGCAGTTACGTTTCATGCCATGCGTCATGTTCACCGCTCATAATGTATGTACTGCATGTTACATGTGTTCTGGGTTCGATGCAAGTAATATTCTCTGGCTTTTTCTCATTTGCTTCGAGTTATTTGTGCTTCTTCTCGTGTTATCAGCTCGGTTGTAGATATTAAACCTCATTTGTACTGCATTATTAAACATTTTTCTGTGATTCTCTGTACCATTTCCTGTCAGGTCGGGCTGCACGCACACATCGTCTAAAGATAAAAATGCTTCAAGATAAGGGAAGAAAAAAAATCGGCTACTAACAAGCGTTGTACGCATGATTTTAAAATAATAGGATGTGCTGGATCAAGTGCTATTCTATGCGCTGCTGAATACTGAGCCATTTTGTTCAGTTAAACCGGTGCTAAATGTGGTAATTACAACTAGGACTGTTCATGTAGCAACTACAATGGGGGAATAAACTCGCCATCTTCACATTCATTTTTTCTTTTCATTTATAATTTGCGTCGATGTTGCGTCGTATTAAATTTCATGGCGAACGATAAAACGCTATTTCCACTTTTCCCATGTACATAACTTTTCAACTCGGAAAAGGAGAGAAAATGAAACAAGAGTATGACGGTAAGAGAAAAGCCCTCAGCAGGTTACACTGTTTTACAAACATGACTCATTCATTCATATTCACAAGCACTTTGTATTCTCGGAAACGAACGCTAAGTGGGACACGCGGGTTTATCGGGTTTGCTTGCGACGCAGAGTTCCCTCACCTCGTTGACGTCTATTCCGTGCTCCGTCATGTACTGGCGATCGTTCACCTGCCCCCCCTCCACAAAGTCCATGGTCAGGACGCGCCTGGTTGAAAGGTCCCAGTGGATCTTTGGTACCTGAAACAAAAAAGCAGACAAAGGAAAGGAAACATGACCGCATCACGACAGCAGTAGGAATCAAATATACGCTGCTGATCCTGCTGATTTGACTGGCAGATTAACTAACTTTTATTGTGATTTTGAATGCTGAAAGTCTGTTTACAGAGCTGCATGAAGGGTTAGGTTTAGGTTTGGGCTTAGTGTTAGGGTTAGGGTAGAGGTGATCCTGAGGGTTTCTCTAAATCCAGAGTGAGAACGTCCATCCTGCTGAGAGTCACCTCACATTGGTATGAAGATTAACTTGATCGCTTCGCCCAGCCCCGCCCACTTCCCGTCGCCCCACGGCTCTGCTTCCTGTTGACGTGATTTACCAAATTTTAGCAAAAGAAATTGTCACCCTGTCACTTTGGCTTGTCTTTAGAACCATTTCACAAAATTAAAAGCTGTTATTTTTTATACCAATAAAGAGCTTCAATGACTGAGAGAGAGGAAAACAGGTATGAAAGAAACGACAGAGGAATAAAGAACAGCACATGCGAGACAGAACGAGAAAGAAAAAGAAAGGATAAAGCATCGAGTCGTAGAGACATTGTGAGCAGGCCAGCGCTGTGATGAGGTGTGATCATCGTCCTGTGAAGTTCATTGCTCGTCCACCACTAACACCACTGATCTGCTCTTACATCACTCCAGCTGACACCATCTGACCTTCATCGCCTTTTACACACCTCGCAGCGACTCTGCATTTCTCGCAGCTTCTTTACAGCCTCCATTTCTGGGAACTCTGATGTCAGCTGATAAATAATAAAGGCATGTCCTGGTTGAGGAACTCAAAGAAGAACCAACAACAGATGACGTTTCATTCAGAAGACATTTTTATTCAGAAGAGATTAAATCACCTAAAAGTTCATTCTTTTTCTACAACTGCACGTACAATTAGAAAATTAATTGCTCCTTCTGGCCAATCAGAATTCAAGAGTACTTTGGAATAATCGTGCATATTAAAGCAGTAAAGGAAATGAGGTTATGGGTATGGATTTATTTCTGACACAATGTCAATTTTCTGATGAAGTAAAATCTGGATACTTACTGATGAGACATTAACGTACCTCTGTTATTTATTAAGAATAAGGCAGGCCTCTGGGAGAGCACTTGGCTGTTATTATGATAGATTATTTACCTCAGAAAGTGCTCTTGACAATAGAGGTTTGCACAGATAACTGCTCACACTTGCAATGAGAAATACAGTGACGTTTAATTCACTGCCTGAAAGGACTCTAGCGTAAAACCGTCGCCCAAATACAAACTTACTACGGAGAAAATATTTAACATCGACCCGATAAAAAGAGATCCGTTTACAGCGGCACAGCCGTACATCAGAAAACAGAAATAACAGAAGCTAGATTTCTGAAAAGTAAAAAAAAAACACACACACACACACACAGACTCTCTGCTTACAGCAACAGTAAGCAATAGCAGCGAGTCAGGAAGAGGACACGTCCACAGGGGTGGATTAAACAAAACGCTATTGATTTTTTGATTCAATTGAACTGGAACTATAAATGAATAATGAGGCTGTTGGACAGGACCTCAAAGAACCCTCTTGGAAAGTCAGAGCGCCTTCTTTACACAACCCAATCAACGGAGGCTGTAGTTTAGACCGCATGTATCGAGCTGCTCCCGAACAGGAGCTGGTGAGTCGAATTAGATGTTAACGACAATAAAAACTCGCCACGCAGTCGCTCACACAAACAAATGTCGGTAAACCATCGGAAAAGCGCATTCGCTAGAATCAACGACGTAAATGCAAATTAGAAATCATTAAAAGCAGCGCCGCATGGATCGCATTTGCATATCGGAATCGGATTGGCTCTTAAATTGTATGACGCAATAACAAATGTTCAATTTCTTACATCCCGATTTTTTGGTTTTTTTGTTTGTTCGTTTAACTTTCCCGAAAAAGGAAAAACTGAAGCATGGAGTAAAATCAAGCACTTTTTTTTTTTTTACCTCCCAACCAATCAGGTCACAAGTTAGAAGGCGAATTCAGTGAATTTGCATTTGGGTTTTTTTGGTCGTTGCTTTTTAGTTTGCGGGCATTTCCCGTATCGTCATAAAATATCGTAAATGCATTAGCTAAACTGTAGATATTTAGTCACTGATTTGTATGAGTATACGGGTGTGTTGTCCAAACCTTGAGGAAGGCGAAGTGCTTGAGCATGCGGGACACTTTCTCAGCGTTTCGTCCCTCGTTGAGGAAGTCAAGCTCCAGAGGCATGTTTCGTTTAGCCTCTTCTACCAGCCACATGAAGGCAAAGTCTGGAAAGAGCCAATGAACCACCTGCAGGAGGAACTACACACACACACACACACACACACACACACTTTATATAATTCTGGCATTTAAAACGGAAAATTACTTGGCTGGAGGTCGTTTTGAAAAATCGACTGAAAGCATGATTCAGTAAGCAGCAGAATTCCAGGAAACGATAAATGCTTCAGCAGGAATCACTGAGTCATCCAGGAAAATGATTCATACTGAACAATATATACGACTAAAAATACAGATTTAAAAATGCATGTTTCACATCCACCTGAAAATAAAAATCCAAATTCCATATTTTCTGACTTGAAATAATTAAAGCAATTTTATTCATTGAAAAATACAACAAAATTCATTTTAGGTGACGATAAATGCCCTGTAAAATTCCAAAAAGAATGTATATCAATGTTTATGCAGCAGCAGGTGAGTGATGGGGTCCATTACTTAAATACTAATATGCGGTGAATAAAGAACTGGCTCTCGTGAGGTGTGTATGTGAGTGTGTCAGTGACTCAGAAGGTGAATGAATCAGCTCTCGCGCTGCTCTCGCACTGCTCTCACCTCCATCACCATGATGTCCTTGGAGCTCTGAGCCTGAACCTTCGGATGCTGCACTTTGACCGCCACCGTGGCGCCGTTAGCCAGGACGGCCTTGTGGACCTGAGCGAGAGATGCTGCCCCCTGCGGCTTCTCCTCAAAGCTCACAAACAACTCGCCCAGCTGTTGGAGGGATAAATAGGTAGAACTTTCATAACTATTTTTAATAAGATATAAAGTAGAAAATGTACGAGGAAGTGCTACCAGCAGGTCCAAGGTCTTGGTTAATGATTTATGAATAAGGTCATGGGAGAAGTGTATCACTGTGTATGTGCTATTTTTTTTTTTTTTTCAATTGTGGTGCATACACTGGTCTCTAGCGATGTAGCTCATGGAGAAAAGTGGAAAGACCCTAATTTAGACGCATGCCAATATGGTCACATGATCACTGGCTGACTAGATCAGTTTTAGCAGGTAGATGTAAAAGACGGACAATTTCATCTTCTATGTGAATGAATTATTACACAGCACAGGAAGCATTAGCATTATAAAGAAAATAAGACATCATTATTCATGGCATCGGCTGAGAATGTTGACAATATTTCCCCAAAACAACAGGAACTGGTGACGTAATCACCGCATGGACGTGACGCCAGTTTCTCCTCATTTCTGGGAAATAATAAGCATTAATAAAACCACTTCAGGCATCAGCAGGCTGCATTGTTTATTAAGTCAGTAGAAGGAGCGAGTGATTCTCTCTCCTCGTGAAACATTGTGAAATCTTAGTTATTTACAAAATGACTGAGGCACTTTGCTGGTCACCAAACACAGCCCACCTATAAATGAGCGTGAACACCACTTAATGAAGGTCAAGTGACTCTATTTAGACTGTTTCTTTTTTCCAACTGGGTAAACACACCTCTGGGAAACAACAAATAATTGTAAAAAAAAAAAAAAAAAAAAAAAAATGGAATAAGAAATGAATTGCTGAGTTAAAAAAACACATCATGATTAAATACGTACAAAGCCTATTTGGATACATTTTCCAAACCAAAAAACATTGCCTCACAGCCGCATTTTATTTCAGTTCATGTTTGCTGTATGAACATCTCTACCTTGACCTTTAGTCTAGGAGACTGTTTAGCTGACCATTTTCAGTTCAAGTTCAATCAGAGCTTTACCACTTGGCAGGCAGAAACTAATATTAATAAAGGCAGCAATAGGCTTTGGCAGAGTCTCATTCATACATTTAATGTTAAAAATGAATGTTGTTAGCCCAGAGTATCCAGTACAGAACAATACCAAGCCACCAGAAATTCTCTTGACCATCGTGAATTTACTTCAGCATCACCCTTTTCACTCCATCTCTCCAGAAGATTGAGCATCTTAAAGTCATGGCCTACCACCACTCTTATATCTGTGAAAGAAAGAGGACAAACTTATCAATCATAAAACTCGGCTTCGCCGCTTCTCTGGGCATTTCTAACACGGTCCATGTGACTGTAGGCCATCTATCTGAACAGACAGGGTGGCCCAGCGGGAACAGCAGGAACTCAGCCGTACAGCACTCTTCACCAGGCAAGAAAACACAGCCCACGGCACTGTCAGGGGACAATTCAGTCAAACACTGTGGAATGAGATGTTTCATGAGCGAGAAGCAGCTCAGAAATCCCAACTGGCATGTACTCGGAGGGAATAATGACAACGTTTTCTTTTAGTACCAAAAATCTTTGAAAAGAAAAAAAACGGATACTTCAGTAATACTATTAACATATTCACGCACATGAACACAACACAACTAGGTGTGATGTGGGAATACACGCTGTATGGGACACCAGTCCATCACAAGGCACCATGCATTCATACATAAGGGAAATTTAGGGTAGCCTATCAACCTACCGGCACGCTCTGGGATGGTCTGAGGAAACTTGCAGACGAGGAGGAATCCAGAGGACTGGGGGAAGAACACGCAAAACTCCACAGAGATAGTAACCTATGTCTAACATTTAAGAAATGCTTGGATTAACAATGCTCCTTTGTCTGATTGGCCTTTTGGTTAATCATCTCATATCAGCTACAAGAACCTTAATGACACAAAAGTCTTGATGGCAGTTTTTAATGTAATCAATGATTTCGACAATCTGGAAAATCTGTGCATGCTCAGCATGTGTTTTAATAAGACGGATGCTAGGTTTGTGGTCTTCAGCCCCTTTAGTGCTTAGGTCCGTAACCAGAATGGGCTGGCATTTCTTTCCGCCTCTGAGCCGGAACTGTTGGTAGTCACAGAGCCGGAATCGATGTCTGTATAAAAGGGACATGCCGGCATGACATTGAAAAATCCTCTTTCTGAGACCAGCGTGAATTCAAACGTCTTATACAGAGTCTAAGGTCCACGTGACTTTCTGCCTCAAATCGCTTCCCACATCTCTTCGCTTTCTCCTCCAACATATTTGTGACCACACAAAGACGATGTTCAGTTGTGTTTGAAGAGTGTACCGCTAGCAAAAGCACCTCAACACTCACTTTAACCTCCATTACTGTTTTGAAAGCAATGGTTGTATGTTCAGTGTATTTGTATTTCCGACACATAGTATGTAATACGTACACTAGACACTAATGCTCTGTTGTAATATATCATGCCTCTGGTTCCGGAATGCTAGAACGCCGTGGAAAAGCACACTGGGGCGGATTTATGGTGGCTTTGTTTGGTTCAGTGTAAACAAGGGGATTTCTTTACGATAGTATTGCAGGATCTCTGTGTGAAAAGGACTATAGTCTGAAGTATACATCAAAGAACAGGCAGGCAGCATAAAACAAGGAATAACCATATCAAAAATGAAAACACAAGCAAAAGACCGGTCCAGGAAACACGGAATATGGAAATTTGGACTGGAGGACACTAATGCACGGTTAGGCTTAAGTATAAATAGACAAACTAATTAAGGGCAAATGGGTGAACATGATGAGTAAGAGTCCACTGACAGGACGGGGGCAGAGACAAGACCAAAACCAAAACAAAGGCACATGAAGAAATAAAGACAAGTGAAAGAAGCACGCTACATGGTTCTGAGAGGTGGAATTTGTGACAGTATGAATCCTGATGCTGCATTTGATGAGACAAATGTGATGTATGCATCCAATCAGAATACTCTCAAACCCCATCCTTGAATACCACTAGTTCCCGTCAGTGCCGATCTTGTGCAGTTACCAAAACCCATATAGTTGTGACCTTTAGTACTGGACTGGGGGCCAAATTCCCGCTTTCTGGAGCCAAATGTTTCAACGCTGCAGTCACTGTGCACTCTCTAAATGACTTTCAGTTTGCTGACCTTGAGAATCTGATTACAGAATTATAAGTGACACATTCAAGAATTTGCACATGGGATTTTATCAGCATCTCTGATTGATGTGATGCCAGTCAGTCCTGGTTTTCTCTTCACAATGCTGGGTGAGCAGCATTGTTTGGCATGCAGATGTAGGACTTGCCTCACTGCGGATGGAGAAGCTGTCAAACAGACTGTACTACACTGGAACGCACTCATGAAAATGTGTCTGTCAAACAGCATCACAAACTCAAGTGAGTGACAGAATGGAGATTGGGATCTTTCTGCGCATTTCACAAACCTCACCCTACTAAAATTTTCCACAAATCTCCAAAATACTTACAATCCTATATAAAGAACCAGGGTAGGAATGATGATCTTTTTGTGGCCTTTCATATTTTATTAAATGTCACTACATCAGTGCATGGTTGAGTGAGTGGTCAAGACCAAATGTGGCAGAATTAGTAACACAGCAACCATAACCTTGCATGAGGCATAGGCATGACCTGACTCAAATGAAATGGTAGCTGCTTTTTGATGGGCTGAAACTGGACTCTCCTCTGATGGACTCTGTTCGTGTAAATTTATAAGACCAAACTCCATTGCTTCTGAACAACTTTATTTATGCAGTGGGGTGCAGTGGCAACCAGGAAATTGTCCCGGAGCTGTGTAGTCCTGTATCCTGACCCACTGAATTCCTCAAACCGCTCCTTAGCCTCAGTATAAACATGCCTAATTTAGCAGGATGATGGGCTACACGGTTCCTGTATTAGTTCTCAGGTTCCATTACCACCATCTGCTTGTTGTCTCAAAACTGCCACATCCAACCATCCATCCATCCATGATAGCATTTCTGTCTGTGTATACAAAACTGGCCAGTTAGCACTCTCTTCCAAGCATATTCAACTGCTCTGTGATGTTCATTGAGAAGATGCAATGGCCTGGATTTACCTGTTTTGGAGCAGACACCTGTAAGGATCTAGGTTCTTATAGGTCACCATCTAGGATTGATAGTTGTGCCAAATCAATAGCATTTAAACAGTATGGCAAGTTACACCATAATAGTTTCTGCAGTGCAAAAAAGTACCTACCCCTATGTATGAATTAGTGTGTTTCAGGAGCTAAAATCGGACTGGTACCTCTGGTGGACGCACACCAAATTTTTGGGATACTTAAAAAAGCTATCTGTAAAATCTGCACTGGTACTAAAAAGAACAGAGATTTGATGGGATGGTCACAATCTACTGTTTTTCTTTGGTTGACTAACAATTTATATATGCTCTTAGAAGAAGAAAAGGCACTAAAGTGTACTATTGCTTGTCACTTGGGGTGTACCTTCAGTATGCATCTTTCACCTGGAAAGGTAAACGTAGTGTTCCGTTCATAGCTTATTTAAGGTACATCTGCCATCCTACTTGGCCCTATTAAGCACTTAAAATAGTGTTTTTGAATTTGTTGTTTTAATTAATCTAAATCTATCATTGAATGAAAAATGACTGATTGTTTTCCCAAGCATATATTATCATATTGCCCACTCTTGATGAACGCTGCGGTTTAACACACACCAAAGACAGGGTGGATGCACGCTGAAGTAGTGTGGTGGATAAACAGGCAGATGGGCTCTGAATTTTAGTAGCTGGTTCCCACCTGCCTATGAGGGCCCTGCCCCGAAGGAACAGTCACACATTTTGACAGATGCTGTCTAATCCCAATGGCTTCCAGCTGGGAGGAACCCCAGAGCACACGTTTAGGCTCTCACCCCGTGCAGTTATGCAACTTCATGCGTAATGACCCAGAGGCTGTGCAGGTTCACTCTCCTGCATCACTTACCTGTTAGATAAAATTAGCTCCTCTCAGCTTTGTGTTATTCATTGCAAGCTTTGAGCTTCTCAGCAAGCACGGAATACTAATCAATTTCAAACAAAGCTTAAATCAGACCATATGTTACTATAACAAATGACTAACATACAGAGTTGAAAGAGAGCTCAGGAGCAGCAATGCAGCCCCACATGGAGTCTCACTGTTCTGAACATGCGCCCCTCCCCTCATGGGACTGGGGTAATGGAGGCAATTAGACAGTGGGGAGGTTAAGGAGGAATCCCTGGAGAGCTGTAGTCATTAGTGAAGCCCGGTTCTGTGTCATATGCAATATGTTCGTCCTACAGAGAGACACAGAGACCAAGGCAGCTGCTGTTACATCGGCATGTTCATAGAAATAACTGATGCTATTACTCCACAGTGGCCTTCTGGGAAGTATACTGCAGGTCCAGGTCATGTCCCACCCACACACAAGCATAATCTTGATGTCTTGCCCTCCATTCTTAAGTCGTCTGGTCTGTCCCAATAAACCAGTCCATCCTGTCTATAAATGATCTGATGTTCTGAACTGCCTGCGATTTTGCTTAGGCTTATCTAAAGCCACACTTGAAGGAGCAGCAATCTGTTGGGGTCTGTGATGACCTGATTACACAGCGTGACCTCTGAACCAACTGCTGGTGTACCAAGAGTAATCTCAGCTGGGATTGGGATAGCCGAATGATTCAAACGGGGCTTGCTGCCAAAATGTCGATGTTATATAAGTATTCTTCTTATAAAGATAAAATTGCTATTACATGGGAAGTAGTATTTAATAGGCTGTGGTCAGCTCGGGATATCGCGGTAGGTCTCCCGGCACATATTTAGCATATGCCGATGAACAAGATCGCTGTTTCTTAGTTGGGCCAATGCGTGAATTCATGGGTAAAAGTAATCACTAGCAGAAGCATGTGTGTGTCTGTCACTGGGTGAATTTTTTATGTTTGGTCCAATGCGTCATTGGAAAAGGCAGAAAGGTGTAGTTTTCACACGTGCCACCACAATAAGGGTTCAAAAATGTGAAAGCTTAGCACATCTGCATTATTACCTGCATTGCATTGCACTTGTCTTTACATCTGCTTCATGCCAGCTTCTGAGGGTGGACAACGGACAGCAAAATAAGGCATTGCATTCGGTGTGAGGATGGCATTCTGGAGACCTTCGCAAGACCCTTTGTTAAAGCAATTCAGACACCATGGAGAAAACAGCCACGGCCTTGACAAAGAGCTGAATCACTGTTGTCTGTTGTTAAGGCATTCCAAACACGTCTATGGGAATCCTGTGAGAGCTAGGGATTTCAGTGTGAATAATACACCCTTCTTCTGCTCTGACCGAGGATCATAGTAGCAGGTGAAGCATCTTCAAGACCACCTTAAACCATGAGTCACACAACACTGATGCACGAAGGAATTGATTTTACCTGGTTTTATTGTGACAGTGTACAGCATGGCTCACGCTAATCCCATTCAGCTAATTGTGTAATAATTACCGTCAATAAAAGGCCATCTTGTAATATAGGTCCCGCAAGTGCTACACAGATGACTTCTTTTTTAATACCTCTCATAAAATAGGCTCTCTGCCAAGCTGCTCATTTCTACTTCAAGTGAAAATATAACATACTGCGCCTGATTACAAGGAGTGAGCACATTAATTTGCCCTCAGCCTTGCCAAAGACAGCTCTCCAGGGGAAGGTGTTAGTCATTTATGTTTTATCTTTGGCATTCTACAAGTGTGTGACAATCTGAGCTACGGGCTGGAGTTCTGGTCAGGGGGTTTGGCAGAGCACTCAATCGACATGAGACTAATGTGAAATGGGAATGGGGGGTGGGAGTGTCAGGGCTTCCATGGGGTAACTGGGTTAATATTCAAAACACCTATGCAAGCGTCAATCGTTTTAGATTTGCATGCCAATTGACTCATGTGCTTTTGTTGGGGGAAAAAAAGATGCCTTCTCCTTTTCCGTTTTGTTGAGCAATAATTCCTAGCGGCATAGTTGTGGAGCCAAAATGCGTAAAGGTTGGTAGGTCCGAGTATGGAGTCTACAACCAGGGAAAAGATATACCAACTAAATAAGGACTAGTTTACTTATAGCCAGGACAAACGTGAAAGACTTGTCAAGGTTGTACGCTTGATAACGGCGTGATAGACTGTCAGGAAAGAAATCGTCCAGGGGATTATGTGACATGTAATTACGTGGTTGCGGAGCATCTTTGAGAGTAGCGACTGAAGCTTAGAAATGTCTGGACTGATAGAAAGGTGGACTGTTTGCAGGTTCTTGTAGCATACAGGGTATTTCAATGGTAACAGATCTGCTAGGGTGTTAGAGAAATGATTAGAAAAGAACAACTACTTAACTATGACTTTCTGCAGAAAACTCATATCTTTCATAAAATAAGAGCAGTTATATTTTACTTGTAGTACATTTTACACTTCCTCCTTCATTGTTACCGTATTATTACCAATGTTGAGCGTTAAGACGCCAACACTTCGGTCATGCCACCTTGGCAAAGTTGTGTGAAGCTTAATGTCATTGCTTGGTAAGGAGAAACAAGGAGTCACTTTACCTTTCTTTTAATGTTTGAAAGAAAATACACATTTTCATATTTGTATATTGTTTGCTGATTCATCTTAGGCTGTATGAGTATAAAATATAACCTTATAAGGAATACTGATTCCACCCAAAGGTAACACCCACCTTCATCTCCGTAAAAGTAGTTACTGCATCCGGTTTTGTCCAAATTGTCTTACAACCGCACTGTACGGAGCGTTCGCACCAGTAAATGAGCACGGTTCCAGACCGATACGGATAACAATACTGTATTGATGTATTCTTACTTAGTATTCTGAGGTTGTAGATGACCAAACTCTGCATCACGCTCTCAACGTGTTTCAATGTTCCACCATGAGATCTTGAGATCACCAGAAAACAAGCAGGAGTATCTCTGAAATCTTGCACCAGCAATCAAAATGCTGTGGTGAGCGTTATCACACAAACCCACACTGACAGCTTAACACAGATGGGTGCTTTAAAAAAGCAATTTGTGTGTAGCTTAACCTTGCCCTGTTCTCCCTGCCTCCAGTAGGCCTGGATCTTTTCGGCCAATCCTCTTATAAACGGCACTGAGGATGGCGTGGTAGTGATTCCTGAAGTTGTGACATTGGACGCCAAGACAAAGTGTCTCTAAGGTGTTATGATACTTTTTTCCCCAAGCATCAGGCAATAATGTAGGAAATATCGGCAAAAAAATCAGATTTTATCCGATTTGAATCTGCATATTTGAGTAGTTTAATCAATTAATCATGGGCAAAGAATTGCTGTGGTACAAGAGGAATAAAACATTATCGGAGATGCTGTTAGTCCAGTTTTACGATATCGTAGCTTGTTGTGCTTCTCATTTTTTCCCCTCATTCTCCAGAGAGAGTCTCTACATAAACTGTTTAGGTAATAATTTAGTAAAAGAGTGAAGAAGCCTATGAGCCCTTGAAGGGAATCGTCTCCATGGCGCATGAGAGGCGGGAGCTCGGCTCTGAAAAATGGCGAGGCTTTAATAGGAAGCTCTAAGTAGCTCTTAGACCTGGCGTTTGATAGCACATCTATCAGAGCTAGGGGTCTCACAGAAAGTCATTACAAAATGTAATAAAAATAAATGCTGAGGCGACAAAAGGGGGCCAAATACTGATGTTTTCATTTCGAGCATTCGGGATTGAAAAGGTTTGTTTGCCCTCACACTTCAGGAAGTATGTGTTCAGAGTACATATGAAAATGTACAAATGGAATAATCTGGACTTTCAGCCAGTGTTAATTTAGATGAAGCTAATGGAGTCTGCTAAAGCCAAGGTGGAATGCTAATAACGCCAGCATGCATTCCAATCAACCTCGAATCCACATGTGGAAAATATCCTCCTCGTTTCCATATCAAGCAGATTCGAGTTTAATCTCGCCATGTATTCATGAGCGGATAGCGGCTGTCGTCAGAAAGTGGCCTGGGAACGGCCGTTTGGTGGATAATAAGGAGTTTTGTAACTAGCCCAACACAAAGGCGTGTGAGGTAATGTGCAATCTGAAGCAATGGACTCTGTTTTTTAGCTGTGCCGTTAGCGACAGTGTAATAGCAGTGGTGCTGGTTCAAGCCGCTAACGTTGTCACTGAGCTGTAATTAAAACATGCTGTAATCGCGCTTTAAAACCGAACACGGGCCCCGCCTCTCATGTGGACTCCTGCATGGGGACTCCATCAGCTTCAGCATCAATCACAGCATCAGCAACAAACAGCATTTGTAAAGGGTTTGTTTTTTTTCCCCTAAAATCAAATACAAAATAATTTCCCCAGGATTTTGATAGTATGTCAACATATCTATGTTTTCTTTGGGGAAAATTATTTTAAGTCTTCTTCCGGATTGGCATCGTTAAACATCCGTTTTAAGTCATAATTGGTACAAAAGTAAATATCAAGCTCAATTGACCTGTAATTGCTCCTGTAATATAACAGAACCAGTTGGTCTGCTATAAAAACAATAGGAAAAGGTCGTAGGAAAAAGTCCTCAGAAATAGCATCATACAAGACCTTGTAGAGACCAGTGATCTCATTTCCTCCAGACGTAGCGTCACCCTCGTCCTCGTCATTAATAAGCTTTAGGGTTAAAAGAGCTTCAGTTTATGAGATAAGAGTGCACTCAAGATCTACAACGCTTTAACACAATCCCTGTCCCTGCCTTTTGTGAGCAGATGCTTTCTTAACCACTGCGTTTGCATTATTTATTACGTGTTCTAACGTACTCTAGAGAGTTTTTCTTTTTTTTTTATACAAGCTACAATGCATGACTGATATTTTTGCAAACTGCTCCAAGTCCAAGATGCTCTACATTTATCGTACTTTTTAATATAGTAAGTTCAACCAAGTTGTGCAGTTGGTGGATCTGGATAGTTTGTGGATGAAATTTTCAACCCTATAAACTCTCCCAGACTTTTTATTCAGTCTTTCTGGAAGGAGTCTCCAGTGTCAGGATTCAGTAACTTGGGTAAAGCTGCAACGTTGGATTTTCCGAAACATCTTCAGGAGAGGAGTTTGCGGTTTTTCGGTAATATGAAAAGTTGTGTGGGGTTTTTTGTTTGTTTGTATTTTTCTTTCTTTTTTTAAGTCTTCTTAAGTTCAGCAGAGGCTGGTGGAGGAACGCCTGTTTATAGCTGCTATAACATAAGTGCTGATGTAAAAAGACACTGAGGTTTTCCTGCCATGCCACCACACACACTAAAAAACTCAGCACTAGGCTGCAACGTTGAGCAAACGAAGAGTCGTGAAATGCGGCACGTTTTGTAGGAATGCGGTGGATTTATGCTGCCTTAAATGCAATTAAGTTTCCGCGTATTTGCATTTTCGCAACAAAGAGATTAATGGCTTGCATTTACACATGGAGTATCAGCGTGACTTAATCCATCACCGTCTGAGTCCTCAAAGTGAATAATTCGCTTTTAACTCCGCTTAAGAGGAGCATCTTGTGCCGGTCGCCTCCCGCCGAGCATCAGATCAGATTAGCGAGCAGGAATGAAAAGCAGCGGCGCGTCGACGGAGGGGATGCAGAAAACATTCCGACCTCTGCGTGCGGAGCGGGAAAGCGTCAGCTGAGCGACAGCGTCGCGGGTTTGTTTATAATCTCAGCGACGCTACGAGAAACTGTAAAACAAGTCACGGAAATTCACTGTATGAATAAGGAAGCAGGCACAGCTGGGCTGCTTATAATCACAGAGCGGGTGTTAAAAAAAAAAAAGAAAAAAAAGAAGAAGAAGGAGAAGAAAGATTCGCACTTTGAAGGTTAAACATGATCTTTTCAGTGTGTGAAATAAGCACGCTGCATTTAAGGCTGCAGGTGGGGGGAGGGGAAAAAAAAGCAGGGACGGGATTCGGATACTGGCGGCCTTTTTTGTGTCACCTGACTTCGTTTTGCGCACCACCAGGATGCTGATCAGGAACACACGCAGCCCCGAGTCGGGTCGGATTACGCGTTTGCGGTGAATCGTTCCCGCTTTTGGTGAAAGAAAGGACACGCAACATCACAGCCGAAAACAGCAAAGCAAAGACGTGTTCGGTGTATGAAGTCGACGAGGACGGAGAACTTCATGTTTTATTCCTCTTACACCGCTGATTTTGCTTTGCGTTGATCACGTTGAACACATTGTCATCCATTTATAGTTGATTTAATGTGGAACGTCTAGGAATTCACAGGTCTAGTCTAGGTACAGTCGTATAACTGTTAACCGCATTTTCTACATCATTTGCACTAAAACGATGGGGAAAAAAGATGCAACGTGACGCCGATGTGGCGTGCTGTTACAGGAAACCGATCCACGCCGGACTGGCGTGATATCCTCTCATACAACAGCAATTAACGCTCATAATACGTTAGGTGAGATGATACATCACACTTTTATTATTTTTCGTAAATAATCTGCACCGTTCAATGACATCATTAATTACAGGAAGTGATGCTGTCCAGGATTTCTTTGTTATAATAAAGACTCCAAAATTTCTGGAGAAAATGTCCTAATCCAGGCAGTGATCAGGAGCGCGACGGTAGGCGGCTCTCGTTATGATTTGACTTCATCGGGCGCTCGCATTCACACAGAAAAGAAGAGCAATCACTTTTAGCCGTGCTACACTCCTATTCAGCGCAGTGCCAATATATACAGTGGATGAATAGCTTGTTAATGGAGCGGATATTCGTGCTGAAGAGATGGAGAGATAACATTCTGCTGCGGGGGATATGAGGGAGAAATTCGGCGTGTTTATGCTAATATTCTAATCTCTTATCGCGCTATAGAAGAGAAGCCCAAATGGTATTTATCATCTTTTGAACTGGCGCACCAACTCTTTATTCATTTTTATCACCATTTGGGAAAAACCTCCGTCCCATCTCTGTGTATCACAAAGCCACAACACAGACTCTTTCTCCACTTTATCATCCCCTGCCAAATGGTTTCCGCTTTGATTTCCCAAATGTCAGCGTGCGGAAAGTTGGACCGCCAACTTCCTCTTTGCAATTAGCCAAAAAATATCAAGAGCGCGGAAATATCAAGAGGACTTCAAAAGACTTTCCGATT
Source organism: Parauchenoglanis ngamensis (assembly GCA_030014255.1). Lineage (NCBI taxonomy): Eukaryota > Metazoa > Chordata > Actinopteri > Siluriformes > Auchenoglanididae > Parauchenoglanis > Parauchenoglanis ngamensis. The sequence continues at coordinate 21,724,272 of JAQMYM010000005.1, forward strand.
TGAGATTTCGCTCGGATGTCATCCGAATACGGCCGTGATCAGAACATCGGAAGAGGCGGAGCTAAATGATGATCCTGTTTTTTTTGGGTTTTTTTAAGTATGTCAAAGCAGGGATACGATGCACGGATTTCATTTTTCGGTTCTCGGGTGTCGCGTATCGTTGTAGCAAAATTGTAAACGCTAAATGTTGGCACCCCTGCTGCAGCCTTCATATCGTTAAACACTTTTTCGGTGCTAACTCCTGACGTGATATTAAAACGTAACTTTTATTTTTTCTTTTGATGAACCTGATTATACTACTAAAATCATTCATGTCTCATACATCAAGGGCAGAATTTCCACGTAATTAAAATATATAAGTTCAACATAAAGTAAATATGTACATGACGGCAGGTTTATTTTAAACACATTAAACGGAAAAATGCACGAATGAGAACTTCATTTATTGTAGTGACGTGGCCCTTAGATCAACATGTAAAAGCTACGAAAGGTCTCTTTTTAGAGTATACAATAAACTTGAAACGGGATGCGCAATTTCTTCTTTTCTTTTTACAAATTTAGTAACTTTTTTAGCCCATGTCAGGGAAAAAATGATCTTCAAGTTAAAGCAAAATGTTTTTTAAAAAAAATAATAAACTCAGTAGTACAAGACAGAAAAAAAAAATGACCTAAAAATCTTATGAAAATCCTCTGAAACAAATTTCAGATAAGATATTACCGTAATATTGGGGCCTTGAATTTGCATTTCCGGCATTACTGCAAATATTCTTCTTTCCAAAAAGTGTCACCAATGAGGCAGCGTACTTACGAGGGAAACGATAATTATTCAGCAAGAACATAAACAATTTCTTTACATGTCCAAACATGAGAGACATTGAAAAGTTTACAAAAAGTCTTCTGATCAGCGATGAGAGAAGAACCAGGGAGTTTCTTATGTGTGGTGGACGCCGACGAATCGAACCGACGGATGTTGTGGAACTGTGATGAGCTTTTTCTCACTTTTCGACCGAAAATCCTGCGCAGACCTCGAAATTGTCGTTGTGGACATCAAAACCCTGCGATCCCGACCAGAACCAGACGCAGTGGACGTCCTGGAGTTCATCAGAAATGTAAATAAATAGCATTTTAAGCCATCCAGACACGTATAAACGGCGTATTTGTGCGTACCGTGAACACGAATCATTTCCCTTTTTTTTTTTTTTTTTTTTTTTAGACTTTGGATGCCTGAACATTAAGTGCACAGGAGGAGGGAATCTGAGCTGCCCTGTGAGATGAGTTACCTCAGCGAGCTTCCCAGCTGAATTACTGCATTAGACTAATGGCTTCACATCATAAATCATCACGCTATAAAAGTTTATAGCCGACACGTCGTAAATCAACAGCCATCGTTTTAAAAGAAGCGATAATAAGTGCCTGGAGGCAGAGGTAAGATTGTACACATGTACAGCTTTATGATGGATTTGATCAAACTGGAGCTAATTGTATGAAAGTAGGAACAGTTTTGCGAACTAAAACATCGCAGCACATGGATGAGGAATAAGTCCCGCCCACTTGTTTTCTACCTGCTCACGTACAATTTTTTAATTCGGCAGTTTTGTACTTTTTTTGGAGGGGTAATAAGTGGAAACATACACTTCCTAGTGCAGTGTGGGTTTGTTAAGAGCATCCCAACGCTCTCGAGTCCGCGCACTATACCGCTCCGTTTGCGTATTTCATTCGTGGATGTGTAAATTCAATCCGACCTGATCGACTTCACTTCACGGATCCGTCTACCGCGTGTGTGATTTTAAACGACATCCGCAACCGTCTTCGTAACCTGCCGTGTATTTGCGAACTTCTACTGCGATAAAGGGGGAAAAAAAAAGTTAAGTCTCGAGTCGACGTTCCGTGCGGAGAAGCAAAGCCGTATGGAATTGGCTTCGCTCCTGTTGAGCAGCATATTGCACGGTGCAGCGTTGTGGCATTTTCTGGGAGCTGGGAGCTGAGCACACAGATTGGAAAGTCATTTCTCACTACATATGCTCTCGCTAAATGCTGAAGCCTGGTAAAGTAAGCGAGCGACGCGTCTCGCTCGAATGAGAACAAACTGAACTGCCTGCTTTGTATTTCATTAAAACCAGACGATTAAAAGCGTACATATAGCGTCTACGCAAGGACTTGCCTTTTAGCCCGGTTATAAAAATAAAAAAAATAAAATAAATAAAAACAAGGATAGAAAATAGGGACTGAAGAAGATAGCTTTTATTTCCTTGCTGTCATCTTGGTGTGGGTGATCAAAAATATCACATTTTTGCATATTGTACACGGAAAATTAGCTGAAGTTCAAGGTCAGAATATCTCTGTGTTTTCGCAAACTCGGACAATTTTCTGCTTGACAGCTTCAGGCTCCAAGGCACGAAATGTCAGGATCTATATCCGATATCCAAGATATTAGTGATAATACATTTTTAGCTAGAGATTGTTTGCGCGCTAATCTAGCAAGCGGACTTGTTAGCGATGATCAAAAAACCGAATATGGCTTTTTATAATTAAGGAATAAAAGAGTGTTATTGGGAGAAAAGAAATCTACGACGGTGTGGCGTGACGTTAAACGGCGTTACGGTTACCACGCTGCGGTCTAAAGTCTTTTATTCCTTTCGTTATTGCAAATTTTAATTACTTTAAGAGCGACAAGTACTTTTGAACTGTTTTGATGTTGACAAAACAAGTGAGTTCCTGTTCCGCTGGTCAGTATTTAAGCAGGAATGCAACCTGAATTGCATATTCATACGCGGTACTTTTAATGAAGTCTTCCGAACGTTCCCTGACATAAAGATATGCACTACTATTAATATTAAAATGTTACAGAACGCCATCGCGTGAGACGTGCTTTGGAGCGCTGAGGACAGACCACATGCCCAGGGAGACGTCTACGCCTGAGAGAGAGATGAAGAAAGAGCGGAAGTGCGAGCGAAAGAGGAGATTAATCACAGCTGCCAGAAGACTTAATGCATCAGTCTGCCCTGAAAGTGAGCTGCCAAAGCTCTCGTGGTGGCCCGCTGAAGTCAACGCCCCGTATGAATCCACACGTCCTGCGCATCATTAGAGAAATTATGCACGTTTACATGCTCAGCTGGCTGCGGTGTAATTGAAAATGCAGCATCGAGCAGCGACAGGAGAAGCTTCCCGCGGACACGCCCCTGTCTCCCGCGCGTCTCCGTTATATAACCAGGCAGAGACTCGACGATCGGAGGCTGAAGCTCGTCTGCCATCTGTTGTTTGCCGCTCTGCACTTGTTTTACACGAGAATAAAGTCTGGAGAGATGACCTCACGGGGGATCGCGTCCCGGCTCAAGGTGCACGGGATGACGCGGTGTAAACGACGGCACGGATGAGGAGGCGTCACGACTTGATGATGATGTGCCGCGGGAACATCAGAGTTGCACAGCATTATGAAAATAAGCCTTAATTCACCTCTCTATGAAGAGCAAAAACGTTCCCTGAAACTTCTTCTTCTTCAAGGACGCCGTGACCGAAGAACTCTGAGCCAGTTTTTATTTTTACACTCAGGAGCAGGGAAGAAAAAAGAAAAAAAAGCCCCCAAAGATGGAGGTTAAGGAAGTGAGTGATGGGTTCTTCCCAGAAGGTTAAGTGAGTGTTAAGGTCTGATCCACCTGCTCGGATGGAGTGTTAGCGCAGCTACGGTGACTGAACACGTAGCGTTCTGTCATTACACACCTCGCTGTGCTCTGCCGTGCTGAAATACCACGAGAACCGGCACCAGGATGTCTCACGCCAAACTCGATCCCGATTACTAAAACTATTTAACGTTCCGCAGGGAATAAAACACTCCACGTCACGCCGCTCGAAGAAAACAGTCAACGATGACGCGGAGCTACCGTTACCTCCCGGAAGTTGAATATCGTCCGATATGTGATGTTTTTTTCATTTACAGCTACATTTAATGATGTGGAACGTCTGTGAGACGCGCTGGCTCGGGTTCTCACTTCTTAATCCGTTCAGTTTGTAATAACAGATCGAACCGTTGTGCGCTGAATCGTAAGAAAAGGAGCATGTCAAGCGCAGCGCGCGCGTCGATTTTAATCCGCAGTTCAGGAATCCGACTCTCGTTTTGCGGGCTGCGACATTAAAAGTAACTACAAACGGATAATAATTAAAAAAAAAATTTTTTATTCAACCTTCTTACAATAATTCGACTTGTTACGTTGATCTCGTTATCGCAGTACCGCAAGATTGTGTTGCTCTGCGGTCGTTCGTTTAAATTCTGAAATGACGCCTTGGTTGTTGTTAGTAGCCTGGAGGATTAACGTCGACAGGCCTAGCTACAGTTGTAACGTTCACGCAGAAAAACCCGTTCGTCCGGAACGTTCGCCTCGGGAGACACAACAAAAAAACGTCACGAACGTAAATAGTGACGCATCACAAGATATCGCAGATGGGAAATACGTACTACTTGGCACTTAAAGGACAAGTGGGGAAGTGGGCGTGGCTACGGACAGGAAATGCTGGAGTGTCATGAGGAAAATATTCAGCAAACCGATTTATTTTAATCAGCCGCGACATTAAGTTAGGAGAAACCTATAAAAAGCCGTAAAGCCTCATGCCTCGGCTGAGTGATAAAAATCTGCGGCTGTAATTGCTGCTCTGATCTCGGAATGAAGACGGCGTGCTCCATGAGTGCGGGGAAATGTATAATCAGTCCACGTGCGTTCTCCTTCACACGGCAAATGACTGCCTCAGAAACATTCGTCACAATAACGCTGCTAAAAATACACGGCGGAGTCAACAGCACAAGCGCGCAGAAGCGCTTTACTTAACAATCGCACTAAACGAGATGATTTTAATTACGCACAGCGCAGCACTGTCTGAGGGAGAGACGTCTGCCGTTAAACCTCGGCTGCTCTGCTCTTCACCAGGACGACAATTTGCTTTCGTGATGTTGTAAAGTTTAGAAAATGCAGTTAAAAAGCTAAAAACGTCTTATTTTCGCACTGTTGTCGTGGTGATAGTCCGGTCTTTTCATCTTCGCCATTTTCTTTATATTCCTTCTTGTTCTTGATATTCTGTTAGATTTAGTAGCAGTTCCTTCCCCTGTTTCGTCGTCTTGTTTGTTTGTTGTCGTTGTCAGGATTGTATTTGTTTTTGCTGTTCCGCTCTGTAGGTGGATTCTTCTTCTTCTTTTTCTTCTTCGATTTTTACTCGTTATTGTTGTTGGCGTTGTGCTTGTACATGTTTATTTAAACTTGCTGTTGTTTATGTAGTCCGGGTAGGTTTAGTCGCGCATCGAGGTCGTTTTCGTTGTTCTCTGCGTTTTTAACTCAAATTGTTAAAATTCGAAAGTTTTCTTTCTGTTTGTCCTTCTGTTGGTTTTTTTTTTCCGACTTATTGATTTCATGTCTTATCATTATTATGAAATTGATACTGTACTGCTAATTTACCTGAAATGCTGTTGTTCTTCTTTCTACTACTTCTTCTTAATTATTATTATTATTATTATTATTGGTGTTATTTTTGTTTTGGAGGTTTTTCTGCAAAAATTATGGCTTTTACTCATTTTTCGTTGTTTCTTCTTTGTCTTTTTTGTCTTCTTTTCGTTGTTTTCAGCATTATTCTTGTACGTACTATTGTTCCACGCTGCTTGATTTTAAGTTTTATTTTCTTTTTTCTTATCGTTATTATAATTTAGAATTGCTAATTTTCCCGTTGTTCTTCTTCTCCTTCTTTTATCATTATTGTCGTTATTTTTGCTGATACTTTTATTGTTGTTTTATGAGGTAATTCTTCTGCTTCTGTTCTTTTTCCTAATTAATCTTCTCGCTATCCTTCCCGTTATGGACTCTTTCAGAACAATCGTTACTCGGAGACGGCCGTCTAAACCCTGCCGTCTTTACACCCAGCGCCCTGACTTTATTATCCTCTGAAGAAACCATATTCACGGCTTTAGGAACGGGTGAGTTGATGTGAGGGAGTAAAAAATCCTGAAGCTGAGTTTGCTCCTCCGCACATTCCTGTGATATCGATGATCCCTTATCTAAATGGATCCGGGACACGGCAGCAGCTTGGGCTCGTGTGTGGTCGTGCCGCTGCTCATACATAAACATGCAGGAAGACGCTGGAGATGCTGTAGATTACCTCTGACTGCGGTGCTGCTTCCCTCCTAAAGCTGTGGCAGCGACGACGCCCCCCATGGAGCCTGTTTTCATCACGAATAATGAACTTTATTCTGTTTCACCCTGGCAAATATTAATATTTCCAAAAAAAAAAAAAAAAGAAAAGAAAGAGAGAGAGAAATTGAAAAGGACCAGTCGTGTCTATAAGACAAGATGGAATGAAGAAGGCAGGAAGAGGAGGGACTTTTACTGTGGCAGTCAGACAGACAGATTATTCTCAGGCTGCGACGAGCTCAACGAGCCGTGACGGCTCCGTCTCTCGCGCTCCCGACCCACAATGCCGAGCGGCTGAAAATGCCTTTTCTTTCATAGCACGCACTCACAGCCAAAAAAAAGAGGGAAAAAAAGGAATAAAAAAAATAAAAAATACCCCAAAACCTCCAGAAACCAGTTATGACCGGGCTGCGATTACGTAATGCTGCAGCCACCACACTGTGTGTGTGTGTGTGTGTGTGTGTGTGTGTGTGTGTGTGTGACAAAAAAGACATGGGAGGAGGGAAGGGAAGCGGAAACAGAGCGATCTATTAAAGCTAATAATTACAATAATAAAAGCACAAAGATGTGATCCTCTCAGCGAGACGTGTCAAGGTCGCAGGAGGCGCGAGCGCGCTTTAACCGCCGAGTGTGGGTCCTGCAAGGTCGTGTAAAGGAAACGAGAAATATGGGATTAAGTACGAGGTGAGCCACGTGAGTAGCAAGGAAGGGACGTCATGTACGGAGGTCTACATGAAATGACAATGTGTGTGTGTGTGTGTATGAGAAAGAGAGAGTGAGAGAGAGAGTGAGAGTGATGACTCTCAGGTCAAAGATTTGACCTTGATGTAGCCCACACACGTTCAAGGGAAGGTGTGAGATGCAGTACAGAGGAAAGGGACAAACACGTACAGTAGCAGTACAGTGTGTGTGTGTGTGTGTGTGTGTGTGTGTGTGTGCGCGCGCGCGTGTGTGTGTGTGTGATCTTCACTACAGAACAATTTCCTCCACCAAATAAAGTTTAAAAACATGTCAAAACATTCTGGAAGCAAAGCGGCACCGACGACCAAAACCAAAATGGCTGCCGGAAGCGGGAATTTTTCCCACCATTTCCGATTAAAAAATAAATAAATTCATTAATAGGTTAAAATTTAAAAACAAAATTCTATCATCTAATATATATATATATATATATATACATTAGACGACAGAATATTTATTAAAACAGAATAATTATTTTTAAAATCGATTTTAAAATAATATATACTATATAATCACATAAAACCTAACGTATAAAAAGCTGCCGATTTAGCGTGCTAGAACATTTTTTTTGCGCGTCATCATCATTATCATTTTTATGCTATTGAATTCATTTCATTTCTTTAATTTGTACTTTTTCAGCATAACTATTATTGTATCAAGTTTATTATTAGTAGTATTAGATGTTATTACGGCACGGTTATGTTCTTTACTGCTGATATTATTATTACTATTGCTTTTTATTAAACAGCATTGACATACTTATATATTTTTATCCTTATAAATCATAACAATAAATACTTTTACATTTCTTAATGCTGTATTGCTTACTACAGCTTAATCAGTCATTGTTATTAAATAATTACTATTTCATTATTATCATTATTATTAACAAAATAATTAAATGAGCTAATTACATATTACAATTATAGCAATGCAACATATAATATAATCATAATGACGGTCACGTGCACGTGATGAGGATGGTTATTATTATTATTATTATTATTATTTCAGTAAAAAGCTCTCAAATCATTTTCATTTCTGTTACTGACTGTTGACCTTTTTTTAAATTCCATTTTAAAATGTAAATAATAAACGAACATGTTTTACACACATGCTTCTCAAAGGTGCGCCTATTTATTTATTGTCTTCCTTTTTAATACCTGAAGAAGACATCAAAGCCCTTTATAGTCATCCTGGATATTCCAGTGATGGTTTATGTATTGATTATTATTATTATTATTATTTTGAGCGCTGAGATGTCAGATCAGCGTCGGTCCGCAGTAACGGAGAAGCTGACCTCTTTGCCCAGATCTTCTCTGATGACCTGCTGGATCTCCTGCATGGTGCTGGCTGGAGCTCGGCTGTGGAGGATCTTCAGCGTGCTCGTGTACTCCTCGGGCAGGAGGTAGTCCAGAGCACCGAGGTGCTGCCCCACCTTAATGAAGGTGCCTCGGTTCACGCAGCACAGGTCTCTGAGCCTCTCGGCTGAGCGTCTGTGGACCTGCACGCACACACACACACACACACATAAATAATCTGTGAAATTCTCTCTCTCTCTCTCTCTCATGCGTCTCTCGTCCAGCGGTCTCATTTGCCCTAAATTGTGATTGAATGGGACTCTGAGACGTCGGTGCGGTTTTGGGATGCCGGTCGGTGCCAGCTGGTGGAGTTGATGGCGTTCACACGGGGACGTCCCTCTGGGACCCGAGCGGATAAAGTGGCGTGAAATGAGCTCTGTTAACCCCTCACCCCGACAAAAGGAGTTCCCTTTGTGCTCTTCTTTCAAATCATCACTCAAACCACAAAGACCTCACAGGGCTAATTATGCTAAAACTGCCTGGTGTGTGTGTGTGTGTGTGTGTGTGTCCTGGTCTGTATACTAACTAGTGATCGACACTAATATTCTCCTGATCTATGTGGAAAAAATCCCTAACACTCGAACATCAAAAGAAATAACCTCATAATCATATCAACGCCGAGCCGATTAATGGCTTTCACGTTCAACATCATAATCTCATGCTTTACGTGCAGGAGCGTAAACTCACTTACTCTCAGTAAAACATCGGAACTTTACAAACTTTACATACGTAAATAAAACCGTGTCAATAAATTAGCCGGTAGGATTTGATTCTCTTGTGATAATTTAAAAAAAAAAAAAAAAAAAAAAAAACACTCGGTAATATTTATTCATTTTTTTTACATCTCACTTTTAAGTCACTGGAAGCAGCTGGTTAGACTTCGTACTGCATAAGAAAAGTCTCCTTTCCGTTGTCTTTTTTTTTTATTATTATTATTATTATTTATTTTTTATTTTTGTAGACATGTCAGTAAAAGGTATGTATTTAGAATGTAACATTAGTGTAATGCTGGTAGTTTGGCCTCGAACCTATAAATCACATAGCGTAGAAATATCTTTGAGAGTCGTGATGTGGGACTTTTATGTTTTTTTATTTCCCACACCGGATTTCACCCCTTGTGTGTTTTTAAATGATTGTGGATTTTGTTTGTATTTAAAATAAAAAAATTAATTAAAAAAATGCATCCAATTCCGTCTTTGTACTCAGTAAAACGTCGGAAATAAAATCTAGAGACGGAAATAATATAACTGCTGCCGATTATGACGAAACGGAAACGTGGGTGTGCTGTGACGATGAGTCGTTCACAAAGGAGTCGATTCTTTGAGTCGACTCATCTCAAGCCTCGAATGCACGAGCTGCCCTGAACTGTTCGAATCCTCTTAGCGACTTGCCAACAATGACATTATTTTTTATTTATGAAATTTAAGGAACGGCACATCACACTTCTTATCCGTTTATTGTTACGTTTAATGCCGCAGAAAGTTAACCGTATTAATGATTATACATTTTTCCTTGTTAACTAATAGGCGCTTTATTCATCACTCGCAATATTGCATCAAAATGTTATAGAGATAAAAACATCGCTGAGTCGTTCGGGAGCCGAAAGAGTCGACTCTTATTGGTGAGCTGAGTCAAATAATTTGACTCACTGAAATTTTTCTCGTACAACGTTATTCATTCAAGGGCAAAAAAATCACAGAAATAAGCCTCTTTCTAATCCATTAACATGTTTGATTTAAAACTTTAGTCAGCACAATGTGGAGCTTTGGGATTTGATCCTAGTCCGCCCGTTTTGGGCGTTCTGCCACCGCTTCATGCTCACGAGAACCCGATTCCTCGCCGGCACGTGCGCGCCAACAGGATGTGACGGATGGCGGATAATTATGAGGGAAGACGAGATGACACTTTTCATTTCGGTGGATAGAAAACATGTGGCCCAAACAGGCTTTATGCGGTTGAGGAGGAAGGCTGAGCTAATGAGAGAGGAGCGAGGCGCTAATAACAGTAATGATCTCGCGTCTCTCAAGCCTGGCTGCAGAAGCTCCACTCCTCCCAAAGCTGTGTGTGTGTATGTGTGTGTGTGTGTGTGTGTGTGTGTGTGTTAAGGAAGGAAAATAAAGTATGATCCATTATTTAATCCTGCGAAACAAATTTTCCATCTCGAGGTCATAGTGTTACGCACGGTTCCTCCACTAGGGGCAGCAGAGCAGCTCAAAAAATGACTAACTCCCAGAAGGCCCGTGAATTTGTTCTTTCGAATTTTTCCTGGAAAATGTTTATGAAATGGTACAAAGTCAACATGGAGGACGGAATCGCCGCAGAAGGGACGGAATCGCGTTGAGTGAAATTCCTGTCAAACCGTGACAGCCCGGATGAAGCGGGAATGCCGAAACGTCTCCGAGTGCAGCATTACGTAACTGACACACTGAACAGAACCGAACAGAACAGAGAGGAGGAGGGAAGGACGTCGATGCAGGGAGGACGGAAAAGCAGGGCAGCGGGACGAGGGGACGCAAAAGGAACGCCTGGTTATCTTCCACATGATTAATTTCATCTGAGGAAGCTCGTGAAGGTGACCAGGAAGAGACGAGAGGGGGAAAAGAGCCGAGGGTGAAATTAGACTTTACAGTAAACTCCAAGCTCGGGCTGGAATGAAAATCCGAAGAAAAAAACATCCATCACCATCAGGGTGTCCCGATAAATAAAATGAGAAAACAAAAATCTTTGACCAAAATGACTTGCTCAACACCTTCTCACAATAATGTGTGAAATTATTTATTCATTATTATTATATTAATCATTAATTATTTGGATTCGTCCTTCCTTGCCCAGATGCATCATGGTCTGTGAACTGGATAATTAAAGGTTCTCGAAATTCAAAGGGTTCAATGATACGACAAAAAAAAAAAAATCACATCACTATATTTTTCTACGATGCACGATATGTCATGATATGTATGTTTTTTGAATGGTAGTTTTATTTAATGTCTGAAATAATTAATAAATAAACACTAAAAAAAGCAACAAACAAAAAAAATTGTAAACAAATCATGACAAGATTTTGACATCAAATCCAATGAGTTTGCAACGAAAAAAACATATACAGTACATAAAGACAAATTATAAAAAGGAAAGCATGTCATGACATCAGTTCTCATGCCGTTAATATTACACGGCCTTATGGAAAATACGGAACATTCAGGCGTAAAACACGTGCTGGTTGAGAGGCCTTGTGAAAGCGTGAACGTAGCCTTGGAAATAAATATAAAAGTCAAACATATTGTTGCATGTTCACATCATCTTGTCGCGTATTATCATCATTATGACGTAGTACAGGAAGCTCGACATAACAAGCAATGCTTTTTTTAATTTATTTTGTATTTGAATTTGTTGTGCACCCACACACACTAGAATATATATTTCAATTACTGAGTAAATAAATAAATTCATTCATTCGTCCATGTCTGTTTTTTCCTCTCCATCGCATCCTCTATCTCTCCACCTCCATCCTTTTCATCCGCACGCAGAGCGGCACAAAGCCCGAGGTCTGTCCAGCCTAATAAGCGGCACAGGCATTAATGACATATTTCCACAGCAGGCAGAAGCCATTAGATGGCCTTTGAAAAAGCTTTGTAGAGCCATCGCCTGAGCACGCTGCTGCCAGAGCACTAATAGGAGCAGGCAAAGGTTACTCTAACACCATCCGGCTTCTCCAGAGCGCGGAGTAACCACCATTGTACACACACACACACACACACACACACACCCCCACACACACACATGACATCTTACTTATCATCAGCATAAATAATCATCATAAGCTACTGTATCACACCTTTATGATCACACATATGTTTTACTATCACACATTTATATTAGAAATACAGGAGAATCTTTTAAAGGTCATTTACATTTTTTTATTTAAGCAAAATTTTATTAAAGAGACATTTTATACTCTCAATTTCTTGTTTAATGTTTTCCTTTCAAACAATTTTACATGATTACATAGGACACACCCCCTTCACTGCAACTACAGACAAATAGGCCACACCTCAGGAACTGTAACTAATCAATAGGCCACACCCCTTCACTGTAACTATGGACAAATAGGCCACACCCCTTCACTGTAACTATGGACAAATATGCCACACCCCCTTCACTGTAACTATGGACAAATAGGCCACACCCCCTTCACTGTAACTATGGACAAATAGGCCACACCCTCTTCACTGTAACTATGGACAAATAGGCCACACCCTCTTCACTGTAACTACAGACAAATAGGCCACACCCACTTCACTGTAACTACAGACAAATAGGCCACCCCCCCTCACTGTAACGTGACAAATAGACCACACCCCCTTCACTGTAACGTCAGACAAATAGACCACACCCCCTTCACTGTAACCAATAAACAGACAACAACAACTTCACTGTAAACAATAAATAGGCCACACCCCCTTCACTGTAACTAACCAGCCACACTCCCTTCACTCTGACTAATAAATAGGCCACACCTCAGTAACTGTAACCACAAACACAGGGGCCACACCTCCTTTACTGTAAACATGGACACACACACTTCATAGACATTACACACAGACACGCCCACTTCACTGTAACTAACACTCAGAAGCCACACCTCCTTTTCTAGACCTTATACAGAGGCCACATCTCTTTCACTAGAACTGAAAATACACAGAAACCCAAATCCAGTCACTACCACAGAGAAACTGATTTAGTACATCTTTACACCCCTAATTAGCTCCATTCATCAGGTGATGATGATTAAATGATTTTGCTAGCTCCATGTTGAGCGGCGCAAGCAGATTTCCACAGACAGCACCAGAAGTCCATCAGTCAGTTTTATAGTCTCCGAGTGCAGGACGGTGTGTTGCTACTGCATCCCGAGCCGCTCATTTTAACTGTCAGTTCCATTGGCTTTCTTCTCGTATAGCGAGCGGGCACCAAGGCAAAAGCGCTAATCAATGACCTCTAACGTCTAACGTCCCTGCTGTAAACGGGACAGCACGCGTATTATAGCTCTATTGATCTGAAACCGCAGCATCGCACCCCCTGAGAGACGGAGAGAGGCGCTGCTACGACACCTTTAAACTGTGACAAAAAAAAAACACCACCACCACCATGTACCTGCAAACACACGCAATTATCGTTTCTATAGTCACAACGTACACAGGCGCTTGAATGGTCGCATGATCTACGGTTACTGATAATCATAAGAGAATCACGGGACACGGTGACGCTTACTGTAAGGAGATGTTTATTAGGGAAGGAGGCTCCAGTGTGACGGACGGGATTTATTCGCAATGTTTTTGTTCAGCGGTTTAATACGTTTCTGTGACATCAGCTCGTCAGACAGGATGCTGGAAGGGAGACGACGGTTTTTATTCTCCCGCAGTCAGATGCGCGTGCAGTGAAAAGGCGCCTGGTGTGCGGCGCGCCACTTCAGTCGCTCGCTCCTTTTGTACGCCGGGGGGGAATTTGCTTTCATAGAAATTGCATCTAGCATTGCCAGCCAATTATTGCTTTACATTGTGACTTCATCAATAACCCCGGGGAGCAGGCAATTTAGAGGCTGCCCAATCTCAGGGAATTCTCAGCAGTCAATAAATGCACACTAGACCATTAAAAAGACACTCCTATTCACCCCCCTACACCCGCACACACACACGTTCGGCCACCTCCAATCTCGGCTTGAAATTGTGCAGCCAGATGGAGGGCTGTGGGGTCTGTTTGGCTTGCTCCTGGCCGTGACAACAAATTAACATAAAGTAATGAGTCGCGCGAGTGGAACGCCGATGCTCTTATCCCTGTAGCTGCGATCCCATCTAGCCGAGCGGAAGAAGAGCGCTTTCTGTGCTCAGAGATACAGATAAGATTTCTCTGGATGATCTTTGTGTAGCTCGCGCAGACCTGCAAAGCTCACTCTGAGAGAAAAAAAAAAGTCGCGTGACCACAAAACGTTTGCATTCGAATCCTCAGAAGCAGGATTGAATCTTGATGGAGACGATCAGGAATGCTTCTAGTTAGAAGTGGTATTAAGTGGTCGCTATGGACCTCCGAGCCACCAGGGGGCCTCATAAGAATACAGGATTTATATATACATACATAACAGAGAGAGATATAGAGAGAAAGGCGCGTTTTAGCTATGTTATACAAGTGCACATCTATCTATCTACAATGTATGTGTATCCATGACAACCAAAATCCCTTTCAATAGATGTTCCGACGTTTTTTGATGCAGCGGCCATCTTACTCAAAATCACCAATTCCATGAAAGCGCTATCATTACTAAAAGATTTACACTCGCCAAGTGCAAAGCGTTTTCCAGGCACAGCTCTTTTGCGTGTAGCCCCGCCCACAAAACTCCATAAAAGGTCAAGTGCACAGACCACTGGGAGCGTGAAATGAACAATCAGGGTAAAGGCAGAAATACAGATGTGGACTCACTTTCAAGCCAGTAAAAATATTTCGCAAACATTTAGACAAATCAGAGCTCTTTGGAACACGACACTCTGGTCAGATGAAACAACAACGGTGATTTTTTAATTTTTTTTTGGATCGCGAACAAGCGTGTATCCTTTATAATAAAAGTCGATCTCTACAGTATAATGTCACGCAGCTTGGCATCTCTCAGCTACATGACACTGGATAAGGGACTCTTTTCCCTTTGTGTGTTTTTGTAACTCAATTACGCGAGCTAGTTAGCGTTCTCTGTGATTTCACCTGCTTCGGATTAAAACCTGTTTGCCGAGTCAGCCTGATTACGACGGGGTCAACCGGCGCAGTCGGAAAGAAATGCGAGTCGCTCCGAGGGGTTTAATCGAGTGGGACGCAGACAGATAGCGTAGCCTCATTCCAGTAAATTAAATATGTAACGACATGCCGGCGTTCTGGACACAGTGGCTGATTAAATATTTAAATTAGCTTCATCATGTGATGTTTTAATCCGTGATTTGTGTACGTCTCATTCATCTCTCGCCGATCGTACAGACTGATCAGAAAGATTAACGTTTTAATAAACGCGTTAATAACCAGACGACCGGATAGTTCGCATTAATGGAATCAGACCTCATCAGGAGCGAGTGACGCAGCCTCACACTTCACTTCTTCTGCGAGTCTAATCGATACGCTTTTCCTTCCAACTGCCTCGGAAACTTGAAGCGATCAGACTAAATTAAACTGTCTCTCGCCCTCTCTCTCAGGATAAATAATGAGTTTTGTGTGCTGGGACGGTGAGGTCACACCCAGTGGAGCGTGTACACCACCCTAGCGCACTCTGAATAAGTGATTAAGGGACCTTCCACTGACTGGACATGCGGAGATGAATGCATTGCTTGGTTGATGGATAGATAGAGAAAATCTTCGAAAATGTTCATTTCCAAGAGAAGATTATGAGTTAAGAAATTTCTAAAAATATTCCTGCCAAAACTGGAAAACAAATTAGCCCTGCCGCTTAAAAAAATAAAACCAATGACCGTGATCTAAATATTTATTAGACAACCGCTAGTTCACTAATCCGGTCCAGTCAAGACCGAGAACATGTCATGACCAAGAAGTGTATCGAAACCGAGACAAGACCAAGACCTCAAAAAGTGGCCTCGAGACCAAGACTACAACACCGTCATCAGATGGAGATGAAAAGGAAGAAGGGACGCCAATTTTTCCGGTAGCACCTTTAATGGGAATAGCCTGCCAGCCGACGCGCTATAAAGTGAGCGTGGCTTCTTCAGGATCTATTTGCTTAAAACTAAACAAAACATTCAGCCATATGGTGTCCAAAATGTCGATATTTGCTATAATCGAGTTGCTCATAGCACTGTTGTATAAAAGTCATATCGCATTCGAGGCCGTGCTGTTCTAGTGAATATCGCTATGGCGACGGCTTTCCGTTTAATAAATGTACACGGGTATTGCGAACTAATTCACGCTTTAACCTTTTTTGCTTTATTTTATATTACTTACTTCATTTATTCATGAATTACATTTTTTCATTATCATTTTCCTTTCGTATCGCTACTTTCAACTCTAAGGTGTTTTTTTTATTTTAAAGGGTTTTTTTTTTTATTATTCTTTTACACTTTAAATTTCAGTGTTTCCCATCGTCGCAGGCAACAAGAGCACTTTCACATGCGCTGTTTTTTATTTCCAGGGACTTTCTTTTTTTAATAAGCTTGAAATAAAATGTTGCCTAACCCGCAATGGCCTGAGGTTTGTATCGTGAAGCGGAAATACGGAAAATTCCCTTTAATCTTTAAAAATTGCTCCAGGAAACCTCTTCAGGGGAGAGCATTTCAAACGCGACCCTCTGAAAACAGAGGCGGAAGAGCTTATTATGACCTTCGGAAACGTCGGAGATTTGACCCTCGTGTGGTTGTTAAAAGCATCGGCGCCGTGAGGAGCCGTGAGGAGCGCACGCTGACTCCTCTTAATCTCAAGTGCATGAGCTCTTCTTCGTCCTGATCTGTGTGCGGCCTGTCACGACACGCGCTGTCGAATTCTGGACTCTGATTGGTCAGAAGGTCTGTCTAACATCTACAATTCACAGCTCGGTCTAACAGGCTACCGTTTCTATAGCAACAGCCTACTGCGAAATAAAAAACATGCCCTTATTTAAAAAAGAAAAACAAGGGGATGTTCATGTTGACATTTATTGGACGAGTCTCCGGCGTCAGTTCTTCGCAACACTCAGACGTAAAGCCGTGGAAGTGGAAATTCTTTTGTCTAATTAACTTCGCAGAGGATCCGACTGTTTACGACCGCTATAACCTACGCAGGGTGGGGACGCAGGGTTCATCGCACCGGGTCATCCTTGATTATTTTCCTATAAGAGCACAACACGGAGTGTTTTATTCCGTAATTAATGCTCTGTTAATGTTCATTAACGCTACGGAATTGTCCCAAAGTTTTGAAATGATAAAGTAAATATGACACCCTACATTATTTCAGGTAGTCAATGTGGTTCGGGAGAAAAAGCTGCTGTAACACCTGCTCTACACAGGAGTGCGACACACACCAGCGTGTTAATGTTTCTCTACGGAAGTTCATTACGGCGGCCATTTCATGCACGGCTGCGACCTAAGCGGCGGCTGATTTACTGCGAGTCAGGGAGACGCTTTCCTGTTTCAGCACCGCAGAACACGCTATCATAACAACGCCATCTTCCTTCCTCCTGACCCACATACACGCTTTAAACCCTACATTACGCAGGTGAAAAGACAACATGACTTTTTTTTTTCTTTTTTTTTTAAATCCTCCAAAGCTTCAAAAGCATGGCGGGGACGCACGATTACGAAACCCTTCCGCCATCGCACGCTGTTCACTCAGGGCTTGATTTGTAATTTAAAGGTCTAATAGTCACTGCCGCCATTTGTATCTCCCGGATCGTCTAACCCCTTGTTCCTCGGCTAATAACGGACTGTAATGAAGTCCGGTGATGGACTGAAAGCCCAGGAGACTGAACTGGAGGCAGATACGTAAAGCAGCACGCGTTTGATGGAGATTTATATGCGACCGGTATCATCCGTTTCCGTACGCAGAGTGTTTTTATAGCTCTGTTTTATCAGTTTTACAAAAAATAAGGGCACTTAAAAGTCATACAATAAATCAAAGTGTTTAAAAGCACTAACTTTCACGCAGTTTAAAAATCACACAAAAAAAAACAACGCAAAAAAAAATCACAAAGCTAAAACAAAAACCCACAGGTTTAAAAAAAAATCTAATTGTTAAAAAAAAAATAAATAAATAAATAAAATACATTTCACAGTTAAAAAACCCAATAAAAATAAAAAGAAAAATCACACAGTTGAGCAAAAAAAAAAAAACAACACTTACAAGTGATACAGCTTTAAAACAGACACACACACACAAAAAAAATCTCAATTTTTAAAAGTTACAAACTACGATATTTTAAATTATTTATCAGGGACCACATTTTTAGGTTTTATTTGTGGGTTTTTTTTTTTTACTGTAATTATACACTAAGACCACGGTTCTCAAATTCTGGGCATTTTAATTAAAAAAAAAAAAAACTAAATTATGTACTAAGACCTTCGTTCTTAAACTTTTTCAGTAAAGTTTTAAATAATCTGCTAATATCTACAAATTACTCAAATTAAGATCCATAATTATTTGCACCAAAAAATGTCCCTGTTGCCTAAACCCACGGTTCTCCGACTGGAGTCTGAGATTATTTAAATGGATCCTGCTGTGGCGTGAGCTGCTAGCTTCCCGCTCCACAGAAAGAAAACGGGCCAATCAGGAAAGTGCGCCGTTCGTACGTGTGACCGTACCTGGTACACCCCTCATTAACATACGGCCAGGAACGTATACGACTCGAAAGGATATGGAGGAGTCAGCTAGCTACTCAGCAAACAGTCCTTGGAAAAAACAAGTGGACATGTCAGGAAGAAAGCGATGTCCCAGGATGCACAAAGGAAAACCGAAGGACTTCCGAAGGAATTTAATACACTAAATGAGTGGCTGAACTTTATTTTTGGGTAAAAAAAAAAAAAAAAAAATCATCCATCTTTTTCCCCACTCCTGATAAGTGTACAGCAATTAGCATCATGTCCCTATTCTTCACTCGCATTTGTACAGCAAACCACTTCAGAGCACAGAGGACGCAAGGATCACGGAACGAGAGCTTTATTCAAGCTCAGACACGAGCTAAATGTGTCTCCGCCAATCAGGACACACTGAAGAGCCTCGACGTTAATCTGTACGCCTGAGACTCGGCAGCTCTCACTCGGCAAACGCCATCTGTCTGAACAGTACTTTCACTCATTTGTTTTTATTTGCTTACATGTGAAGCCTAACAAGACTACGGCTTTATGCCTTTGCATAGTAAACTATGACAACGTTAATCTGCGCTGAAAACCCGCAACTCTGAATGTTAATACTGCTTCTGTACGTTAGAGTCGGATGCTGTGCTGACCAGCGGAGAAAGGAAAGGAGTGCACATGATTACACAATGTTCGTCAATTACCTAAACAAAATCTCCGTTTTTATTATTTCACGCAAAAAGTCACATATTCCACGTGTCAGTGATATCTGATTACAGGTGGGGGTCATGTGAAGATGAATTTCACTACGTCATGCCGTAAAATGGCACAAAAGCCCAAGTGATCATGTGACAAATAAGTCATTTTTGGAATAAAATCCAACGTGGGCGTTAATTAATCACGTGCAACGAAATGGATCATGCAAAAAAATAAATAAATAAATAAAAAAATCACTAGCGAAAATAAATGAATCATTACACGTAAAAAAAAACAAACAAAAGACTGTTACATGCGGAAAGAAATTAATCATTAAAATGTAAGAAATGATTAATTACATGTGAACAAATGAATCATCACATGTGAAAAAATTATTAATTACATGTAGAAAGAAATGAATCATCACATGTGGAAAAAAATGAATCATTACATGTGCAAAAAATTATTAATTACATGTAGAAAGAAATGAATCATCACATGTGGAAAGAAATTAATTATTACAGGTGAAAAAATGATCCATTACATTTAGAAAGAAATGAATCATCACATGAGGAAAGAAATGAATTATTACATGTAGAAAGAAATGAATTATTACATGTGGAAAAATGATTCATTACATGTAGAAACATGAATCGATATATGTGGAAAGAAATGATTAATTACATGTAAAAAATGAATCTTGACATGTGGAAAGAAATGTATTGTGTGACAAAATTAACACAAATCACAGTCAGTCACTTCATCTGAGAATGTGTGAGACATTACAGATATAACAGTACAAACTAGAGGTCGGAATTTCACGTTTGTGTGACTTTTCAGTAAGTGTTCGGATGTGTAGGTCTACGAGGAAGAACAACACGTGTGCAACATTACTCTGATATCCATCAGAAGCCGATTTCAATCTGTAGTGTGATTAAATATGCACACTCTCAAAATGCTGTAAATCTCTCTCTCTCTGGTCAGCGTGGCCGTCCTGCAGTCAGGGATCGTAAATGGGGTTTTAAAAGACTCGTGCAAAATTTCCCATCATAAGAGATCTCTATTAATTAACGTAGAGAGTAGCTAAAAGCCAGATCCTACACTGAGTGCTTTATTGCACCATCACGGCCAATTATCCGCCTGTTTTTCATCCGAGTTCTGAGTTAATAAATTCTGAGAGTGCAGATGGATGTGCCATCTCGACTGTGCTTTTCAAATAAATAAATAAATAAACAAATCAAATAGTTAGTTATGACAAAAACTTGCAGCTTGCATGAGCATTGTGCTATGCTTAGTCTTATTCTTTGAGAGCAAACTGCACCTACATTTAGCAGATTAACAAAAAAAAAACTCGCAAGTGAAAGAGACACAGAGAGAGAGAGAGGGAGAGAGAGACAGAGAGAGAGAGAGACACAGAGAGAGAGAGAGACAGAGAGAGAGAGAGAGACAGAGAGAGAGAGAGACACACAGAGAGAGAGACAGAGAGAAAGAGAGAGAGGG
>JAQMYM010000005.1:21748520-21762726 GCA_030014255.1 Parauchenoglanis ngamensis
TGGGAGTGGCTAAACCTTCTGCAGGAGATGTTGGGAGTGGCTAAACCTTCTGCAGGAGATGTTGGGAGTGGCTAAACTTCCTGTGAAAGTGGACAAACTTTCTGCGGGAGTTTGCGAGAGCAAATAAACTTCCAGCTGGAGCGGGTGGTGATTATATTTTTTTAAGAATTCCTTCGGGGATGACCGATTTAAGGATAAAGCTCTATAAGCTATAATATTGTTGAAATACTGGTAAAAAGAAAAGCAAACATACTGTATCGGATGTTAATTTGCATGATTGCGCGTTCCAGATGTGTAGTGAATTGAGCTCTTTAAATACAGCATTAAAATGACAAGCTCAAAATCAAGCACATTACATAAACACATGCATTTTTTTTTTCAGCGCAGCTGAGAAGCTGAGAGAAAATCAGCACTGTTTGTCCTCGCTCTATGCTCATTTCCCTCGCCTTCACTCCCTCTTTATTGGCAGGATTTTAAAAAAGAAGCGCACAACCCAACATCTGTGTGACTCCTGGCAATCGTTTTTTGTTTTTTTTTACCGTTTCTCAACAGCAAAGTGGCGTTTAATGACAGCGCAGAGGATGCAAACGACACACAGCAGCTCCAGCTTTTTCCAGCAGCTCACGTGTTATCGAATTCACTCTGACTCGTAAACTCCGACTGCATCTCATTGGTTTTTGTTTTGAATAAATTTGAATTTTGTGATGAATTATTGATGAAATCGAAAAAAAAAAAATACTGAGGAAAAAGGAGCCAACTTCGACACTCAGCTTGCGTAATTCCAAGTTCCGACTTCCTATTTCCGAGGTCAAATGCAGCGCTAAACCACAGCCACATTCTCGAATCTGATTGGCCAGCAACTGTTGCACTGTAACGTAAGTGATTCGCAGTTGCTTCACCAGTGTTCGTTGGCAAATTGCTGCAGTACAAGTAGAATAAAACACCTCAGTCTCGGTCTTTGGCGTGGTAACAGTAGTGCCAGAGTGTAATTTCTTTGTCAGCTCAAAGTGTTCGCACATTTAACTAGAGCTTAAATACGTTTGAATTTGACGTGGGGAGAGAAAATGTGCACACGTCTCTTTAAACATTCGTTGAGTGAGTTTTGTTGAATGAACCGAGTTCGCTAACGTAGTGAAAAATCTATTAAACTCGGTGAAAATTTCCCGTAATCGGTTCTTTTCCGACGAGCGAAATAATTTACACAAACGCACGTGATTGGATAAAACCAAAGGGATCTTTAAAAGTGGAGTGTTTTTTTGCCTATTCGATTACTTACATACCATTTGTTCAATAGTAATCAAATTATTACAGATACATCGATTACATTCTTCGATCAGCGGAGTACGGCACGCTGCCAGTTCGTGTAATTATTCCGGATCTACTGCTTGCCGTTTATAAACAGGAAAAAGTGAGCTTTTGGAAAGCTTCACCATTTGTCCTCGAGTGTCCTTCTGCTGCGCTGTCGGCTTTGTCAAAATGGACGCCACTTTGCTAGCTAACATCGGCCATTTCGCTAAGTGTTTTCTATTTTTCACCGCCTCCCCTTCAGCTGAAGTCCACTCGCTCGGAGCTTGAGCTGAGCCACACGGACGTGAGTGACAGGATCATACCAGCGGGCAGGAAGAATGAACTTCCTTTACCTCTGACTCATAATAGCACAGTTTAAATTTGGGACGAGTGTGACGTCTTGGCCTCGCCCTGCCTGGCATTGTCGCGTCTCTCCGCGTCCCTCCTCCGATAACGTCTGCACGTCAGCAGGCCCGCACCGCTGTGATATGCATTATTCATTAAGACTAAGTAAGCGACATTTAATTTGCGAATCAGCTGGTCGCGTTAGCCCTAATGATATGCTAATAGCCGTGGAGACTCGCAGTTCCCTGAGCAGAAGTCCCTGTGAGAGAAAAAGCTGCATAATCATGCTACAGTAAAGAATGTCTGCGTTTTCCCGTACCGGTTTGTGTTTGTCCTCTGTCTTCGTCTGTACGCTCAGGATCGAAGTGAAACATAATTCGAGGTAAAAATTATCATAACATAAATCAGAAAATGTATCATTTCATTATCATGAAATGACTGAAATGACAGCTGAAACCTTACACTTTAATTATAAAACCCCAGAATCTTATCATTTAAATTTATAAAGCTCCACTTTGTAGGATTTTGAGTGTATCTATTAGCAGAAATGGAGTATATATTTTCAGAATATATTATATGAGTACGTCCTCATTAGTGTATAATCAGCTGTAACTCTGAATCGTGTTCCCGTCAGCTCATAACGAGCCCTTTACACCTACACAGGGGGCGGGTCCACCTCTACGGAGCCGCCATGTTGCGCCGCTACAGGAGCCCAGAACGGACAAACCTCTAGAGAGCGCGTTTCACGCTTTTTACAAGCGGCAGCGTGAATGCGGAAGGAAGCAGCGGAAAGAAGAAGAAAGGAAGACGAGGAAGAAGAAAGAAGAGGAACAAGTTTAAGAAGCCAAATTTTGTAAAATGAAGGATTGTACTTATTATTTAGCACGAATAAAAGCAAGAGAGTGTGAATGTGAGTACTCGGAAGTACGCTACGGGCGCTTGACGGCCACCGTACGCTCTAATACACGCCTGGGGTAAGAGAGCGGCGTTCAGGGGCAGAATAACACAGAGTGGAGCTTTAACCTTGAATTACACTTTCAATTCATATTTTTACTCCAATTTTAGTGATTTGCCAATTCCCCCAAGCTAAAGCAGTAAAGCCAGGCATTTCGTTGTCCATCAATAAAAAAAAAAAAAAGGATTTAAGTACTTATTGGAAAATTGTTGTGGTATTACCAGAGTAAAATAATTCAAGACGTGCGTCACGCCGTCACGTCGATGATTATTTTCCCGTAACAGCACGTCACAAAGTGTTTTATTTCTTACATGAAAGATAAGGCAATTATGCTGATACAAAACTCATTATCTGTGAAAGTAATTACACTTGGACTACAATGGAGTTTTCAATAACAGGCAAGAATTGATAAGTCGATGCTTAATTTACAGCCCAAATAATCAGGCCTTAATGTTCGAAACTATCTGATCCCGTCGTCCTTCAGCAGAGCTGAAACTCTGCGAGGGACAGAATCCGGTTTCTAATTTCGTCCCACGCGCGCTGGATGCTTTATTCAGCACAGGATTTAAGAGAAAAAAAATAAACATTGAAATATAGAAAAATAAATAAGTAAAATTGCACTAATGGTGGCCTTTTAGTGTAATTTAGCAGTTAATTGCAGTTTTTGAACTCTCGCTTCTTGAAGTGAACATTCTTCTAAACATCTAATCAGCCTCTAATTATTTTCGCATTTCCCCGCAGGCCTTCAGACAGCGCCGGCGTGCTCACGCAGACGCCTTTAAAACAGCAGCAGCAAAAAATACGAGAGCAAAAACGTGCTTTAAAACTATTAACCCGAGGCGGTGAGGATGGAGTTCAGGGTAGAGTCGGGGAGAGGAAGCGGACGCCCGCCGTATGCTCGGCTTTTCAGGGGCCCGGAGAGAACCTGCAAACTGATGAGAACAGCTTTGTTACTTCATGCATGCAGTCCACTTCTGTGTTTCTCCCTCTCTGTTCCCAAAAAAAACCTCCAGGATTTAAATTAGGATCTGGAGCCGGGGAACACCTTTCCACTCGCACGGCCTGAGAGATATTTTCGCTTTCTGGAATCTGGTCATATTCACCACAAACCAATCATCTTCAGAGAATAATATACTTTTAAATGTCCAAGAAACAACTTCTCGACATCTTTACCCGCATGACAAATGACCAAATCTACGCATAAATATGCAAATTTCACCCTTCTACCATCCTGACTAGCGATCAATCCTCACCTCACATTTGTAGTAATTTCAACACTCATTTCGATATTCCCGAAGATTTATTCTTCTTCGCCAGGCTAAATATGACCACACCGTTTTGTCGAAGTCGAAATGACGAAGCTGATGGAAACATCCTGCTCATGACGAAAACGTCACAGAATGCACCTCTTTACATTCCATGACATCCTTCAGAGTGTAAGTTCATATGACGAATCCTGTGGCTTGGGAACGAGCTGAGGTGAATCAGGAAAAAGCAAAAGCAAAGTCTCTGCTGACCTTCAACTCGTCGCCATAAATCGTGCTGGAAAACATCCAGCGTTTCATTATCGGCCTCGGCAGTGCCGCTGCTCCCCCACGGGGCCGTCGGCGGGAGTTAATGAATTACACTGTAACACCCCAATTAACAAGGCGGGGCCAGATCAGGAGAGCGCCAGAGAGGCTTGTGGGGTATCGCTGAGAAACAAATGACCCTTCACGTGGGGGGTCCACATCAGTTACTCAGGTGATTTAACAGTGCAGCTTGTACAGGCAGGCATTGATTCCGTACACTTTATTATAGAGCTTGATAAAATGATTAGACTATTCTGCACCATTAGCACAAAAATGATTCATTAAAAGGCTTCATGCTGTTCGCCTATTTAAACTACTCGAGATTCATGTGTGTTTTACCTCTTAAAAGTCTGAGTCAGTCCACATCACACGAATGAAACGTCTTGAATTTTGATTTAATTTTTAATTACATTTTTTTTCTCAGTCATGTGATGCCTTATTCATTCTTTTTTTTTTTGACAACCAGTAAGGCCACACCTCCTTAATTTGGACCGACAGCCACACAGGCCACACCTCCTTTATTTTTTCTGACATGCACATAAGCCACACCTCCTTATTTTTTATGGTCACGTGCAGAGGCCACACCTCTATCGTTTTCTGACGACCACAAAGCCACGCCTCCTTTATTTATTTTTTTCTGACAAGCAACCAAGCCACATCTCATGTTTTAAGGCACATACAGAGGCCACACCTTCTTCCCTTTGACTGACAGGCACACAGACCATGCCTCCTTCGTTTTTTCTGATAGGCGCTCACTGTAATACTTTCTGACGCATACAGAGGCCTACGTAATTTGGACTGAAAGGAACAGAGGCCACGCCTCCTTAATTTGTACTTGATATGTCCCAGTGTTAGGCACACAGAAACAATACCTCCTTAAACTGAAGAGGCCACAGCGCTTTCGCTTTTATTACACACACTAAGGCCACACCTCGGATTGGCAAAATAGGAATCATAATCTAAGAACCGGTTTAGACCCCGGAACTGAAGCAAACGCTTATCTGCAACGAGAGGAAGTGTGTAGGGTGGATAAGCAGCACTTAGGAGAAATGTCTTGCGATGCCCTTGTAGCTTGTGCACTTCAGTCGCTCCCCAGCCATCAGGATCTCAGACAGCGGTTCTGCTCGGCTGGAGCAGGAGAGCCATGAGGAGCCCATCAGCGCTTCTCTGGGGGGAAGTCGTGCGGAATAAACCCCTCGCTGAAGGCTAATTTGCTGTGCTAATGCTCCGTGAGGGCTGGTCAAGGACTCCGAGATAGGGCTACAGCAGATGGGCAGAACACACACACACACACACACACACACACGCGGATACTTACACATAAACAAATACAAACAGCCTGTCCAAGTTTGAAAGCATTCCACCTGAAATAATGGTAAAAGGCATCTCTCTGGGGAAGAGCAGCTGGTGCCAAGCCATGCCTGCGTAAGTGAAAGCTACGAGCTACGTCAGCTCACAGGAGCACTTGGAAGAAGCTGGACGACATCAATGGCACGGAGATCCGTCAGCACTCTTCATCGTGTTACCTGTTACTGCGCTCTTTACTACTTTACGACCCACCAAAGGAATTTAGAATCCGTGTTTTAAGTTAAAATCTTCTTGTGGACCATAATTGAATTGAATGATTCCACTAGGGGATAAAACGGAGCAATAATAGGCCGTAACGTCAGCTACAGACAAAATCTGCAATTTTTGTCTCCTTGTAAAAGAGGTGTGACTAAAGGGGGAGTGGAACATCCATAAGGAAAAGTTCACTTAATGTAGGGGTGCTAATATATTACACACCGAGAGTCTGCAGATTCAGGACAGGAAATAGAATGGAGCGGAATTTAATGTAATAGTACAGAATTGAATGGAATGACATGGTATCAAAAACTGAGAAAGGAAAGGAAAGGAAAATAAACAAAGGAAAGAAAGGGGTCTGATGGGAATGGAGTGGAGTACGCTGGGCAATGAACGGAAAGGGATAGAATTGAATAAATGAGAATAGAATTAAATGGAATAGAATAGTATGTTACGGTAATAGGTATCAAAAACAGAGAAAGGAACGGAACAAAAAGGAAAGGAAACGGGTGCGATGGGAATGGAACGGAATAGATTGACTTGGAATGGCACGGTATGGCAATATGGATCAAAAACAGAACATGGAAAGGAAAGGAATGGGATGGGATGGGATAAAGCAGGCTGGGAAATGAATAGAAAGAAATAGAATTGAATGGAATGGAATAGTGTGTTGTGGAAAGGAAAGGAACGGAATAGAATAGAATGGGCTCAGACAAGCATGGATTGGAATGGTGAAAGAAGGGATGGGATGAAGCGGAATAGAACGGAACGTAATGGAATTGAATGGAGTATTATGGTAACAGGTATCAAAAATGCACACATACAGACATCAGAGGGTTAAATGTTTATCTACATTTAACAGGTACATTTATCAACACAGCAACTGCCCGAAAAGAGCAAACACGAAGGAATATGGATCAGAAGAATCATAGAAATAGAAAAGACAGGAGGAGGGAGTGCGAATGCACGTGGAGCGCTCACTGTCCCCACTACAGTGCTTTTTAAGAGGACAGCCTGTGTGCCATGCCACGTCTCCTGACTCCACAGCAGCTGGCTGGAGTGTTGTTTACCCCATACCGAGATGCAGGAACAGATTCCATAGGTTAGCAGTGTGGAGAAGTGCGCTTGAGCGGCGCGAGCACCTGGACGCCGGCCTCCGCCGCATGCATTATTCATACGCAGCGTGTACGCCGTGCTGCCGTCTAAATCCGCAGGTGTGCCGCGCTGCGTAATCAGAGCAGGCCGGAGCGCGGCCGTCGCTCGGCTCCAGCAGATACGACATGATGGCTTTTGTACAGAGGAAGTGGACGGTGAGACAGACGGCAGATTTACTCTGGCACGGGTGTCACTGTTTGTTCCACAGTGGTCGTAATCGCCGGTGTGAAGATTCTCCCAGACTGCTGATGAGCTCTGTACACACACAGCAAACACACACCACGACAGTAAAACGGAGCGGAAGGGGGTGTCAGGCCGGGATTAAAATACCTTTCTCAGGTAATCACCTGCCAATCGAGAGTACCGATGGTGTGCGGAAAGGAAAGAGCGCTGTGTCGGGCTACCATTTATAACTGAATCAAACAACATACAAATATACCAGAATAAAGCTCGGTACGGGCAAACCGTTACTCTGGAAAATATTACATCAAACAATACAATGTGCTCTTCAATAACAGTAAAGCTGCCATGATGAGGACTTCTCCTATCCTTGACATTCTGTGCATGAGTCACGGCGGGTCAGCGCGGAAGCTAAATCCGGCTCACGAGACACTACGCATCATCTGATGAACACAATACAGGCGAGGACGATGATTTAATGGTCTACCGGAGTCATTTCAGAGGTACGAAGAGCAGCTGGCCCGGGTTCCGGGGAGCCGCGGGACGGTTAACTGCGTGGAACGGCTCTCATTACAAGAGCAGTCGTAACGCATGGGCCGTCGGAGCAGCGCGGCAGCTGGGACGCGACCCACAATCCCCCGCTCACTGCTCACAGTGTGATGGCTAAAAATGAGACAACGGTAGAAATTTGCCAAGGGCTAAAGATCGAGCGAAAGTACAAAAGCAGCTCAAGGAAGGAGCATCATCACAACAACAGCTCGGTCTTGTGCTGCTACGGGGAAATAATCGACAACTGCTGACGTGATGAAACACAGTCACGGTTACCATCACAACGTGTTTTATTCCTCCTACGCCACGACGACCGGACAACAGCCAGAATTATTCATTTACGGAAGAACAACGCGTCATACTTTTTATCCATTTCTTGTTCCATTTCATGGCATGGAATGTCCATGAAACAAGTTCGTTCCTGTCCTCACTTATCTTATAGCAGCTATAAACAGTCTTTCCTTCACCAGCCTTTCTTTTTCTCTCTCGCTTGCAGTTAGTACCACAAAAAAGCAGAAACTCCACGGAAATCTTACAGCATTCCTCCGACACTGCAGACTCCTTCCTTAGACGTGAAATAAACACAGAAGACGATTACGCACATATTTAAATCCGTCCATGTGACGCGACCGCTGTCTTGTGAATGTGCTGTTGCTATAGAAACAACGATTGAGTTGTGAAACCTTCCGACCAATCATAATTCAGATTGAAGACGTGAATAACTGTCAGCCCCGACGTGCTGTACGACATTCGGACGTAGGATTTATCGCTTAAATAATTGCACGCGCGCACGCACGCACGTGATGCGCACAACTTTGGAAACATTTCGGCTCGGACGAAGAACAAGAGCGAACAAGACGTTTCCAGGAAATAAACACTGTTGTGGAGCGATAAACAATCTGATATGTCAGAGATGTCCTTTCTAACACCGCCTGAACACTGATCATCTATCTGTTTATTTGTCCACACCTAATACTCCAGCTGTGACGAGAGAAAAAACTCCCTTCATACGACCGAGCGAACTGGATCACCTCTACGGCTCCATAATAATTACCAGGCAAATCTCTTCTCTATATCAAACCAGGGGCTTGCATTAATTCTAATCAGCGAGTGTAGTGAGGCTTGACAGCAGGCCCCGAGGGGAAACAGAGCGTGTGTGTGTGTGTGTGTGTGTGTGTGTGTGTGTGTGTGTGTGCTATCAAACTCCGAGCGGCTAAATTTCGCTCGTCAGGCTTCAGCGGCCGCTCAGACACACTGACCTTTCCCCAGCCTCGGTCTGAGCAGGCAGCAAAATAAAACGTACACAGGTTTCCTCCCAGCCCAAAGATATTTAGCGGCTAAAATCTGCTTTAGTTCATCAGGCTTGTGTACAGAAAAGATGTCGCAGAAACACAGAAAACAGGTGACGTTGACTCACACACCTCTTCATTCGTGCCACACCAGCATCGGACCATCCCAGGCAGGAGGCGTGGCCTAAAGTGAGAAGGCGGAGTCAAGTGCTTCGAGACATTCAGAGGAGGATAAGATGCACTATTTTTCCATTCTTTTTTATTTACACCAACTTTTATGTTTTATGGAGGCGAGTGATTTTTTTTCCAGGATCAAAAAAAAACAAACAAACAAAAAAAAAAACCAAAGCGATATAATGTAATAAAATTATCATATTACTTTTTTTTTTTTTTTTTTTTACCCATGCCTTATTTCTTTCCATCCATTAGGCGTGACTTTAATATAAAATATAGCCATTTATGTTTTTAAGTATGTGTTAAAATGTGGCAAAAAAAAAAAAAAAAATAGCAGAGACACCAACAAAATTCTTCAGGCTGTTTTTTTTTCTGTCTCCTCCTTTTCTTTTCTTATTAAAATGACTTCTATATTTAAATGCATGAATAAGTATATTTTTCATGGCGCTAATTTCTACAATGCATAAAGGTACAAAATGTGGCCTTGGAAAGTAAAATATTAAACAGACAGACAGATGGTGGAAATTGTGCAGAGGTTATGGATCAGACATGATGCTGTTTTTTATTTTCATTCTGGTTTTTTTCTATTTCACTCAGTAGTATATCCTATAAACACGTCAGTACGGGAGCGAATGCAGAAAGCCTACCTCTGACTTGAGGGTCAGGTACTCGTCTGTCCCGGACCGAACGTCTCGCAGGGTGGTGAGATAGTCATAACTGATGACCGCCGTCTAAAACGTGAACAGTTTCAATACGTGTTAGTAACATTCACGTCAACAATCAGATACCATGCTGTCTACAGGCACGTGCTGTAAATTTGACATTCATACATTTATTTGTATTATTATTTCATTTATAAATGTGTTTTTTTATTGATATTTGCAAACTCAGCAGCTGATTTGATGTAATTGAATGCCGTAAATTACATTTTTGCTTTCTGATTTTGCATGATATGTACTCCATGATGGACCTAACCGAAGTGTAACGCTCTGCTGGTTCAGTTCTTCCGGATGGTAAACGTTCCTCAGACTCACACTCTGCACATCATCTTGCTCTGATTGAAGCCGATGGTTAGTGTTTGTTATCGTACCGTAGCAGCCGCCCGGCCGAATCTGACGATGCTGAGGTCGTTGAGGTCGACTCTCTGAGAGTACAGGTAAAATCCGGACGAGGCGATGAGCGCAGTCGCGACAGACGACACTTTCAGCAGTCGCACGGCCATGTGAGGCGCTGCAACAACCGACAACAAACAAACCAAACAACACCTTCTCGCTCTCCAAACAGGTTCGTTTACATCATACACAGCAAATTGTTAAAACACAATTTCTTTAAAATTGCAATGACATAGCATTGCATACATAGCAAAGTTGTCAATGCTTAGCAACCAAAGTGTTTGCCTGTATTAACATCAAGAGAGAGAAAAGAGGCTTGTAAAGAATATAATATAATATATATATTAGAAGTGTTATAATATAAGTGAGACAGGAACTAATTCGCTTTGTGGACGTTCCACAACAGAGTAAAGTTCTGAAATAATTCCTGGAGTTTTATCTTTGGCATGCCACTGCGGAATAAGAGGAATAAAGCACTCCAGCACGTGATGCTATTGGAAATTTATTTACTTCCGGTTGTACCGCTTCTGCACTGTTTACTAATCATGCACCTCTAAAGCAGAGCCACTACAGCTACAGTATGTTGTTATGCAAGCAGTTTCATGAAATAAAAGACGCTCGTACCACAAACTCGTTAGCCAGAGACTCAGCCTGATTCAGTAAGTGTAAATGATGCTTTTGTTTGTCACCGTAAATCCTTTTCAAGCTCGGTGAATTCACCTTCATCAGGGCTGCACGCGCTGTCATTCACTCACCGGTATTTGTTTTTGCGCTCTTCCTTCCGCTTTCGTCGCGCGCAATGCATCATGGGAGTTGAAGTGCGTACCGTTAGCATAGTTAGCTAACGCTGAAATGCACTACGTGCTTGCTAGCGTTTAGCTGTAAAATTATGCTTGAAAACAAGGTTAAAAGAGAAGCCCTAGGCTGTGCGTGCGCATCCAATATCAGTTAAAAGTTTTTAATTAAGCTTCTTTAGTCTAACAAATAACCACAAGGACAAAAGGGACACAATAAAATGTTCATCCTCAAAACAAAATAAAAAGTAATACTGATATGATCTCATACAAACTCAATGTGGCACTTTTATTACCACCTGCCATATGTATTAGCCCCCCTCCATGCCTTTGTATAAAGTTATCTTAGTGGTGCTTCATTCTCAGTGCATCCGTGACACTGATAGTGAGTCTAGTACAATATATAATGATTATTTTTTACTATAAAGGCATGTCCTGAAGTGCTTTCTTCCTCATATACTCCATCATTTGCCAAACTTTTTTCCAACAATTCACTTATCAAAGAATAACACATACACTTACCTCTTTACAGTTTATTTAATGTTGTGGAACATCTGTTAAATCAAGTTACAGTACTGTACAAAAGTCTTGAGAATCCATATATATATATTTTTTTTTATTTTATTTAAATTTATTTATTCATTTTTTTAAAGACGACTTCAAGATTAATAGCATTAAATCTTTCTACTTAAAAAAAAACACTACAACATTCAGTAAACAATAATAAAGTAAAGAAAGACAATATTTTGTAACCATTTTCTTCCTCTTAAACAGTAGTCCCGGGTGCGATGTGTACAGTTTGATAAGGAAATGAGGAGTATAATTAGTTTTATAATAAATGATGAGTTTTACCGAGGATCTGCCACAGCTCTTCTGGACACTTTGACTGCCGTGTTTGCTTCTTTTCTTTTGCCGCAAAACCCAGGAGCCTTCATTATGTTTTTTTGTTTGTATTTTTGTCTAAAAAACAAAAGTGTTTTGTACTGACTCGATGCAAAATTCATAAATTAAATATCTATAACAAAACTTGTACTTAAATAAATAGGGTGGTATAAACTAAAGCGGTATCTATACAAAACAAACCACACGTATAAAGGTTCTGTTAATAGCATGTTTATTGTAAAGTCCACAAAGAAAGACAATGCTAATTTCACAGACATAAGTTACAGACTTGTAATAACGGACAAAAAAAGAAAAATCACATAATCTTCACATTATACAGTCAATGTTCCTGTTCAGCTTTCGTCAGCTTCTTTGTTCGTTTTTTTCCCCATAAATGGCCGCCTGTTCTTTTGTACTTGGAGCTGCATTTGGAGAAAGAAAAATCAATGTAAATACAAAAATATCACTCAATACAATCTTTAAAAAAAGAGCAAAAGCAGTCATTTCCATATTCTGGCGCTTTAGTAAACTAGGACAAAACACAAAACAGTGCAAAAGGAGTAAAGAAGTACAACTGAGAAACACAAACTTAACCCCAAAGAGTTCCTACTACCTGTATGAGCACACTGTACAGTAACCATGTCTGCTTTGGTTACTTCAATATCTCCGAATAATCAACGACTCGAATTCCCATGAAAGGAAGCAGTCTGGATCCTATCCATATCCACACGAGTATGTGTGATTTCTATCACATAACACTCTCTGTGAAAGTACGAGTCGTCTCTGGAGGATGTGGACTAATGATAAAAAGCTTGCAAATTTATTTTCTTTAATCCAAAAGAAAAACAGGTCTACATCTTTTCTTGTGTGCGGAAATTCATGTGTAGTGAATTTGTAGGCATGCATCACAAATACATTAATATACTTCATTTAGTGCGATTTTATGTACGGATTACGCCGCCAAGTTTAAATCACCTATTTATATAAGAAACATAACTTTATTGAGAGGAAT
Source organism: Parauchenoglanis ngamensis (assembly GCA_030014255.1). Classification (NCBI taxonomy): domain Eukaryota; kingdom Metazoa; phylum Chordata; class Actinopteri; order Siluriformes; family Auchenoglanididae; genus Parauchenoglanis; species Parauchenoglanis ngamensis. Next base: position 21,761,389 of record JAQMYM010000005.1, read on the forward strand.
GTATATGTTATTGGTGCTATAGCTTCGGCCAAAAAATATTGGCCCCACGGCTCTAGTTTAAATGCAAATATTTGCACAAAGATTTAAGTTTGTTTGTTTGATACTGAACTTCCATACAATTAATACGGGGCAGTAAGTGGTTTATCTTTAGACTACCTACCCTGCTTCCCTCCAAAACGTGAGGCTCTTTCTGAAGTGCATTCTGCAGTCCTTCCTCTGACGAATAGCCAACCCAGCAGAAGCCCCTATGAAAGCCTGTCTCTTTGTCCTGGTAATAAAAACAGTCCATGAAAATGTCTCATATACAAATCATAAAGGCTTTTTAATTTAAAAAAAAAACACACTATAACAATATACTTACAAAAACCAGGAGGCATTTCTTCACTTGGCCAAACTGCCCAAAATACTCTTTTATCTCCTCTGAAAGAAAGACAGACAGAAATAAATTGTACAAGTGTGAGCAAGTGATGACATTTACATGTGAAACAGGAATTAAGAACCACCTGAAGACCTACAAATCCCGCCTCCTTAATTACAATTGGCTAGCAGATCATACTCTCCGGGAAATTCTCCAATCAGAACACAGCTCGAATTTATCAGCCACATGGCCTGTTCATTGCAGAAATTTGAGTCGATTCGATTTGTGATTCAAAGTGTTGGGAGTCGATTCCAGGCAATACTACGCCCAACCATCGATAACAAAACGTAAAACACAGCACAGGTAATGAGCGCTTAAAATACAAAACAGAGAGCTCTTTTTTAAACACAACAATAACAACATAGTTCACTGCGTTGAATCGACTGTAAAGCTTCAGAGTCGACTCACCTGTCTAAATGCCTAGAGTCAGAGAATCAACTCACGACCCGAAGGCATAAGACAATTTGTTACATACATACATTTTTTTTAGTCTAAATGTATTGATTTATTTCGGATTAAATTAGCAGATGTTAAAATCTTATAAGATTTCTTACGACTTCTTATAAGAAACGGTTAGTGAATCATTTGGTTGTATGTTTAGCCGGTTACTCAATGTCTGACTAATCGTAATAACTTCACACATGTATATAAAAAAACAAACATCATAACTCATACACCAGCTCGAATAAACCGCAGTATATTAGCAGGTGTATTAATCGCTTACTTGTTGCGACAGTCCACGGGAGTTTTGACACAAACAACTCAAACACCTTCTTGCTGGGTGCCGCCATGTTTCGTCCTTGGGAAAAAAAAATGTTCACCTATGACCCGGATCACGTGACACATACAGGCTTTTTTTTTTTTCTCCCCCCCACCCCTTCATAGCGTTTAGCACTAAAGCAAAATTGAAATGAGTCAAA
>JAQMYM010000005.1:21776557-21787230 GCA_030014255.1 Parauchenoglanis ngamensis
GCGACAGATACTCCTGATGTCAGATACTCCTGATGTCAGATACTCCGGGCGACAGATACTCCTGATGTCAGATACTCTGGGCGACAGATACTCCGGGCCACAGATACTCCTGATGTCAGATACTCCGGGCCACAGATACTCCTGATGTCAGATACTCCGGGCCACAGATACTCCTGATGTCAGATACTCTGGGCGACAGATACTCCTGATGACAGATACTCCTGATGACAGATACTCCTGATGACAGATACTCCTGATGACAGATACTCCTGATGTCAGATACTCCTGATGTCAGATACTCCTGATGTCAGATACTCCTGATGTCAGATACTCCTGATGACAGATACTCCTGATGTCAGATACTCCGGGCGACAGATACTCCTGATGTCAGATACTCCGGGCGACAGATACTCCTGATGTCAGATACTCCGGGCGACAGATACTCCGGGCCACAGATACTCCTGATGTCAGATACTCCGGGCGACAAATCCTCTAGCTGATAAATATTCAAGACAATAAATGTTCTGGATGATAAATAATGTTGGTGATAAATAATGTTGGTGATAAATGCTCTGTGTTTATAAATAAACAAGCTGATAAACACTCGGGATAATGATACTAATACTCTCGACAATAAATACTATTGGCAGTAAATACGCTGGGTGGTAAATACCTTGGATGAAAAGTACACAATGATGAATACTCTTGCAATCAGTACTCTGGGAAACAAATACTCTGGGCAGTAAACACACAGGACAATACTTTGGACTATACTCAGGACTGAAAATATTCTAGGAGACAAATACTGTGCACTGTTAATACTCAAGGTGATAAATGCAAAGAGCAGTATATACTCCGGATGATAAATATACTTGACAGATTCTACTCATGACAGTAGCAATAGATACTCAGGACAATAAATGTATACTCTGGATGATAAATACTCGGGACAATAAATACACCTGACTGTAAATACCCAGCATGATGAATACTCTGGGTAATGCGTGCGCCGGAAAACAAATACTCTGGACAAGGAATGCGAAGTACAGTGAGAACACTGAAGAATAAATACTCCGAACATACAATTTAACCATGTGCAAAACAATTTACATTAACATTTCAAATCATTTTAATAGCAAATCAGCTGCTTCTAATTTAGCTGTAAATCAATTGGCGAGGAGTTTTGCACAAAGCGCAAAGTTCACTTTTGGATGGTGTGACCGAAACTTCAAAATAATGAAATTCAAATCGTAACTTTTGTTTCTGATAGTTGCGTAATGTTTCTCGGGGTTGTTTTTATGCGTCCCTGTCGCTTTTCCGTGTAAACGTTGAGGATCCGTGTGCAGCTAATCCGTACCCGTGTTCTTCCGTGTGCTGCCTCGGTATATTTGTTAGCGATGGGACTAAATGCGTTTTTGTGTTCCTATGAGACATGCGGATTTAAATGCCTGGCTTAATGTGAATGCTAGAAAGTGTGCCATTGTTCTGGGCTTATGACTCAAATCCAGAAGTACAAAAGCTTAGCGCACGGCTGGATGCGTAGGACGATGCCACGTTAGTGACGGAGACGTAAAGCAATAAACACTTAAAAATCACCTGCGTATTTATCGGAAGTGCCGGACTTAACCGTGTTAAACACACATCTCCTCTTGTTTAAAAGTACATCGGGTGTTTCCATATTTTTACTTCCTGTCCAAAGGTTTCGCACTTTCACAATCATGTCAGTTGAGTCTGACTTCCGTGAAGTTCAAGTTACAGGATAACATTAAAGTTGTAGGCTAAGTTGGGTACAATCACCTGCGAGAACGTTTGACCTTTGACCTTTAAGTGATGCACGTCTTACGAGTTGCATATTAATTAATTAATTTTTAAAATGGTTTTGTTTGAAGCCGTTATAGCATGCAACAAGTATTTAATTTACATAAGCAGATCTTTTTTGCTAATCGAATCGAACAAGTAGTTATTCACGTGAGCTAGACGCTATTGAATGCACCGCGAATAGCGTTTTAAAGATGGCGGCCAGGAGTGCGCTTATTGCTTTACTGCTAGAAGGATTCACCGACTCCGTCGACCAAATCGTGCGCAATGCTGTGGGGTTTAGCCTCAACTGTCAACAGCTATAAAACTGAACATTTCTTTGAGATGAGACATAAGTTAACCATTTAGTGATATCGTTATTACTTCACATACAAAACTATTCTGAAACAATGTTATTTTACAACATTTTCTAATAACTAGTAAAAGTTAAACAGTGTAATTTGAATTTCCGTAAGTGTCCGCCTTTTGTATTCGCTCTGCGAGCTACGGCCGAAGAACACGTTATTGAACGCACGGCTGTTGCTGTTCAAAAGCGAATCAATTATTTTGCTACCTGAATCTTTTAGCTAAGCGAATCTTTTTATGCGATTCTTTTAGCTAAGCGAATCTTTTTATGCGATTCTTTTAGCTAAGCGAATCTTTTTTTGCTACAAATCTTTTGCTAAGCGAATCGATTACTTTTGCTACGCTAATGGTTTTGATTTCTGTCCCCCAGCTCCACCAGAGTAAGTGTAATGGAGGCTTATACAACAGGCCGTTCAGCGAGACGTTTGAGCAGACCCCGTTGCTGCTGGCCGTGCTCACGTACATGGGCTACGGCATCCTCACCATCTTCGGCTACCTGAGGGACTTCCTCCGCCAGTGGAAGATCGAAAAATGCCACATCGCTATAGAAAGAGAGGAACAGAAGGTAACATTCATATTACTATTAACAGCATTTCCATACATGCGCAATATATTTAATTTTATGTACTTATTATATTGGTCCGAAATACTGAATCGTTTGTTTGTTTTTCTCCACTTTCAAGGATTTTGTCCCACTTTATCAAGACTTTGAGAATTTCTACACCCGAAATTTATACATGCGGATCCGTGACGGCTGGAACAGGCCCATATGCAGCGTTCCCGGGGCCAAGATGGACCTGGTGCAGCGAGTGTCCCACGACTACAACTGGACCTTCAGGTGAGCAGCTCTGAGCCCTGGGGTCAAGTGAAAGAAGGAGCTAGTGATCGGACTGCAGTCACAGGAAAAACAACAACACACCTTCTTTTTAATTAATACTTTAAATCCGTGTACACCTTGTGTAGTAAGGCTTGGGGGCGGGGCTAATTTCTGGGCCAGAAAAATGTGATCATGAAGAAACTAGTTCAAGGAATTGTAGTTGCAAAATATAATAATAATAATTTTTCTAGGAATAATTTCTAGGAAGCAGCTTTTTTTCAATAATATTGAATTGAATATGAGGAATTTAGTCAGCAAACCTACATATCTTGATGCATATCGTGTATATAATAGTGTATATGAGTATTGTGGTATGAAATGATATTTTTCGCTAAGGTCTAGTTATGTGAACTAGATGAATTTTAATAAAGATATAAATATGTCTGTTATTTAGTACGTTTCATACGTTCAGTAACAGAAGTTTACCAGAAAACATTCCTATTGACGGTGACTGTATGTCTTCTCTTACAGGTGTAGCTTTACAAACCGCGCCTTTAAGGCTAGTAAGCGCCTTATTAGCGTCTCTAAAAGCCTTTTCTTTGCTATTCGGCCTCTGTGATAAGAGGCGGCATAAATCATAGAGCAAACACCGAGCCGGCTCGGGTGTGTTTACTTGCTGGGGTTTGAACCTCACGTCACAGGGATTTTTCTCTCGCAGCTACACAGGCCGAGTTTTGAAGGACGTGATCAACTTGGGCTCCTATAATTACCTGGGCTTCGCCGAGAACGCGGGCCCGTGTGCCGACGCGGCGGCGGAGGTCACGCTGAAACACGGCGTGGGCGTGAGCAGCACCAGGCAGGAGATGGGTGTGTTCCTTCGGCACAACACTGCATTTATCTGTACAACATCAATTTTTACAGCATGCTGAAGTGATTTTATGGTGCTACTGCGGGCTTCTAGTTCTCAGAAACACACACACACACCCTGTAGTAGGTGTTTCTACTGCAGGAAGTGGTCTCGTGGTTTGTCTTGGCTGACTGCACCGTGCTTTTGTTTAGGTAACCTGGACAGACACGAGGAGTTGGAGAAGCTGACGGCGAGGTTCCTGGGCGTGGAGTCGGCCATGGCGTTCGGGATGGGCTTCGCAACCAATTCCATGAACATCCCAGCACTGACTGGCAAGGTAATCACCGAAATCACATCTTACAAATTCCCGAAGTGTTTAAATTATCTTACTTTTTTTTTTTTTTTTTAGATATCATCTTAATTCGGTGAATTAACTTCTCACAGTTTTATATGTTCGTAGAGGATGTTACTGGGTAAAGCTTCCTTGTTGCTGTTTCCGACTAACATTGATTTATTTTCAGTTGAGTTGTAGAAGGACTTGTGACCAGCGCCGATGCTAGCGCTTCGACCAGTGATTCACCTCGTAAACCAGACGAGACGCGACCCTGCGACCAGAAGTCCTATATTTTGCTTCACGGGAAATGAGTCAACGGGAATTTGCGTTTTTATATCCCAACCTGGACGTTTTTTTATGTTGTGCAGTTATTGTAAGATCATGTATGAGGGATGTAGAGCCACTTCGAGATACGGAGCGACGGATTATTGATATTCCAGCAAAGTGCCTAAAGTTTAACTCTGAGACCGATTCAAAATTCACTGCCGGGACAAACTCGGATTTTCCTAACAGTTTTTTTTTTCGTATGGTATTTCAACTGACGATACAGTTAGCTACGTAATGTTGAGCCGGCGTACGGAAAACGCATTGTTATGGAAAAAAATCGAACCTGTGTCAGAGCTAGCTAACATGCTGGATTTATTTTGAAGTCAAATTAGCTCTTGAACTACTTGCTAGTGTTGAAGTACTTTTTCACACGTGCCGTTTTTCCTCCACTGATATCCAAATGGCTGTCCGTTTCACTCCAGGCGGCTCCCTGGACATCTCTCGTCCCCGGTCACGCCTCGCTGCGCCTTTTCAGACTGGCTGATCAACCTGACGGGCGTTTACCTGGGCGGGTCTCGCTCACCTGCCAGCACACGCTGTAATGTGGAAGAACCTTCAACTGTGTGATTTCAAAGGGACGAGACAGAATGTCCTGAGAACTGTGCTCACGTCATTTACGTTTCCTTAAATCGCCTATATTTTGGGAAAACTCCCTGTATTTTGGTGTTTCTTTTGCTCTATAAGAATTTGCAGTGTGATAAATTACAGGCTGATCCATGATTTTACTCCAATACAAAAGTTTTACACGTCATATAGCGACATGGTCACGTCACTGTGAATTATTACTAGAAAACTACATTCTTGATTTTGTCCCTGTGCGTACGTTATACACACAAAAAAAGCTTAAATCTACCGAGAGGCTGTTTTTTTTTTTTTCTTCTTTTTTTCTTTCTTTCTTTTATGAATCGTTCAGGAACTAGTAGGTACTTTTTTCTTTTCCCTCTCCGAGTCATCATCCTGGCCTGACACGTGAATATTTTGCTCGTCCATATTCCTATTCGTGTCGTTTTGGAACTTGTGCGTCAGCTAATGAATATTTATAAACTCTAGACACTTGCTTATTCATGCCTAGTGAAAAGCTGGGTTTATTTGCAGAAGTTTATTAAATATGCGCTCGACATGCTTCAGAAAGAACAAAATGCTCGCGAGTAATACCATCCAGGGCGTTTAAGAGCGACGAGGCCGCGCACGTGGACGTACCAGACGTGCGTTTGGAATTCAGTGAATGTTTTTAGTTCCTCTTGGTGCAGAACGACCCGTGGTTGTGCAATCATGAGGAAGGAAACTGGTTTCAATGCAAACCGAAACTAAGACGTTTGGAAAGAGTGTCATGCCGGACAGCGACGCTCTCATGAGGCTGAGCGTTCCATACAAACCAGTCTGTCACCTGAGCCCTTCACGCTGACCCTCCTATCTGACATTGTGTTTTCTTTTGTTTGTGTGTGTGCGTGTGCGTGCACAGGGGTGTCTGATTCTAAGCGACGAACTGAACCACGCCTCTCTGGTTTTGGGAGCGCGCTTATCTGGCTCCACCATCCGGGTTTTCAAGCACAACAGTGAGTACACACAAACGGTTTACTCGGAATACCAGAACAAAGTCGCGGAAATGGAAACAACAAACCGCTCCTAGTTCGGACCAAAGGAAATACGATAAGATGAGAAATATTTCTTAAATTGTACACACCGTATATTCACTCACGCATACATCACATGTAGTAGTGTCATGGTTTGAGTTGAAACCGACAGTGGGCGGGGCTAGCAGCTGTGGTGGATGCTGATTGGATTATGTCCACGCCATGACACAAAAACAAATCAAGTTGCACAACATTGCGGTAGATTATGCTGGGAAATGTTTTTGAAGTCGCACTCCTGCGCGTGCTCAGTCTCGGAATCTCCAGCTCGCCCACACGAGCACAAAAGTGAAAAGAAGCGGGACGGTTGTTGCTGTTTATTAGCACTAATAAAACCGCCTCGAAATGGAAACTGGACTGCCTGTAATTACGGAAACAGTGACTAGTCGACTAGTAAAAAATATCGTGCAAAAAAAAAAAAACAACAAACAAAACAAACAGCCGATTCAACTTAGGAATAGTTTAAAGTCACGCTTATTAATGTTCCGTTTTTAACTTAATAACGGCACCCGTGCATGAATTAATACTGAAACTTGATGATTACTCTGACCTTCACAGACTCTTAGTTTGGTGGACAATTAAGTTCCTTTGGTTCCTGTTTGAGTTAAAAAAAAAAAAAAGGAAGCTCTAATCATTTCTGCAGAATCTCGTATAGCCTTACTGTCGCATGCTGAAGTTCAAAATAAAAGTAATTTGCGTTGACTTTTTAACACGTACCTGAGAATTCTAGTTAATTACTTATTTCTACAGTGCATTTTATGACACACACACACACACACACACACACACACACACACACACACACGCGCACGCCTCTTACCCACAGCTCTCTCCTGTTGACACGGCGGCCCACGGACAGTTTCCTTGGACGAGCTCCAAACCACACAAAAGGACATCCACCCAATCTGATGACGACGGAACACACAAAGCTGTAGATCGGCCGTGTTTATTATTTCAGTACGGCTCCAGCTCGCAAAGTAGCGTTGACTTTCCTACGTAAAGTTCCTGGAGTTTCTCTGACCTTAACACCGTCGAAGAAACAGTTCCAGGCTGTGAGATTTTTTTTTTCCAATTTATTTTTCCCCTCGTCGCTTGAAAAGTCACCCCCTGTCATGATTATTTGTTAGCCGCATCACTCTAAACGAAACACTTAAACTGTCAATTTGTACAATAGAGCGAGAGAATTGTAAATGGGCTTCTAAATTAACGAAAACCTTGAGGGGAATGTGTAATACGGCGTGGCCCGCGCATAATGACATCACTTCTGTTTGCAAAGTCGTCGCCGTCTCCTTGTTACAAGTCGGTTTATTGACCCTAAAGTTGCTAATGCCGTAATGATAATGAGTCACGCTGCTGTGTTTATTTGATGTGAAGGTCAGGAGTGCTTATCTGGTGCTGTACACATATTTAACAACCCAACAGGAGCTCTTCTGTGCTAAACATGCTGACCGTTAGTCATCGTATTACCACATAGACCACTAGCGCAATAAAAGTGCCTCCTGTGTTGGGCTTTAATAGCTGACTGGGAAAGGATGCAGTTAAACAGGTGACCTAAGACGAGTATGTAAGGCGTAAAACACTCGGTGTACCGCTGTTATGGGAAATTAATCAAGTAACAAATGACACGTTGCACTTTTTATCCGTTTATAGTTACAGTTATGTTGTGGAACAGTTCCTGTTATCACTTACACTATAGCAACTATATACATTTGTTCCCTCACCAAACTCCTGTCCTTAATGCCTCAAGGCTTTCGGCCGTTTCGAAGCGTTGACGCTGGAAACCCCTTCCATACACGTTAAACAAATGCCTCCTTGCACATACCGAGACCAAGAATCGGTCGTACACGCCCATGCGTGAGCCGTTTTTATGATGGCGTATTGGGACGCGTGCACTGCTACAAGCGTCCGGTTTGTTTTGCTGCTGCGTTGCTGTTACAGCTGCTATTATATGATCTAAATCTCTGACCAATCAGAGTTGAGAATTCCACAGCACTTCCATTCAACAGGATGGAAACCGAGAAAGACGGTGGGCCGGTCGGGAAAACCATCAGAGACAGGAAGCAGCACGTGACACGTTATGAAGAGTATGCATTGTTTTATGCGAAGTAAATATCTGATTCAGTGCCAGGATTCGAGAGAGGGCGAACAGCTGAATCCTGACCTCTGAATTTAATAAAGATTAAAATGCAGTCAGAAGAGAGTTATAAGCAGCTAGAAATCCTCCTTTTTGCAATAATTCTGAGGGAATACTAAGTTTGTGCTATAGAGCTGGTAAAGAGTCATATATGGGTAAGGAAAGGGTGTTCGTGTGTTGACGGATTATCACTTTTTTTAATTAATATAAATTTTTGATCAGCGATAATCTCAAGGCAAACGTCCTCCAGGACTTCATTTCTCTTAGACCTAACTTTCATGACATGAAATAAACAGGACAGAATTATTTAAAAAAAAAAAAAAGCAGTGGTCCTAGAATTGAGCCTTGAGGAATCCCTCGTGTAACGGTGAAACTTGTAGAGGTGTAGCTAGGAGGTTAAGAAAATGTTTGTTTCTGTGCTCTCAGGTCAATAAAAATGATAATGTTCAATGCAACCATTCATAATATAAAATATACGGGATATATATTTATCTAACTTGCAGGAGGTATGTGTATCTAAATAAGAAGTCCATTTTCATTTCCTCTAATGAAAGAATGGTCTAAATATAAGCCCTCAGGGTATTTATAACATATCTTTAGAACGTGCGAGTGGGACAATAAATGTGTTTTGGTGCTCTGCGGGAATCAAAAATGGCCTTCGATACGGCACACATCTGGTCCACATCTGCCACAGCGTATAGATCTCTAGTTTTTGGGTTTTGTAATTTCCGCTTATTTTAAAGTAACATTTACGAACCAAGTGTAACCTGTAATTGCCGGAGTTTTCTACACGCGTGGTCAAGGCTGTTTCAGTCAGCGTGTCGTTCATGAGCTCACTAAATATTTTAGCCTGAATATGATTGGGTCATTGTTACAGTTTAATGAATTTCTGAGAATCTGAGGGTTTTTTTTCACCCCAGTTTCCTTGCTTTTTTTTTTCCTATGATGGCAGACATGCAGAGCCTGGAGAAGCTGCTCAGAGACGCCATAGTGCACGGCCAGCCCAGAACCCACCGGCCCTGGAAGAAGATCCTCATACTGGTTGAGGGGATCTATAGGTATATGAGAATGTTGTTCTGGGTTTTAAGTTCTTCTTTTGCATTCCAAACACATTCAGAACCCTTTGCAGTCCCAGCACATTTAGAACCTTATGGTGAACTAAAAAGTTCCAGTACTCTGAAGAAGGAGAACTACACAGTGTCTCACTCAGAACAAGTTCCTCCACTGCATTTCTAACACGTTCATAATCTTTTGATGACATACAGTACTCTAAAGAACAAAGACTACCCAGTTCCAGTATTCTCAAGAATGAGAATTATGTAGTTCCTGGATGGGTTCCTCCGTTGCATTTGAAACGCATTCGGAGCCTGAAAAGTTCCTGTACGCTAATGAATGAGAACTACGCAGTTCCAGGACCGTTTCCTCCTTTGCGTTTGCAACACATTCAGAACCTTTTGATGAACTAAAGCATCCCTTTCTACAAACGCTAAGTAAAATAGCTGGTTATTCTGCGAAACGTTGAAACATTGAACATGGCTAACTCCACCCGTTTCCTCAGCATGGAGGGCTCCATCGTCCGCCTACCTGAAATCATCGCCCTGAAGACGAAGTATAAAGCCTACCTGTACCTGGACGAGGCTCACAGCATCGGAGCTCTGGGTTCCAGCGGCAGGGGCGTGGTCGACTACTTCGACCTCGACCCCACAGACGTGGACATCCTGATGGGAACGTTCACCAAGAGCTTCGGCGCAGCAGGGGGTTACATCGGCGGGAGAAAGGTGCGGGGAGTCTGTGTTTTTGGGGTGCATGCAGGGATCATCGTAGTCATGATTGTAGCGATCGATAACTGACTTTATTATTTTTTTTATTAAGAAGAAACTGCAGTGTGTTAGTGTTTGTGAATATAGAATGTTGTTAAAGATTTCTTCTGTCTCTCGCTGTCTCTCTGTCTCTCGCTGTCTCTCTGTCTGTCTCTGTCTGTATCTCTCTCTCTGTCTCTCTGTCTGTCTGTCTGTCTGTATCTGTCTCTCTCTCTGTCTTTTTCTCTCTCTCTCTGTCTCTCTCTCGGTCTCTCTGTCTCTGTCTCTCTTTGTCTCTGTCTCTCTCCCCCGTCTGTCTCTCTCCCCTGTCTGTCTCTGTCTCTCTCTCTGTCTGTCTTTTTCTCTCTCTCTCTCTCTCTCTCTCTCTCTCTCTCTCTCTCTCTCTCTCTCTCTGTCTCTGTATTTTTCTCTCTTTCTCTGTCTCTCTCTCTCTCTGTCTCTGTCTCTCTCTGTCTCACTCTCGGTCTCTGTCTCTCTGTCTCTGTCTCTCTTTGTCTCCCCCTGCCTGTCTCTCTCTCTCTCCCCCCGCCTGTCTCTCTCTCTCCCCCCCGCCTGTCTCTCTCTCTCTCTCCCCCCCCCGCCTGTCTCTCTCTCTCTCTC
>JAQMYM010000005.1:21790642-21831774 GCA_030014255.1 Parauchenoglanis ngamensis
AAAAAACATTCGTAAACTATAAACTCCTATGTATTAGAAGTCTAAGGGCAGGTGAATTCATGTTTAAAATGTAAATAACCGGTTGCTCAAAACTACAGTTGTTACACAGGTCGCGATAAATTAAATATTTCTGGTGATTTTCACGCAGAGTTGAGATACGACTTTTTTAAAATGTTTCGATCCTGATGTTGGAACCTTAAGTGTCGTCTGATTTTGGTAAAATGCTATAAAAAGCTTTAAAATCTAAATGGTAGTTGTTGAATTTGCTCATTAAAATGTTTACTGTATTGTAAAATGCGCTGAACAACATACCTGTTACGTTCAAAAGATTAAAGCGTCGCAGAAATGAAAGAATGTCTTACTGTAACGTTTCCGGGGATTTAATGCTTTCCGGAAGGTAGAAATTCTGAAAAGTCGCGCAAGGTCGAATTACGCGGGACTTCGTTTTTACGTATTCGGCTGAGGAAATCATGAAAGCGTTCTGCACAATTTGTCTTTTAATTGTGAAAGTCATTCAACAGCTGCCTTGCGACTTCCGTCATAAGTGAGTTCAGACTATTTGGAGAAGATTCGAGTCTTAATTATTCACAGAACCAACTGTCTTTTGACAGGCTTCGTGTGTGTGTGTGATCATGTTATTGCTGTAAATCTTTGAGCTGACTCGATCCCCGAACGACTCTTTGAATTTTATGGCTGAACAGCATCGCTGCTGTTTATTTGCAGTTTACCAGCAAACGCGCAGGTTGCAGATTAACTAATGACATCATTACAGATTAACTTCTTTTCGGAGCATCTGTGAAAGATTACGTGGGGGGGAATGAAGAACAATCGGCCGAGTGTGTGTGTGTGTGTGTGTGTGTGTGTGTGTGTGTGTTTGGGCGGGAGGAGGTGGTGGCTCAAAGAAAACTAATCAAGTGGAGGTCAGTGAGGTAGATGGCCTCATGGGAACGCATGCTTCTTCACGCGCCTTCTGTTCGTTCAGCCTCGTCCGCAAGTCGTCCTCACGCTAAAACAACTACGGAAAACATTTACGAGTTTAAAACGTGCAATAGTGATCTCATGAACCATTTTGAACCAAAACACTGCTAAGTAGCATGACCTCTTTTGAGCACTCGGTCAATAAACATGGAGAATGAAACGTTTACAGCGCCGCACTGTTGCTTTTCGGTTAAGTTCTTATTCGTTAATCTGATTTTTGAAGCAGCAGATAAGGAGGAACGATCAATTTTCATTCTTCTAGGCTGTGAAAGCTTATCTGGACGTTTATATTAACCCTCTATATTATTCCTCAATCAGCATTCCTCTGCGTCAGTCCTGTGATCCGTGTGTGCTCTTTGGAGGAGTCGGTACTCGCTTTGCTCAGCAGGTCATGTTCCACTCCTGGTTGAATAACACTTTCAAAGCAGGCTAAGGTTCTCCGAGTCAATTTGCCGTCAGCTGTAAATGTGCTTTCGCGTCAGGGTGTGCACCGTTAACCCCGCCGTTACGCAGGTGTCAGGTTTGTTTTGGGCGCCAGCCTCAAAGCTTGCGAGGCGCTCGCGTAATTCTTGGTCACTCGGCCGTCGTCCGAGTTCGTCGTTGGAGTGGAGCCGATACCTGACGAAAACTGTAACCGGTTTCAAATTATACCCCTTCACAAGCTCGGATAATAAAACCTATTTTATTCAGTGTGACTTGGTTATAGTTGCACATTATATACCTATTTTTAAGTTTCCAAACGCCATAGTCGTCATCATCCAGGAAAGTGCCACTTCTAGCTGGTCAATTATTTACCTGTTTCATCGTTTCTGTGTCTTGGGAATCAGTATACCTGAGGTATTGCCTGGTAGAGCCTAATTGCCCCTGTGTGTGTGTGTGTGTGTGTGTGTGTGTGTGTGTGTGTAGGTGGACTTGGCAAACCTCAGGCATCCATCTTTGTCTGAAGCTGTTGATCAGTCTGGGTAACTCCGTAACATGTGTTTTAGTTATTGAGTGTGTGTGCCTCCGGTGGAGGGGGAATGTGAGTGATGTGCATCTTACTGTTTGTTCTCTAACCTGATTTTATGTGAAACCCAAGCAATCAACAGTTAACCGAGTAGCATTCCAAGTGCTAAGCGACTGCGATGGGTGCATGTAACTAGGTCATGCTTAGATTTCGCAAGCTTTATATAGAATCGTATCCGGTGTCCCGTCCAGGCTCGTTAATCTTCCGCATGATGAGCTGTGAATGAGCTGTACCGCCGTGAAACGCTTCACTCTAGAGATAATGGTCGGCTCTCGTCGGTGAGACGTGGCTCGACATAATGGACGTCTGAAACTCGAGAGAAGCCTGGAAGCTGCTGCGAAGCCTCGCCTCACCCTGTTCCAGAGACCCTGAACTTCACATGGATGTTTGTACTTATCTCACCCCTTTAGATGAAAAGGAAGTGCAGAGGAACTGGCTTTTTTTTTTTTTTTTTTTTTTAGGGAGAAAAAAAAGGAAAAAAAACCAGGGGGAAGTGGCCCCCCACATCTGGAAGCTCTTTCGGTCTTTCTCGGCCCTTCCCTCACTTCAAATCCTGCAGCCCCGTGTCTGGAAGGAGTTATTGGGGGGTGTGCACTGTGAAACTAGCTGTTGAAAGGGTACCCCAGAAAGATTTACTTTGGAGAGCCCTTCTCCATCCCAGCACACCCCGCAGCCCCCACCTCCTGGAAGACCTGTTCGCCCATTCAAGAGCTGGAAGTCCGGCGGTTTAAGTTCCTCTCCAAGCCTTATTGCTTTCAGATGCTCTTTTCATTTAGCACAGTTTGGGTAGCGACTTTCTTTGCTGCAAATGTCGCCGTTAATTAAGGGCTCTCCTAGGAACTGAACACAGGAAAGGTCATCATCACGTCCTGACCCGTGTCTGTCGGCAGTAATTGCCGCTGGTCTGTACACATCTCCGATCGCAATCAGTGGAGATGTCCGGTATTCATCAAGCTCCACCTTGACCGTGACACTAAAATGATACGGTTCAGGCTTTCCTTGGCTTGTAAACCCGATTCGGTTCTGGAGCACCAGTGATGTCGCAGGATTCCAGTCGGCGTCTACTTTACGTAAACGACCAAAAAAAAAAGAAAGACGTGAGATCTATCTCCAGAGCTTTCCAACTCCGATTGGACTGAGAGCGCTCATCCAAGGCTATAAACAGCCAACCTTTGAAATATCAACAGTCTGTTCCGTGCAGATGAAGCCGCGCGCTCGTTTGGAAGGCCTGCTTTGTGATTTATCGTGAAAGAATTTGTGAGCGACCACTGCGTGATCTGTTTTTCTGACACATCACAAAAGAATCTTTTTTTTTTTTTTTTTTTTTAGACGATTCACCATGGCACGATCTTGCAGTCCTGGAAGCTTTAGTTCTTGTTTGTCAATCTTTCCATGCATGCTAAGGATTAGCACTCTTGTTCAAGAAGTTTGGTCTGAGGAAGTGCCAACCATTTTTGTGGTAACCGCAACGGACTGAATAGGAGTTACACTGCTAATGCTAAGGCTAATAAGACCTGACGACGATTATCAACAAGGTGACGGATACCAATGGTGACATCGCTGAAAGATATGGCGTTGGAGGGTATGAAATTGACACGGTCGGTAATTAGTCAAAGCCGATGGCTGATTATGTAATTGTTCAGGTCTTAAGATGGTGGAAATGTGGAATGGGTATTAAAAACGTACCCTGCGATAAGAGCGAGTGTAGAGAAGGAGTAAACAAAGTGTTTACACATCGTTGGGTCTTTGTTTTATTACGCAAAGCAAGTAACCTGGTGATGACTCGTACAGATTGCGTTACCTGTCAACAGCCAGTTTACAAGGACACCTGCCTCGAAGATTTCACCTCCGAGAACATCTTCTTAGTGAAGACGTCCGTCCCTGGACGTCTGTATGTAGCAGATGTATCCGACACGTAAAAGACGCCGCAGTGAGACACCAGCATGGAAAAGGAAATTCCTTAGTGCCGTTCCTCGGCATGCTCGGAAACCTCGACCTGCTTTCCTTCCCGACAGATCCCGCAGTGGCCTCCTGCAAATCCTTTCGCGATCTATAACAAAGCAGGCTTTCTCAAAGCTCCTTTCCAAACGAGAGCGCTCGAATCCATGCAAGTTTTGAAACGGTTGTTTGTTTACACCGTTTCTGCCTCTCCGTCCAATCTCGGTTCGATGAAGAGCTCCTCTGTTGCTCGCAGGTTGTGTTTAGCCGGCTGATTAGCATCTCTGGCAAAGGCACACGGACTTACACGGAGCTCAAGCGCGATAAAACCTCACCTCACTAGAAACAAGCGTCCGTGGTTTCGATGACATCACGGGGGAAATTTTAAGAAGTCCTATAAAATCAGCAGGTATAAAATATTCCCGCTTTAATGGTTCAGGACCGGCTGCGTGCTTCACTCTCGCTCCAATGCCATGATAAAGTTTATAGCTCAGATGGTCAGGTTTCCTATTAACTCCACTAATGGGTCCTGTGGATCGGTAACGTTTTAATTGTCTGATCGCATGAAAGGGCCGTGGAAAAAGCAGATTGGCGCCAAGTCCAAAACACGCACTTTTGAGTGTTTGAAATGTCTTTTTTTATATATACATTCCAGGCAGGGATCGCATCCAGCAGCTGGCAGAAAACACAAACTACTTCCGCAAGAGGCTGAGAGAGATGGGCTTCATCATCTACGGCAACAATGATTCACCTGTAGTTCCCATGATGCTGTACCTGCCCGCCAAAATCGGGTAAGTGCTCACCGCTTGACTTTAATCAGAGAATACGCCAACGCTCGAATTCATTCCAGAACGTTCTACAAATGTAGGGAAAAGATAATATAGGAATATAAGAGGAACCGTGAGTGATGTAAGTGTGCGGTGGTTGGTCGCACCGGCAACCGCCATTTTTAAAAATCCGTGTAAAACACAACAGCTCTTAATCGTAGTGTTAAAAAAAATGTAAAAAAATACATTTCGTATGTCACTCAGAAGTGACGTCGCTATAGCAACCGTCGGCCGGTTTACGTCACTTCAGCGTTCCTGCTGGTGCTGCGAATGCAAGCAAAGCAAAAAGCCCTGGAAGGTGTGTAGTTCTCAGGAGAGTTTCCTACCGGGTAGTTCCTCGAGCTGTAGTTCCCTAGAACTGTTTGGTCTGAAAGCGCCTCATGAGGAGGTTTACGACACATTTCCTTACCAATGTTCCCAAAAGAGCAGCGCGTTTTTTTTCCTTTTTTTGGGGGGAGGGGGGTTGTTTTGTTTGGTTTTTTTTATGTTCACCAGAACCTAAGATGACTTCCAATCACCAGATTCACACCAAACTTTATTTAGTCTGCATTACTGTTAATACTAAATCAAATCAGAGCTCGCTAGGCTGTTTAGATAAGGATTTTAAAGATTTTATTCACGTCAAAGTGTGTGTGTGTGTTTGTGTGTGTGTGTGTAGGGCGTTTGTACGGCACTTGCTGAAGAGGAACATAGGTGTGGTTGTCGTGGGCTTCCCTGCCACGCCCATCATCGAGTCCAGAGCTCGCTTCTGCGTGTCTGGGGCTCACACCAAAGAAATGCTAGACACGGTAATAAACACAACACGTCTACACACTACACACTACACACGCCCATCAGCCTGAGCTCTCTGATTACTGACGCTCCGCCCCTGTTTCTTTACACCACACCGCCATCGTATTCTCCGTTCCGATCGGTCAGACGTTGTTGAACCTTCCGCCGTTCATGTCTGGTGTAGAGCACAACGCTACAACATGGACGGTATCTCAATCGTAGTCATTTTTTCTTCAGGTGTATTGATTTAGCTTTTAATAAAGACGTATGAAAAGTCACGTCAAATAAAAAAAAAAGAAATAAAAAAAAAAAAATGTTTTTTTTATACATAGATTGTATAAAATAAAAAAAAAACGGTGTGGAAACATGTTCAGTGGCGTCATTTGCTTGTGTGTCGGTTTTGAACGTCCATGACAAGCGAGCGTCTCGTAACGGCCCCGGCGTGCGCTTTACTGTCTCTACCTCCATCCGGATGGCTTTGTTTGAACGCGATCGCTGATAAAGGAATGCGAGGCTGCGTCTTCAAAGCGTCCCGCGCCGTAAATTAATTGACGGTGTCGGCTCTCTCAGTCGGCGGGTTTACATAAGAAGGGCCTGCCACAGGGGGCTGCTCTGGCAGGAGATCAAAGAGCATCTTTAATCTGCTTCCCCAAGGACCCTTGATTTGAAGCGCGCTGAAAAATCGCCCCTCCACCTCTCCTCCTCGGCGCTAAGAAAACAGGCCCGGCTTTGATGTGACTGCTTATCGTGTCCGTCGGCGTCTCTGTTTGTCAGCGAGGTGTTTTTTGTGACATCATCAGGAGTCAGAGGAACATCAGGGTACCAACGTGTGATGTAGCTCAACCTTTTGTGTGCGTGTGTGTGTGTGGTGTTTTTTTGTTTTTTGTTTTTTTTAACCACTATTCTTTTTACTAATGATCCTCTCAGCATTATTTATGACTTTGCTACATCTCTCTCGAATGTGAGAATGTTTTGCAGCTTTTCTCCCCCTCATCGACGACCTTCGTCCCTTTCTCGCGCCACCACTGTAACACGACCTCGGGGCAGATTCGGGCAGCTTTACTGCCTCATTCACACCACTGACAATATTCCTGTGCATTATCATTAGTATTAGTATTTATTATAACTTTAACAATATTAACCTGGATGATTTGTGTAGCCACACCTCCAAAAAAAATTCAATTGTTAAAAATACACCTTTGTATAACGTGCGAATCTCTAGGCCGCCAATATTATAAAAGGGCTTATAAAAATAAATCAATCCTTCTCCATCCTGATTAGTTTTTGCATTTTAATTCATCCTGAAGAAAATATTTAGAACGGATCTCACTGTTGTAGTGCTATAATTAATATTAATAAGTGCTACTGTTTCTGCTTATGATAATTGATAGAGAGATTTTTAATATTATTTAACATTGGAAATGAAAATAATTTTTTTTAAACGTTTCGTGTGTTTATGCATCATCTTTATTAGTGCTTCTAAGAATTGATTAATTTTTACATTCTTATGTTAAGCTAGCTCGGGTGTTAGAAAGATGACGGATGACGTGAACTCGTAAAAGAAATGAGAAAACATGGACAAGGCTGGACAAAAGAAAAGTGGTTTTTGGTTTTTTTTTGGTTGGTTTTTTTTCAGACACCTGAATAATTAATATGAAACGAAGACCTAATGTGTAATTTTAAGCGATGGTGTGTGGATGATCTATGATCTAATGTGTGTGTGTGTGTGTGTGTGTGTGTGTGTGTAGGCCCTGAGTGCGATCAGCGAGGTGGGAGACCTGCTGCATGTGAAATACTCGCGCCACAAAATCCTCGCGTCTCTCGACCGGCCCTATGACGAGACCACATACGAGGAGTGTGAAGACTGAACACCTTCCAGCCTCGATGCACTGCACTGCTCTCTGTCCTTCCACAAGATCCACTGAACCACTTAACCACATGTGTGCTTTCTGTGTTTTTTTTGTCCCCCCCCCCTCCCCCGTGTCATCATGTTTTTTTTGTTAAGCACACGGAGCTCCTATTACACTGCTTTCTTTCACTTTCTTTTCATGCTTTCCTCTCTTTTTTGTCCCCTCTGTCGGTTCTAATCTCATCTCTGACATTCAGGATGTGTCCTTTACTCCTTGTGACATTTACATAAGGGTGAAAACAACAACAACAAAAAAAAAAAAACTTCAGTTCCTCGCTGCCAACCACAAGATGCTTTGGACTGCTTATTGTGCTCGCTAAAGCCATATGTAACTGTAACCCTCAAACCGCTCTTTCGCGCGTACAAAGCATCTTTTTGAATAAGTGGGACCAGACTGGCGGCGGGAACCAACGACCAGTCCCAGAGACTCCGGTTTGTTAAAGGAACCGGCTTTTTTCGTTCGCAAAAATCTCAGCTTTTTCTTAAAAACGCATATTTACGTTTCAATCCGCCGCGCCCGTCGTCTGGTGTCCGTCATTCTTCTAACGTACGGAAAGTTTATTTTTGATTTTACTCTCGCTGCTAAGCTATCAATCACAACGTTAATGTTGGTGTTGTCTGCAGGGGAAAAAAACAAAACGCGCTTCTATCAAATCACTATTTCTGAGAATTCAAGCATCGGTCAATTTGCACTTTAGGAACAAAAAAAAAAAAAAGCATTTTCCAGAGAGCCATCGGCCTGTGTGAGATTTTACTTCCAAAGAAACGTGTTACAGGTTTGTACGCAAAGTAAATTGTCATCATGGTAATATGAATCACCAAAAAGTAGGATTGTTTGCTTTATTTTTATTATTATAATTGTCATTATCCACGTCACCAGTCTTAACCTATGCTTCATACGCTTTCCCTGATTCCCAGCTGCGTGCGTGTACATATTTATTTATTATGAATAATAACTTTTTCTCTTTGTTCTTTGGCAAAAATCTTTTCATCTCTGGCAGCTCCAGAAACCCTCGAAACATTGTGCACGCGGGTCCACAGCGCGCACGCTCTCGGTGCGAACACTACTGATGAGAAACCTTCATCCGTAACGCGAATGCACGCCGGATTCTTTTTTTTTTTATTATTATTATCGAAGAAAACGAACACGCTGTGGCTTTCGTGCCTCGTCCTGTACTTATTCATTCCGTTGGATCTTTGTCGCCGTTCTCTTATGAATTTAATTTGTTAAAATAGCGCTGATGTTGGGAAATGTTTAGTCGATGGCTTTTTCTTGTTTGTCCTTTAAAGAAATAAAACAATGACCCACTGTAAAACACGAGAGTTTAAAGGAGTTCTATAACTGTTGTATAAATATAAAATCACATTACATAATAAAAGGAAGAATATTGTTATGTATTGTTTGGTTGTGGTTTTTTTTTTTTTTTTTCTCGCCCCCAAATCGTGATGCATGATCCATCGGCGTCTAATTTGCGTAAAAGAAAAACTTGGCTTAGCTTCGGGGTCTGTTGCTCCGCCCACAGGACTCAGAGCTTCTGATATCTTTTGCACACTTTTCCGGCCACGAGCTTCAGAATCTCTGCAACATGATTGGCTGTCTGCGCTTCTGAGTTTACTTACACGCCTCCTTGTGCCCAGTGAGCATTTTGGAGCAAAATCTCATCCCTATAAAAAGATAAGATTTTCCAGAAATCAAGACTCTTTGAAATTCAATATTCCTACAAATGGAGCCGGATCCGTTCTGAGCTCAGGTTGCCGTTTATGTGAAATTGTGCTTGTTTCTTCTTGTATTTCCTCAGGGTTCTCTGGTTTCCTCCCACTTCCTGAAACCAGTCAGGTAGGTGGGTTGGCTACCCTACATTGTCACTAGGTGAGAACGAGCGCGTGCATGGTGCCATGAGATGAACTAGCGTCCCATCCGCGGTTTATTCCCGCCTTGCACACGGCGTTCCCGGGATGCACAGCGACTCTGGCGCATTGTGACCAGGATGACGCTCTTCTCGTTCGCTTGTTCGAAAAACAACGCTATACTCTGCATCGAGTCATCGTTAAATCCACAAAAAGTGCAAGCTAAACGTGAGACTCACAAATGTCCATTCATAAAATGTCGGACTTTTGTGTTCTTTGAATCGACATCCTTTATAACCGTGTCTTTAAATTCCTACAACTTTTTAGCTGAGGTTCTGCCTTTTCTTTTTTATACCAAAGTATGCTTAATCGTAAGGCCGTAAAACCTTCACCCTTCAGGGACATTAGAAATCTAAGCACTTAAGTGGATTTTTATCCCAATTTTTTTTTCCCTTTTTTGCAGCTGCCTGTCTTTATTTCTGCAAATCCTCAATTGCACTGAGTCACACTGAGTGCCGGTGAAATCCTCTTACATAAATCCCACCAGACGCACGTTCCCATCACACACTATTACTGTTCTTGTCCTACTTCTGCACAGCTCCTGTGTGTGCTCCTGCATTAAAGAGGTCCAGCTTGGTCTCTCCTCCTCCTCCTCCACATAGTGTGACGTCACACTAACAGAAGGCGACGTCACTGGGTGTCCCAAACTGACCAATGAGGAAGAGGCACCGAGGACTTGTCTCCGGTTGCCAGATTGGTTGTATCTCCTAAATCTAATTTTGCTTTCATCATGTTCACCTGGGGCAATAAAATGTTATAATAGTATTAATAATAAATGTACGGAAGAGGATTAGGGCCATGTGAACTAGAGTTCAGAGAAAAAAGTCAGCACTCTTTACTTTTTTCTCAAAGTTCTGACATGATTCTCTGAAATGTATTTCACGCGGCCCTAATCCTGTACTAAATGGGATATATTTGAAAAATATAATTTAGCTCATATATGTTTAAATATAGTTTTATCCCATTTAATTACATCATACAAGGCTTAAAGGAACAAATCTAAAAGTTTTTTTTTTTTTTTCTTGAGGGAAGTATACAACGCGATAAAAATCCAAAACGGAAGTTAAAAGATGTTTGATTTCATATGGTGTAACTGATGACCAGAGCCGTTTGTGTTAAGAGTGCACTTGAGATTTGCACCAGTCATTGGACGTCCCAGATAACACATCGCTGTTCTTTGATTGTCATGGTACAAGGCCTGTCTGTCATTCCTAACATTCGTATTTGGGCCTGATGCTGGAAATCGTATCAAAACTAGGCTGAATTCGTGAAGTCTGGTCCCAGCATTGTCGGCAAATTAGCGTAGCCGTGAAACAAGTCAAGTCACATTTATTGTCATTTCAACCATATACAGATGATACAATACATAATGAAACGAGACAACGTACCTCCAGGACCAAGGTGCTACATATACGACAACACAGAAGTACAAAAGTGCATGTGTGTAGACAGCGCAGACACCGCAAGACAAGACAGTGCAGCGCTAATCCAAATTGACTAATCCAAAATTTACAGCCATTTTCTTGGGAAGTGGGAGGAAACCAGAGAACCCTGAAAGAAACCCACATGGACGTGAGGAGAAAGTAAAAGTCTGCTCTACTCACTGCACCATCACACTATATACTTGTTTTAAACATGGATTTATTGATTGAACGATGCCACCAAAAATAATGTTCTATGTCCACTTTTTATTTTTAAACATGTTAACTAAAACTCATCTAGCTCATTTAAAAAACTCATGCTAAATTTTATATATATATATATATATATATATATGTGTGTGTGTATGTGTATATACATATGTGTGTGTGTGTGTGTGTGTGTGTGTGTGTGTATTTAAAAAAAAAAAGAAATAAGTTGTATATATAAACTTTGTGTCACATTGATTAAAATCCATGCACTCGTATTAGTGGAAAGTTTTGCTGGATTTAAACAGGGGTTGGGTTGAATCTGGCAACCCTGCCAAGTTGGACTCACGAGTAGAGTAGTGTAAAATTTACGCACACACACACACACGCGCGCGCGCGCGCACTCCCAGGCTCGAGTTCAGCTCAGCAGCCGCGTTTACGCATGGAGCAGCAGGACAACAGGAGGACCTCACAAATGGCATCTTAAGTTCAAGGAGTCCTTCCTGAGGATCGTAAACGGGCTGAGATGTTTCCGGAGCTCCTTCACAAACCCAGTGCTGAACAGGATGTAACTCGAGATTTGGTTCTAATGGAGTGGTTCTGTCGGAGCGCAGGGCACTGATTCACGGCGCGCGGACGCGTAAAAAAACGAATAAAGCGCACGAGTTAAAAATCTCCAGTATTTTGTTTAGTGAGCGTTTATTGCAGTCATGCGGACTCGGAGCGGAGTTTTGCGCTCGGTGGCTCTTTTCACCCTCTTTCTTGTGTCAGTTGATGGTTTCCCCAGCAGAAAGCAGAGGACCAGTGACCCTAAACCCAAAGGGAACACCGCGCTCACGGTACGCATGCACTTGAAGTATCCACACACACACACACACACACACACACACACACACACACACACACTCCATGTGTAAAAGGAGAACATATGGGATGGCACATTTGGGAGCTCTTTCTCATAGAAAGAGGCCATTAATGTCTTTTTCCTGTCTGTGTGTTTGAGCTTAGTGCTAGAGCATCAGGATTAGAGGAGCAGTGCTGCACATGGTAGTGTTTTCTAGTCCAGCACACCCTTTTTAATGAAAGGCTTGCAGTAAACAGGGAAACACTCAAATGTAGGGGATTAAAAGCAAGAAGCAGGGCTGGGAAACCACTGAGCTGTGTGTGTGTGTGTGTGTGTGTGGATTTTAAATCATTTAATCCTCCCAGCAGTTCGTTCTATCCATGTTGAATGAATGTCCTGCGAATATATTATATATCGTCTCTCAATCATTAAGTTTTGTGTAATTCAGCTATCTTACAAAGATCATACATTCATATTGTTCTTGGGTCATTTGATGCTACTCGGCGTCTTCCGTTCCTTGGCCGCACAGTGACTGCCACCTCACAACCCCAGGGTTCGATCCTGAGCTCGGATTACTGTCTATGTGGAGTTTCACATGCGCTCCGCATGCCCGTGTGGGCTTCCTCCGGGTTCTCTGGTTTCCTCACATCGCCTGAAAACATGCCAAGTGAACCGGATATGCTAAATTACCCCTAGGTAATTGTGAATTTGTGAGTGTATGTGTGTGTGGTGTCCTGTGATGGACCGGCTTCCCATGAAACATCTATTCCCGCCACATGCCATGTTTTCCCTGGAAAGGCTCTGGATCCTAACCAGAAGAATACTTGAACTACTGAAGAATGAATGAACTTAGGTTCTTGTAGGTCGTAATGTACACGATTCATCAGTGTCAATCATTTAAATGACATAATTTTCATGACCTCTGCCCCTTGGGGTAAAAAAAAAAAAAAAAAAGAGCTTAACCAATTATGTTTCGTACCTTATTTCTACATACTCAAATCCTAAATGGTTCTTTGAATTGTTCTGCAAAGATCCTACAACATATTTGTTGGACAAATGGGATTCATTTCTAATAAGCTAAGAATCATTCATTGGCTTGGTCTTTTTGACCAATAATTAACCATTAATAACTATTTTCCGAGAGCTGTAGCACCTTGGAATTTAAAAAAGTTTCTAAACAGTAACATTACCATGGCTAATTATGTTGACGTGACCCTCAAATAGGGCTGAGTGATATGATGATATAATATTGGTATTGGGATAAATTGTCGCAGTATCAAACCTGTCCTCAAGTATGTGATATGATCAAGCTTTGTATGTTTTTAGGGGTTGACGATGATCCTTATGGTGTAAATATGTTTTAGACATTTCATAAATTCACTTTGCGAAGTGAAATGTATATGTAACATGAACGTACCCAAGATGTAGCCTTGAGGGTTCCCAAGTTGAAATGCACTTTAGTAATTTTGGCTGGTTATCTATAAATGTACCTTCAAGATGACCCTCATATCTTCTTCATCTGAAATCTGGAGGTCAAGATTTTGGTAGTGGCAAGTGTACAGGCTCACTCCAATCTACCGTAAAGGGTGGTGTGGCTTCAGATTTTCATTCCAACCAATCAGAAGTCTCACCTGATAGCCAATTCAGGACCAAGGTGGAATCAGGTACCTCTCCTGATTGGTTGGAATGAAAGGCAGTGGCTCTTTGCAGATTAGGTTAGACACTCATGCCGTTTGCCAAGTTATTCACAAGCATTAGGCATCTTGGTCTGAGGAGCCTCGAGAAATATCATGGATGGTAAATGGTAGGTGGGTAACCTGTCTGGTGGCTTCACATGTCTCCGAGGAACATCTGACTATTGGGTGGGAATCAGCATATAACTTTATTTTATTTAACAACTCTATTTCTCTATTTTCTTCCTTCTAATCAGTATAACTATTTGGCTTTACGTTGGACAGGGAGAGCCCTGTTTCTCAAAATGAACAGGGAATAGAGCAGACACGTATTTAGCAAAACTCCCATCTGCAACATGAGACGTGAGATTGGCATGCCGCGAAGGTGAAGGAGCCCCGGTGCTGTAACAGATAAACCAAATAATCACCGGCCTTTCCTGCTCTTAGAAGCAAGCACACCGCTGATGCCGCATGCCACAGAGGGCGCTAAATTCTTAAGCCTGTTTTTTTTTTTTTTTTTTTTTCTCGTCCTGTCGAGTTGGGTGACTGTGGATTGGAAAACTCTCAAATATCCAGCACCCTAATTGAGGTTAAGCTGAAACTGTAAACCATAATCTGCGTTTGAAAGTATACGTTGCAAGCGCTCTCATGCGCATGCTGCAGATGCTATATCCAGGATTTAACGCTGAAACACTAGCTTGTATTTAGATAAAACCACTAGAACACACACATACCATCCAAAGTGGAAGACCGGATATAAATCAGACCAACGTGTAAAATGCTTTGGGCTGTAGAGTGGTCAGAGCGGCTTTTTTTTTTTAACCAAGCCAAGAATTATTAATGGGATTATGAATGATTGTTTGTAATATACAATATAAAACACTTCACTTTTTGACTCATAAATGGCTCCTTGGGGTTCAGGAGATAAAACTTGGCTATTATTATTTATTTATCTTTGCTGGAACAAATAAAAATCTGGCTGCTGTCTCTGTAAACTGTGACATATAAATGATAAAGTAGCGTGGCCAACCGCCATAACTCTAAAAGTTACAGGATTGTGGTACACCAAAGACATATAATTTAATAAACCATGTCTCCATGCTGTAGTTAACCAATAATATTCCCTAAAAAGGTCTATTTGAGCTTCAAACTGGTTACTCTAGAGATTTTTTAAATATATTTAAGAATAAATTGGTTCCAGTGCCTCCTCATGTATACAGTAAATGAATAGCTTTTCTGAGTCAGCAATAATTTCCTCCGGGAATTTGAGTCCAGAGATTTTGAAATGTAAAGAAAAAATGTCTGCTTTACCATATGCTAACAGTCCATTTTGGTTTGTGTGGGTTTCAGTCATCTGAACGTTCTCGCATTGGGTTTCACAACCTGCACATGAAGGTGTTTCAGCAAATACCAACCTTTCAAAGAAAAACGGCTTCTAACAGAGTGATTAATCGTCAGGCCTTTTTTTGGAGACGAATAATCACATCCATCCACTTCGTTGAGTTATGGCTGAGCTGCTTACATTTCAATTTTAACAAATCCGTCTCGTTTTGGTCTCTGTCTCCAAACCAGGAGGTAATACTTTGTGGGGTCTTCAGAGGAATGGCTGTGGTTTAGTACAGCAGCTCCTGTGTGTTCCTGTGTTCTTGGTGGTGGAACTCATCATGACTTCATCGTGTTAATCTCAGTGAAATCCAACAAGTTTTATTTGTTCTCTTGGGCCGTTGGTTCGTTGGTGATGTCGGTCAGAACATGCCAAGCAAATCAGATTGCAACATGGTGGTATGCAGGATGTGGACGGAAAAAAAAAAAAAAAAAAACAGAATAAGGAAAAACGCTTGGTCAGGCATCCATCCATGCATTGACAGTACTTTTGGTATCCTCCGTTTTCCTCAGCCACTCCTCCCCTCTTCGTGTGAGCGGTCACGAATTCCGGCTCCAGGCACTTTGAATTACTCTCCGTTGTTGTGGAGCGATGCGCAACCACAGGAACGTTGTCTAAGCCCTTTGCTTTCCATTATTAACTTGTATTACTCATGCAAAAGCAAAGCTGTCCTTTCCTCCCTCGATTGGCACGTCGGTCCCGATGTGTTTCATTGATGTGGAGGATGAGACGAAGCCAAATGCCGTTATGTTGAGCGAGTGGCTTATCTTGGCTCTGAGGTTTGATTTCAGTATGATGGAGGCAGAAGGTATGAGAGGTCCCTGGAGGGCTTTCTCACAACCTCATCACTCTTGTTACAAACTAACAGGAAAGACTTCATGTAACAGAAATTATTCCGAGCTTTACACATTCTGGCACACTGTTTTGGCATGGTTGTTCTTCATAAACATGTATACTTATTATTATTGAAAACAACTTCAGACTGTCCATCTGGGGGAAACCTTCAAGAAGCTATGCAGAACCCTTTACGGTTCCAGATACAACCCTTGTCAATAAAGGTTTTGGACGTCAAGGACCCTTAACCATCCAAAAAACCCTTGAGGGATTTTGTTTTTCTAAGAGTGTAGACACGACTGCTTGGAAATAATAACTTTCACACTTGTGAGATGGATTAAAATCCATCCTAGATACAACCCATGTAGGAAGCTAAGAACCCTAAGAATCTCCCTAAAGAACCCTTGAGGGGCCTTCTTTTTCTAAGAGTGTAGGCAGAGTTGTTTGGTAATAATTGTTTTCACGCTTGTGAAATGTATGAAATCCCTCAAGTGTTCTAGATACAACTCATTCAGATAGCTAAGAACTCTTATCCATCCAAAGAACCCCCGTGGAACCTTCTTTTTCTAAGAGTGTATGCAGAACTACATGGAAATAATCATTTTTACACTTGTTAGAAACAAAAAATATCCCTTGATTGTTCTAGATACAAACCGTTTAGGAAGTTAGAACCCTTTATCTGTCCAAAGAACTTCTGAGGAACCTTCTTTTTCTAGGAGCGTAGGCAGGACTGTTTGGAAATAATAATTGTCATGCTTATGAGATGTTTAAAAACCCTCAAGGGTTCCAGACACAACCTGTATAGGAAGCCAAAAACCTTTATCTATCCAAGGAACCCTTGGGGAATCTTCTTAATGTGTAGACAGGGATACATGAAAAAAATCATTTTCACACTTTTTATAGAAATTTTTAAAAAAATCCACTCCAGGTACGAAGTTTTTAGAAAGTGAATAACCCATATATAAAAGGAGGAACCCATGAAGAACCTGTTTTTCTAAGAGTGTAGGCAGGGCTCCTTGAACATAATCACTTTCACACTTGTGAGACACATAAAAATCCCCAGCATCACTATAATTTGGATTTACGGTTGTCCTGGATTTCAAAAAATAAACACAGCTCCAGCTTGAGAATCCATCATACTGTTTTAACTGAGGTGACTCAGGCACACTGAGGCACTGACAATTGTTTTAAGGACACAGAAGGTGCTTCACTTGCTTCCTTGGAGATTCAATAGAGCGGCTGTTGGGGTGAAGTTTATCGTCTGCACTGGAGGACATCTGCTTTGCGTGTGGGAGAGACGGAATCAGAGAAGTGAGACAAGGCAGGCTACACATGATCAGCAGAGGAAGGCTTTGATCAGGCAGCCTCGCTACCCCCCTTCCCCCCCCTCCCCTTCACTGCTGTTTCTTTGCCAAAAGACGAAAGGGATGATCGAATCAGGTCTCCAGATGTGCGCTCTGGGAAACAGGAGCCCTACAGATGTGGTTGTGGTGGACTGCACTCAAAAGGTCCTTTAAAATTTAGTGAATGACCTGCGCAAGTAGGCAGAGATAGACGGAGGTCAGAGGAATTACGATAATGATCGTACCTTATTCGTCCCTCGAGATGGATTTTAAAGGGTGCTTGATTCGCATGGAATTGACAGCACTGGCTGTTTGACGATGTCCATCGTGTCCGTGTTTGTAGCTCTGGGTGTCTGGCCAATCAAGTTCTATGGCTTCTCTTTGATGTCCCTGGTGGCTCATAGACAGGGCCTCTACACAAGCCCTTTGAAGTGTCGAAGGAACCAGGATGTAGAGGCCTGACGTGACTGGGTCTCATCTGGTGCTATTAAGGCATGAATGTAGCTCATGAAAGGCTCAGGCAGGGTCCATTTTTAACCCATCTTTCACTGATAAGATGTCTGTACTGGACTTCCAGGACCAGTGGACATTGTTAAGAAGCATCCCACGTTTCCAAAGAATTACATGTTGGAGTTTCATGATCCAAGACATAAAGATAACAACCTTGAAAAGTTTTACAAACGTTAGCTCTGTTTGGGACCATATTTACCCTCCAAAGTCAAAGCCTTTAATGTTGCAGCACATCACGAGTATTTTATTGAGAGTGCTGTGCTATTCGGCCGGGACGTAATGTTGCCGGAGGACTTACAGTATGTACCAATTATGATCGAATGACATGGGATAAATCACAGAGATGGGTGTGTCTTCACGATGTACGCATGGTCTTCAGACTGAAAATCCATGTGTTCTACATGCACCTGTTTTTTTCCTTTATTATAACCACTTGTTGACCATAGCATGTATGTGGTGCTATGATCTTTACTTAATACACCCAGAAGACTTCACTCATTCACTTCTCTCACACATCCTTGTAAACGTTGTCTATATTTTATTGTTCTGTGTTTTAAACTTGTACTTGGTTTCATTTTGGATCATTTTGGTTTTCTGGGAGACAAAATAATGAGAGAGAGAGAGCTTCATGTAGTGAAGCACAAAACATCTATTTCATATTGGCAATCTTTACCAATATATCAATTCAGTCAGTTTATAGAAGGAAGAATATGCTGTAATCTTTCCAGATGTGTGCACAAATTAATCACATGACAGATTTGGATGCAACTAAAATCCCAGGGATACACAGTGATAATTACTTTACCCCATCTCCACACGTAAACACGTAATCCAGTCTTATTAGCTCTATAAGACAACACACAAGTCGGCAGAAACATGTTTATTCTTCATGTAGCTGCTCATCCTTTTGTTTATTTTGTTGCAGTTGACAACAAAATAGTTGTTTCGGAAAAAAGGACCAGTTCCAGATTAGGCCTTGGAGTTGGAAAAACGTCGTCTGTGCTTGGACAAGACATACGAACTCGGTTCATAGCAACCAAAACTTCTGTTTTACAGCGAGTTAAAATGATTATTACATGTGTAAAGCATGGTGAGATTATCTGGAGATACCTAATACATAAATCAGTGTGACAGAGAATCCCAGCGCCATCAGAGAGAGCATTTGTGGATCTAACGTTGCGGCAAGACAGGAGGTGCCGGAATGGTGATAGATAGCAGATGATTTCAAAGCTCTCTGACAGTGTTGTTGTGGATCCGGGACAACGGGAGGCTGTCTCTCCTACGCCAGACTTCAGGTCTCCATATTAAAGTAAACCAGATGAAAGAGATACATATCCCTTAATGTGTAATAATTTACCTGCATGCACCATCCTGGGCTGTCCTCCAAGAATTCACAGTGTTTCTCTCGTCGGTGCAGAGTTTGCGCTTAATGTCATCCAGCTGTCATGAGAAAAGCAGCTGAACGCCGCGTTGTTCGTGTCTGGCCGTGTTTCTCCGGCCGCTCTCTGTTTTGTTTGGTTGCTAGCGGGAGGGCTGTAGCATGCAGGCTTTGGGCTTGATAAGTAACTTATGTAGGATGGAGGCCTAAAAACAACAGCTCTACGTCTTATCAGATGTTTTGCAATGTCAAACGGATTGTGCAACCCGAGTATATCAGTATAACGTGAAACTTTAATCGACTAGTGACTGTTACACTGTTGATTGTAAACTAAAAGACTTAATTTCTTTTACACTACAAATTCTAAAGGTTACGTGTCCATGAACTAGTCTGTATTCCAAACCCAAGCCATGAAAAAACATGCACGTCATTCCAGTAATCCCCTTTTAAAGTCCTCTTGATATGCTGTCATGTGGTAGACATTTCACTCCAGATGTGTTTATTTGAAACCCAGGACTTTTTTTTTTTCATAAGGGTTCAGGGTCACAGCTGTATAGATTTGATATGGTGTTGGAAGATGACGGATCTTCTAGCCATCTTTGCATGTGTGCTATAATTGCTTCAGGAATTATTTACTCCGTTTTTCAGCTCTCGAGGAGGCATTATAGAATGTTGAATTATATCCTTTACTGGTTGTATTAAAGCCACCAGAATCTATTAAACTCACTTCTGTTTTATTTTCATAGCAGTATTTATTGTACAAATTGTTATAAAACAGCCTACAGAGGGGCAGAGATCAGACTCTTAATCACAAAAAGAGAAGCACACCGCTTTCTGGGTGATGAAGTAGCCATGGTGGTACATTTACTCGCCAAACAAACACCAGCTAGCTGGCTAATACAAGCTAGCTAGCTCATACAAGCTAGCTTGATGAGATTTTCTTTTCATTTTAAGTCATAGTTGTCCAAATCACTGCTAATTAACACTGTCTAATATAAGCTATCTCAACAAGATTTCTGAGAGGATTTTTAAGTCATGATTGTTCACCGTCCTCAGTGCTAACAATAGCTATCTGGCTAATATAAAGTACCCAACAAGATTTCTGAGGGATATTTAAGTCACAAATGTTCATAATTCTCATCCAGCTATCTGGCTAATCTACCTGACAAGATTTCTGAGAGGATAAACATTCATAACCTTCACTGCTAATTAGCACTAGCTATGTGGCTAATACAAGCTGGCTTGACAAGATTTCTGAGAAGATTTTTTCAGGTTCTCATTAAAGTTTTTGAGAAATCCTCCGTGCTAACACTAGCTATCAAGCTAATTCAAACTAGCTTGACAAGATTTCTGAGAGGATTCCTAAGTCATAAATGTTCCTAGCCTTCACTGCTTATTAACACTAGCTATATGGCTAATATAAGCTAGCATAAATGTTCATAATCCTCATTGTTAACTACGTATATCAATATGGCTAATAATTGACAGCATTTATACTAACACATAAATGTTTATAATATTCACTTCTGAAACATCTAGCCAGCTAAAATATGCTTAAAAAAAGGTAGTTCTTTGAATGAAATCCTAGAAATAAATTTTTAAAATGTGTCCTTAAGTTTGAAGTGCAGGATTGTAATACTAGGATTTAACATATGTTTAACTTGTTTAGCTTTTCAGCGTGTAGCTCTCGATTTCGATTGTTAAGTACTGTGTGTTTCGTCAGGCTGGAGGTCAGGGTCGCTCTTTAGATGATAGACGGACCCTGGAGGACCTTCAGGAGCAGAACCAGCTGAGCAGGAGCGGGTCACTTCCACGCAGACACAAAAGGAGATGGCCTCAGTATCGATCAGAGGGCGCTCTTCCCAAACCTGCACCCGAGGAAGAGGAGCCCTTCATCTTAGACCTGAAGAACTTCCCAGACCTTGCTAACGCGGATCTGGGCTCGCAGAATCCGAATATCCAGGTAAGAAACTTCGACTTCTCTGTGCACAGAGCAAATGAGAACAGCTTTGTACATAATCCTCCAGTTTGCCGTGTGAGGATGGTACAAATACCTTCATAACCCAACATTCGAATTAGTAAGCAGCAAATCACTTAGAGTTTGTTTCTTCTGGGTGCGTAGCAAGAGATTACGTTATTGTCTGTAGATTTGCACAGTCTTGTGGGTTTTTTTGGCTCTGATGAGAAATAGTACTAGATATGAAGTATATATCGAATTTGAAATTAATTAGTTAAATGCAAATACCCAAAAATGCTCTATTCAATGTCAAAATTGGTTGTTTGATTGAAGTTATGTGCTAGCTTTTGAAAGTTAACTACTAGCTACGTACACTCACCAGAATCTCTGCTACTTCCTTCCAAGCTATTTTTTTTTTTTTTTTTTTTAAATGACGTTTTTTCTTCATAATATATACACTATACACGTTTTACACGTTTTTAGGCCGTATGTGCTAGGATGAGATGAAATAATTTTTCTCCCATTTTTGCACACTACAAATGATCAGGAACTAACTGCAGGTAGGAACTACAGTTCCTGACGTTGTGTTCGAGGAACTGATGAAACGTCAGACCAAAAGTTAAGTAGAATTGGTCCGAGGAATCATTTGAGCCACCTGTTTGGATCTTTATCTTATAAACCCACATGTAGAAAATGTTATTACTCCATCCGTTAAAGAATTAACGATTTTATTTCACACAGCGACCTTGCGAGACCGCTGAAATCACCCAGGCTAAAACCGGATTAACTCGTTAAAATTGACATGGGTGTATTTTAGTAGGGAAAGCGGTAAAATGGAGTACTAGTGAAGTTCTGAAAACTATTTCCTCATTGACTCAGAGACGTTGTACTAATTTGTTGTCATTCTGGCGCTTTGGGGGTTTGAGTCCTTTTCTTCTTGGACTATCTGTATGCTTTGGCATCCAATCAAAAGGCATTTACAGCAAATTATTGTTGGGAAACTTCCTCTGCGACAGTGATAAGTCCTGTAGGCCTCCCACCTACCTGATCAACTCGTAGTAGTTCAGAGAAATGAATTAATTTCACTTGGCACCAGTTTGCGCTGGATGCAATTAACCTGTGCACTCATTGTTTCACGCTGTTATTACAAAGTGATTGCAAAAGGGAGTTGGTTTTTTGTGCACTTATTGGCTGTGTCACAGCTGTTCTTAAGCAAAGAGGCCTCTTAAATTACCCGAGGCGAGACCTCTACGCTGGTGGAGCGCAGCTCGGCCGTCTCGCGCAAACCTCTCCGCAGAGTTTATAAAAGAAGGAACAAAAACAAGGAAAATCCAAAAGGTGAAAGGCCAGCGTATTACTTTAACAGTCTGTTTTAATGTTTACTGCAAGAGCCGATCCAGATCTTTTTAAAAGTGCCTTTAAAATGAAGTAAAGAAGGGTCCTTTTTTATTTTTAGTGCTGTTACGATGTTTGTGTTCATTAGAATTTGAAAGGAAATGAAGTTAGACTTCTGGGAAAAAAATACACAATTGACTTTTATAACAGGGAAAAAGTCGAAGCTTTCCAAGTCCATTGTACATGAATACCAGACAAAGCTGTTTTTATTTGCATGTGTCCTTATTTGTTTTGTTTGCTTTATTAAGTCTTTTTTAATACATCGTAAGCGTAATACATTTTCAAGGACAGAAGAGTTTGCTGCTAGCAAATGCTCTACTTCATGCAAGGCCAGTTGCAATTCCTGTAAGAACACTGATGAGCTCTGTTGCAGTTGGGGGCGGAGCTAATTAAGGACAATAATCAGAAACAGAATTGCTGTTACCACCCCTGAGTATTATTTCTCCATAACAGTCTGTCTGAAAGTGTTTCATCCGTCTTATACCACAGCAATTTGCCAACTCTAACATTTAAAAAAAAAAAAAAAAAAGCATGTACTGTATATTTCCATTAAATTCATACTTACACAAAGTAGTTCCTGTTCTCTCAGTTCCTCTATAAGTTAAAAAATGTTCCAGACGCAGTATGTA
Source organism: Parauchenoglanis ngamensis (assembly GCA_030014255.1). Lineage (NCBI taxonomy): Eukaryota > Metazoa > Chordata > Actinopteri > Siluriformes > Auchenoglanididae > Parauchenoglanis > Parauchenoglanis ngamensis. Next base: position 21,813,555 of record JAQMYM010000005.1, read on the forward strand.
GACTCACCTGTACTGAAAACTTCCCCGTAAAGCGAGAACTTTACATCTCTGACGCTGGAGACTTCTTCCACTAAATGTTAAATAAACACCGCATCTTACAGAACACCTCACTGTATCAACACCTGTGAGCAGTACGTGTGTAATATTAGCAGATTAACACCTCTTATACTCTGTAAGAATGTAAGAATGTACGACCTGCTCCTGTGTTGTTGGGAATCGTGGCGGAGGATGATGAAGACAAGACCCGCTGATGTCATTGCCGTTGCTACAGTAGCTTAATCGCTATGATACAGGTATTTATAAACAGCTCCTGCAACCATCAGATTGTTACCTCAGGAGCAATATAAACAGCCGGTCCTTTGTCTAGGCCTGCTGAGGGAGCAGCTTTATCATCCTACAAGCCATGGCATGCTGAACCTGTCGTGATGTAAACATCCTCTGTGGAATTGACATAAGGGACGCTAAAAGGGCATTTTCATAGTTTGATAATCAGCATCGCTGATAAAACAGTTCAGTCGGAGGTGAACGTGTAGAATGTTGGTGTACCGTTCAAAATTTCGCCATGGTCGGTAGCGAGCTGTGGAGAAAGAAAAGCTCAAGCTGGTGAGAACCTGCCTTACTGGAGAACTGTTTTTTTCCCCCCAAAAGAAAATGCAGCGTTTGGTGTGTCATTATTGGTTCCCTTGGTCTTGTGTCAGGTGACCATTGAGGTTGTGGATGACCCTCAGATGGAGGTCGAGATGGACCTGGCTAAAGAGGGCAGGAACGACTGGCCTCTGAACTCAGAGGAATGGCTCGGTCACAAGAAACTCTTCTGGCCTCTGTTCTGGGAATACCACGACTCCAGCGAGGAGAGTGCCGGCCAGGCCAGTCTAGAGGAGAACGGTGAGGACCTGAGCTACGGAGAAGATTCCCTGCTGAGCGGAGTGGGCGTGGACTGGGACAGCCGGTGGAAGGGCTGGGATTCGATGGACAATTATGGTAAGAACGACAGTTTGAGTTTTGTTCTCAGTGTCAAATAATGAGCACCGTGGCTTGAAAACCAGATTTCACACGCGTTGCATTTCGTAAATGTTTTCCTGAAGCTGATTTCCTCTCCTGGTACAAAAAAAAAGCATTGCGGAGCCCGCCCTCCTCCGTAGCCCTGACATGATTTATGATTCGAGGTTGCACTTAAGGACCTTTATATAAGCACACTAATTCCCATGGCTAGTCTCTCACTCAGCCTTTCATTTGATCCTTATCAGGAGTAAACAGAAAAAACATACCAGTGCAGAGTATCCTGATGTACATGTTGCGTTATTTAAGGCTGTTTGTTACGTTACGACAGGCAAAGATGACTTTTAATTGTTATTTTTTTTGAGATTGTTGGATATTTTTCATCAACACTAAATTATTATACTTTTACTCCAACCCAGTTACCTACACCTGGTGTAAATTGTGTGTGTGTGTGTGTGTGTGTGTGTGTGTGTGTGTTTTTTTTCTTTTAATCTGTGTATAAATATTTCTACAACTCGGATGATGTAATGATTCATTGTTAAAGGTTATTGCTTCCAGAAATTGTTAGTTTATAAGACAGAAGAAAAATTCTACACCGATCTGTGTATTTCAATACACAGTCTTATGCAGTGATGAACGTTTTACTTTTTATCCGAGCGTGGCACTAGACAGGGACAGTACCCGATTTATTTTGACCCACACTACTGACATTGTGCACGCAGGCCTTTGAGCTTGACGCCATGGCTGGGAAAGCGCTGAGCGAATCTAGAAGCGCTGCGCTTTGCTAATGGCGGCATCGGGCCCCTTTTCTGGCTAAACAACTAATATTTGTGTATAATTAGATGGCAGATTGGAACAGGCTGTGAGATTGTGGCAGACAATCCATGCACTTCTTTTCATCTCCAGCGTGCTCGGCTCTTCTTTTCATCTCCGGTCCTGGCGCTGAGCTGCTCTTCACACGGCTCAAACAACTTTGAGCTCGCCGAGGAATTTGTGGCACTTTTTTTTCTTCTTCTTCTTCTTCTTTTTTAGGGCTCGGCACAAAAACCGCACTTCACGTTTTCTCTTCTCGACAAATTCGTTTTTAATCAGTTAGTTCATTACCGTCCTCGACTAAAACAATGCAAACTGTCGTGTGGCATTTCCATCACAAAACCTTGTGATTTGCGACTCACATTTATAATATACGTACGTTTTTGTCTACACTGAAACATCAAAAACAAGTACACACTTTGTGTTCGTTTAAGTCTCCTTCATTAATGTGTTCATGTGTCCATGGTTCTCAAAGTTGGCCAACGACCTTTCTGTTGCCGCAGGTCTGTGATTTTATTATTATTATTAGAATAAATGGAGCATAGATTACTCTCACTTGTTCTAGTTTTAGAATTGTTGAGTTATTCCCGAAATATTCAATTGTAGATCCAAACCTCGTCATTTAAATGGGTTTACAATAAGCCAGAGCTCACCAGTGATGGTTTTTGTCTAATATTTGAACAGGTAAATGATAAATGAGTCACGTAAAAGCTTGATTCATTATTTTGTTTGATTCCCACAGACTAATATATACCGTCTACTTATAGTTAAAAGGAAACTGGTGACAGCAATGACTGCTTAAATACAAAGTTGTGTTTGGGTTTGACCAAGACATTCATTAATTTCACACGTTTAGGCATTGTTTGTTTAATAATTAAGAATTTAATATTCAGTACATGGTGTTAGATATTTGTTAAGGACAAATTTGTTTCTCCTTACCTCAAGAGGTTGTTTTTGGTCAGTTTAAAATTGACTCACAGCTTTACTGTGATGTTGTTTCTCCCCTTTCCCTTCTGTAGGTTCGCTGAGCTTCAGGTGAGTCTGGGCTCATGTGGTACATTGGCTACAGTGAACAAGGGCGAATAGTCACTCTGTTTTATGCGAATGTGGCCTGTATCCGTTAACGCACGTCTTAAATAATTAACATTTACTTTTACAAATCGAATTGCATACAACAGAGCTCAAAGGTAGAACCATGAGCAATATGAGTCCCGTCCACAGCGCTGGAATTGGCGTGTGCAGTGAAAGACACTTTCTATATTTGACACACTTTCAAAACATGTAGTGTTACTAGTATTTAAAACCTTCAGCCCCAGTAAAACCCTTGGTGGAGCGTTAGAATTACACAGTGTTCCTGTGTAGGAGCTCGGTTTACATAGTATTCCGTCAAAAGCAGCGTTTAGCGTAAATCATCCATCAGCAATCTGATTCCAGGTTAACTCCTCTCCGTTTAGCCGTATCAGCGCTGCTCATTTTCCCAACTTGATTAGAGGAAAAGTAAAACGCTGCTGTAGTCAAACGCATCTCCAAAAATTCACCTAACGAGTGCGCTTGGAGTGAGGTGTACAAAAAGTACAAAAACATGCGAAACCGAGGAGGGCGACAAGCCACATCGCTAACGACGCGGCACGAGCGTAATCTCTAGATGCTTAGTAATGTAATGTTTTTCCTGTAATTATGGGCAGCTGCAGGAATACGGTAGACGGCAGGGCGTACGCTGCTCCTGGGATGCTAGACCTGCAGTTAGGGTAATGTTTGAAAAATAGTGAGGTCACGTGTTCCAGGATTATCGTAATAAGGAAAACTAACCCCGCGTTCACACTTGCAAGAGTCAAATCACTTGTATTGCTTGTAGTTTCTCATGTGTGCCTGTAGTGGCCACTACTCTTGGCGCTTGTTGGCGTGGCCTGTCCATCTACAATGAGAAACGGTAGTAGCTATTGATAGCTTCTAAAGGCCAGTAGTTAAACTAATTACACACTAATCAGTGTAAAACAAAAAAAATGCTAGGCTTCTTACTAGGCTTCCACACCAGAATTGAGAAAATCTCAAAACAAATTTCGCTTTGTCGCTTAACGCACACGTACGTTGTTTTCGCTTGCCAGACTGAACTTGGAGTAAGATACGTGAGACATAAAGCTCACGGGATGAAGAAACGCCACGCCGTGCGTGCGTATGACGCATTTACCGTGTTCATTCATTGATCTTCAGTGAATGTTTTATCCTGTAATTTATTTATTTTACTTTGTGTAACTACTTCTTCCCAGAAAATCTTACATAAAAAAATAAATACCACAAGATTGGTCAGAACTCCTTCAGGATCGAGCAGGAGTTTGGTTTTAAAAATAACGCCCGGCACACGCCTCTACTCCTGAGTGCTCTAAAGTGTGTGAAGCATTTCCGGCTTCGTTACATAACCTTCCCACCTGCTGTGTCAGGAATGCGCCAGTCCGAGTCCCCCTCGTACACACTGCGCACGCTAAGGTTTTGAAAATGCTCTGAGCGTAAGGATTTGAATAAGAATTAGGCGATCATGTCAGATTAGCGCTACGGTAGGTCTGTGTGTTCATATACATTATATAAAACATAGGATCACACAGATTTCATATGTACAGCGGTGGGAATAACATATATTCGAGCAGCAAAATTCATTCGTAATGTTTTTCTCTAAACGCTGCAGATTATGAGGAAGAGGAGTGGAGCGACTGGTCCCCATGCAGCGCCACCTGCGGCCATGGCACCCAGAAGAGGGTTCGTTCGTGCGGCTACGCGTGCACTGCCACTGAGTCTCGCACGTGTGAACTGCAACGGTGTCCAGGTGAGGTCTGATCCCATCATTCCACCTGCTAAAAACAGACCGCAAGAGCCCATTCAGTGTGTGCGCTAATCATTCCAGATACCATGCTTTAGGTTGTGAATGTAACAGGGTTTTGAATTTAGTAATATATTATTATAGCGCATCGTTTGTTAACTGACACGTTGCCGATTAACCTGCGTTTAGTCAAAACAGCTATTTGGGCTTTTCCAGTACACCGGATAAAAAACTCTCTTTAAGAGGCTTAAAGAGGGCATTCATTATACGCCTTATACACAGGTCATTTCAGAGCACACACACTCACACACACACACGGCATTCACACTGTCCACTCACTGCTCTCGCGTGCTGTTGACTTTACAGAAATATACACATTAAATGTGCGGTTCATTAACCGTGATTCAGCTGAGTTAGGCAGAGATACAGATAGCTTTAATGTTTTTCTGGAGCTGATGCAGATTTACTCTGAAATCACACTACACATGTTGTGCGTAGTAGCTAATATTTGCGCTCATTAAGCGTACAAGCATCCAGGCCCAGATCCAAGTGATAAACCCTAGCATGGTACCCTTAAATGATCTACTTTTAATACGTTCAAATCTCAGAATATATTAAGGAATAATTAGCAGGTGTTTATCATAAAGTTCACTTTTCTTAAAAGATTTCCTCGATTCAAAAGGTAGCGTATTCTGAATCGAGTGTGAACGGAGGTAAAATAATATAGCGGTTCTTGAAATTAAATTGTTGGCACCCTTTAAGAAAACAGTCAAAAAGGACTGTGTACAATAATAGCCTTATGGACCGTTTTTGAAAAATATCGTTATTCCTTAACAAAAGAAGAAAAAAAAAGAAAAGAATGGAGTGTGAGTTTCCAGGAACGTTAATCTGTTTTTTATTAATGAGGTATAAATCTGATGTTGCACACGTGTAAAAGCCTTTCTCAAACATCGCAATGGCAAAAAAAAGAAAAAAAAAGGTTTTCTGTATAAAAGGGACAGATTGTTGTTGTAGGTTTTAGTTATATACTGTACTCATTAAAATTGTATCATAGCATGCAGCTCATGGTGGTTGGTGTGTGATTATAATGTGTGATTTCTTTCTCCTCTCCAGATGACCTGAATGCGGTGACAGAGCAAATTCCTCACGGGATGATGAATAGCACTGGGGCCTTCGATACAAGTTGGTCAACACGAATTAATAATTACATTTGTTACTACTGTATTTATCCAGAGATTTTCTAGGATCCTTAAGAAGCTCACTGACCTTCGACAGCGTGTATTAGCTCACATGCTGCAGTGTTTTCGGAGCGTCCAGTCGTTGTTCACCAAATGAGACCGATTTATAATCATTACCGGTACTTGTGCGTGCTTATGAGGTTACGTTCCTTGGGGAGACTGGGTTAATTCCCACTGAGCGAGCTGATTGCGCTCAAAGCTTTGCCGCTTCTCTCTTTAAATATTTACAGATTTTATTATCTTCTCTTCAGTGTAAAGCATGTTTCCACTGCAGCTGAAATGGCCCTTGTCGTTTTTTTGGGAACGGCCCCCAAGAGGCTGCAATCAAAGAGAACGCAGGAGTTCAGTTGGACTGGAAACAAAAACATATTTAAGATTTTCAGGATTGCTCCATCGAGAGTGTTAGCAGGGCCGTGAAATAGTGGCTCGCTTTCCAAAAACCATACTGTGATATTTGAAGATTTGGGCGCGGGAAAGTGATCTCTCTTTCTATTTAGCTGTAATAAGTGTGGTATGAAAACGTAACAAGATAAAGTGTCGGGACCTGTTTTTTTTTTTTTCCTTTTTTTTAATGATCGTGTCTGGATGTAAATATTTTTAATGAAAACGTTCCAATATGGCGGCTGCCTCCCGTGTAGATTCGATCCCTTGGCGGACGATATGAGCCGATGCTCAGAGCTGTCTCATTCACTAAAAGTTATTTTTCTAAAGAGTAAGGGATGTCTGTTAGAGTGGGTGAAAAAGAGCTGAACTTAACAATAAGCGATATCTCAGGCTTCTCAGGCACACATGTCAGCGTTTTTTGGTAATTACTGAGCTCTGTGATTGAGCTGTTACTGATTCCTCCCTTGCAGATGTGGACAGCTGTGAGAAGTGGCTCAACTGCAAGAATGACTTCCTGCAGAAGTATCTCCATAAGGTCCTGACTGAATTACCCAGCTGCCCCTGCGTCTACCCGTCCGAGGTCGTCTACAGCGCCGTGAACATCTTCGACGAGAAGCTGCGCAAGACCTACCGGTGGCGCGACGCCAGCGGACCCAAAGAGCGGCTCGATATCTACAAGCCATCCGCACGGTTCTGCGTGCGCTCCATGTTGTCGTTCGACAGCACCACGCTCGCCGCACAGCACTGCTGCTACGACGAGCACATGAAGCTGATCACGAGGGGCAAAGGAGCCGGCGCGCCCAACCTCATCAGCACCGAGTTCTCTCCGGAGCTCCATTACAAGGTGGACGTGCTTCCGTGGATCTTGTGCAAAGGAGACTGGAGCCGCTTTCACTTGGTACGTCCTCCCAACAACGGATTGCAGTGCACGGAGAACCCTCAGGAGGACGTCTATATGAACGAGCTGGAGGAGGCTCGGGAGTACTGAGAGGCAAAGTCGTCTCGTTTCAGAACAGATATAGATATACAGTATTTCGCTGCAAGTTATGACTGGAGTTATGTATCATTTTAAAAAATGTACACTGTTTATACACACGTCAACTGATACAACATCCAGAACGCAGTACGGTAATGCAACGATCTCTATCTTCCGCACTTTTCCCCAGAGAGCCAGTTGAAGCAATCAGGGACTCTTTCCAACACCATCCTCTGGAGCAGGTTCACTGTATTTATCGGGTTCATATCCCCGACCCTTCTCTTTATGTCATGAAAGGAATTCCAGTCAGGCTGCTAAACTTGAGTCCAAGCAGAATCCCTGGTTGTTATATTAGACTCAAAGCTCAGAGTTGGCGCTCGTCCAACGCAGGCACGATCAATCCAAATAAATCAAACACGAGCCCGAGTGCCGCATGCACGTGGCTTCGAAATATTTCACAGCTCTTCCCGAGCTTGCACGTTTCCCCAGATGTACTTGGATCCAGTGTCGCATATCGTTTTCACAGAGATTTAAGGACGATGGTGCTGCATCACAGTAATTTCAGAAAGGTTTTGCTTCATAAAAGAGCTAAAGATGCCGCCGTTAGGATGAAATTTCCCTTTCAACAAGAACTAGGCATGCGCGAATATTACACGCTTATATCATGATAACGGGCTAACCTTTCATCAAGGTTCGTGATATTGTCATACAGTTGTGTTCCCCCAAGGTCCTTCAGCTTCCCAAGGTAAAGGATGCATGCTACAGACAGACAATACGTAGCCTTGTTTTTGCACCCTGAAGACTCCAGTTTAGTCCCTTTTTTCTGAGAATGTCGATTGCGTTCCCCTACACAAGCATGCATGACATTTCTTCGGATTTCGCTGCAGTTAAGGACCCTTGTATCCCCTCAAACGATCGTCTAAAAGGGACTGTGTGCAAAAGACAAGTCAGCTGTCTTGATGCATTGCCGCATGCGTGGTCTTCAAAGACTTCGGGCCTAATGAAGGTACAAACAGACAGTTTGAGACTCCCCAGAAGTAGTAATCCATCACAATGATACTAACAGCTGGATAACATCCAATCAAATAATTGAGCAAATATTCAAATATGACTATTGATATTTCTGTTTAGGTGGTGGAGTGATCAGCATTGTTGGCTCACAGCAAGAAGGCTCTGGGCTCGAGCTAACTGGAGCCTTTCTGTGTGTAGTTTGCAAAAGGCTTCTTCGAGGGATTTAAGACAGTTCCAGTCTTCTAAAATTGTGCTTCCAAACAAAATATTTTTCATATCTTTTACGTATTCTTCATTTTGTCCCTCTGAGATAACCTTCATCAGAGATTGTTTCAAGCAGAACCCCTTTCTTCATGAGTAGGCAACATGTGTTACATACTGGGAGAACCTTTGAAGATTCTACAAAGAACCCCGTTACAAAGGGTTTCAAGTAGAACCTCATTCTGCACGACTAGGCAGCAAATGTTACATCTAAAGATTCTTAATTCGTCAGCTTATAGCTCTGCGAAAATTGATCTAACTTCGATAGACTTGCCTGAATGTTGGTTTGTCCCTCTTGGAGAACAAGTTTCTGTGAGGAACCCTGCAACAGAGGGTTTCAACAGGGGGTTCTAAATGAGTAAGCAGCATGTGTTACATCTTGATCACACTGTTTATCTGGGGAGCACAAATTCGCACCAGAATTCGCAGCACCACCTACCTCAAAAGCCTCCTACATGGGCAGTATATCAGATACCCAGTTACAGCATCTTACATGAGTATTCATTCACCACCCATGGACTTTTTGTAGTGTGATTGGACTTTATTGGGATTATATGCCATGGATTTACACAACGTAGTCCATAATAGAACCCCATCTCTTCAGTGAAGCATGGTGGTGGGAGCATCATGTTGAGGGCTACTAAACTTTACTGATTTTTCTCCTCAGTTCAGTTTTATGCTGTTGTTTAGAGAGTCATGATGGAAAAGTTCAAGTCGGGTGAACACTCATGCGCTATATTGGCACCCCACCAAGCAGGAGCTACTAAGTTAGTTAGTTAATACCTAACACATTGGTCTCTTTGTAGTGTAGACTTTCTCTTTCTCTTTTAAGGCAGGGGGGACGTTTGGGGGAACAAACAGAGCATCTCTATTAAGAACAATGAAAGTGTGCTTTGGAAATCCACTCTGCCTCCCAAAAGTATCAAAGCCCGCTTGTATGTACAGGGATGTTGTTTTAAGAGCTAAAGCCTCACCTTTCAGCCTGGGTGTTTATCTTGATCAGTGTCTTTATGTGATGTTGAAAACGAACACCAGGGGATTGGGCAATGCAAAGGCGCGTTGACAGGCGAATCTCGCACCACTGTAAAAACATCCACATTTGGGTGACATCTTAATTGACACGTGAGCCGTCCTGAAATCCTGGAGTGCATTGCTGCCTGGCATGGCTGGCTTTCTTCCATCACATTCTCATATTCTTATATACTGACAGTCAAAAGATTTTTGAACATGTGGAGGGTTTTTTTTCCCCCCTTACATTTAATCCACTGTCGGCAATTAAATAAGGAAATAAGGAAAAGAAAGCATCTAAGTCTGTGTATTTAAGGACGACGTCTTCATTGTGATCTCTCAGATTCTAATGAATGCGAGATTTGTCTTACAGTTGATATTACACTGTTAATATCAATTATAAGATAGATTTATGCTGAGTGACCCAGGTACATCTAGATTTTTGTTTTCAAATAAAACCTTTCTCAGTTCACTTATTTATTTCTTCAGTTTTCTAATTCTGTAGTATTTATCTTGAATATTATCAGAGGGTGTCCAAAAACCTTTGGCTGGCAGTGTATGTACAAAGATAGATTTTTTTTAGCGCCTGCATACAACACACTTTGGTCTATAATAGCTATCTATAAGCGGACATGTTTGTGAATTATGATATATACATGTTTTTTGGGGTTTTTTTTATTTTAAGCAATGAGAATTTAATTATAATTTAAAATCGCAAGCAGTGCGAAATAAATGATCAGTGCACAAAGGCTTTTAAAGTTTATTAATAGCCTTCCTGGATGTCAGTGACGTCGCAGCTTGTGTCAGTAAGCATGTTTATCGTCTTCAACACGAGCACCCGTAAATGAAATGGATCTCCTGTTGAGTTAGCCCAACATTCCAGTGTACAGGATCTCGTACGGTGCAGCTGTGAAGGAGCTTTAATCTCCGCGTAGGAGCATCCCGCGCACTCTGTTATGGCATGTCCGCATCGTGTTTCAGCGCCCTGGAATCCACAAGCGGTGTGGTATGCGCACAGGGCAGGCGGTGTGCGTGCGGCCACTGGGAAAAGAGCGGGGACACGGGGGCACTCGCGCTTGGCCTCGGGTTCTGGATTTCTCTGAAGCCGTGCCAGGCTTTTACGTCCATGTTTCATTTTAGCGCCGGCCCCTCGATCCGAGTTCGTTTTCAAAGTTAAAATAGACATATTGTCATCAAGCTCGCCGAAATGAACAGATATTACAGGTGAGCGAAAAAGGAATTCGATTTAATAATACAGCTGACAAATGAAATTTTGGTGAACGTTTACGTTTTTTATGGTCTTTCAGGAAATTTCGACTTTGTAAATTGAAGATTGTGTCACTTTTAAGAAACGTCTGAAAGAAAGGCACTTTATTTTAAAGAATAAATAAGTGGATATATATCTTTGTATATATTATCATTATATTGAATAATACCTGCAATGTACAATTTAGATTTTACTTTTTTGTGTGTGTGTGTGTGTGTGTGTCATTGTTGTAAAAGGGATAAATTACACCTCCTATGCTGCATTGTTAAAGGATTTTGTACGTGATGTAAAATATCGGGCATGTTACGTCATGTCATGTTATGTCAGGTCATGTCTATTGTTATTAGATTTATTATTGTACAGTATTTATTTTTGTCCAGGATCCATAAGATGCACTATATATGAAGCTGAGTGAAATCCCCCCCATTCGTGGTTGGATGTTTTGTGAAAAGGGAATGTGTTCGTGTCATGCCACACACTACACTACTTCAGTTATATGCATTTTTTTACCACCTCTGTCCAAAATATAATAAATTTAACATTGACAATTAATACGAACATGTTGAGTCATTTGTTTTATTTGCCGTTGGTCAAGCTTGAACCTAATCCATTCCGTCATCGTATATTACAGTGCTGGTAAACTGTGCGTTCTTGTGGGTCAGAAGGGGATTCATTTCCTATATTCCAACACTAGGAAGCCTGATGGCATGACAAGCTGCGTTATTTGTCTTATTAGCTTCAGGAGAGCCCGTCAGAATAAACCGTGTACGTGTAGAGAACTCCACCACCATCACCACTGTGCTGCTTGTTCTGGAGCTGAGTTACTTCAGAGAGGAAAAGAAAGCGAGAGTCACTCCTCACAGCTTATCAGTAAATAACTATCGAGTGATGTAACCGCCATCTGGCGCACTAATGATCTAATTGCCTCCACATTAAGCGGCTGCCTGAATGCCTGAGCCACAATGCATCCGGCTTCCAGTCCACGTCAGGTGCTGGTGGAGTTTGTCTGACTCTCTCTCTACAGTGCCGTTCGTAATTACTGACACCTTCCATGAAAATGAGTGTATAAAAAATGCATTACACATTTCCACTCAAACAACTATTTAGCTGTTGTTATAGGTTTTATAAATACTGTTATTTAATAGCATGTTCTCTTAAAATTATATATGGCAAATTAACTGACACCCATTTTCAAACTATCCAGCCAAATGATTCATCCATTCTCCGAGCCAATCCAATATATCCAACCATTTATCCTTATAATCCTTATTATAATAATAATAATAATTATAATCCTTATATATATATATATATATATATATATATACAGTATATATATCCTTACAATCTATCTGCCCTTCATCCACCCAGTCCAAATATTTATCCATTCATCCATTGAGCCAATCCATTTTGAGTCCAAATATGGTGCTGACGGAGTGGTCAATGGTCATCTCTTTCACTACTCAGGATCGAGTCAGGATCACCAAGCTCCTTCATAGACGACTCATTTCCTTGTCTTAAGTTAGATCTCTCCAGCAAGCTAAAGTAGAGACAGTGCTCCCACTTTACATGGACACGGTCTTACTTCTGCTCTGCTTTTATTATGGCTGTCACTGTGAGGTCGATCTGAGCTAGGCTTCCGAGGCACGGCCGGTGTTTTTGTTTGTTTGCCAATGCAGTTGGTGGTCTTAGTGACTTCGAATGTAGAAAATCCGGACCGGATGAAAAAATGTAAGACATTTTTTGTAAGCTTTTAAAACTAAAAGTATGGTAACTAAAGGAATCACGGTGTACATGATACCTCATGCTGTGTGTAAGAACTTTTCCAAGAGATTGAAGAAACTGCACATCGAAAGCACATTTTAGATTTAATTTACAAGTACTACATGCCGTGCGCCAGTCAAAATATCTAACGTTTTATTGAACGCATAATATTTGTCATTTAAACAGTAACAACAAAGCTGTATTTATGCGTCCTTTGAAGGGAATGTCAACCGTCTGAACTGCCTCCGTCTCCCGCTGCGGCGTTGCTTTTCTTCCAGTGGCAATAACAAGGAGAGGAAAATGAAGAATATTTATTGTAGGTCAGGGCATTATGCCTCCCATGCTAAAGCTATGCTTGGTGGGATCCGGACAAAGCTAACTCCACCTGTATCTGGCCCTATTTGCAGTGAAAACACTCCCTCCCAACCCTCCGGAGGGGCGAGGGACGCCTGCCCTTTGTCTCCAGCGAGTGGAGGAAACAAAAATAAATGAATGGGGAAGCGGTTACAGGGCATTGGTCAAACATAAAGGACGCTTTCCGGAGAGCGACCACCACATTCATTATGCATAGGCTTGCTTCATTTATGTACGTGCCCTTTGCACTTTCTCATGTCTTACGAATCAATATGAAGGGTTCGTGCTAGCGCAGTTTGATAAATGGAGCATGGAGAAACTTGTTAACACATTAAAGCCTTAAATCTGACATTCAAATATATATTCTATTGGTCCTTAGGTTTTTAAACACAGGTTTTTACACCAAGCGCCTGAAGTTTGGTGCCTGAACCTTGCTTCTTTTGTGTTACACTATGAGCTATGAGTATGAGAATGCAGTGCAAAACTAAAGGAGCAAGCTTCCCACCGCAAACACATCTTGGCTCAGTGATTTCCTTTAAAGTAACAAATTTCGCTTTTCTCGGTTGCTGTTTGGCTTTTGTGCTCCTCCCACGTGTTTTGTCCACATATCGGACATTTAATATGAAGTTCTCAGTGGTGGTTTTGAAACATCCAGTTTATGATTGTGTTTGTTTCCTTACAACGCACAAGTTGTGCAGAAGTGAGCAGGCCCTCGGTCAGTGGGAACGGTGCTTGAGAAGGACTTGTTTTACGACCACTCTCGAGGCTGTAAAAGAATGAGAGCGGGAGATGCAAAACAGACCTAAGAAAAGTGAGTCCAGATGGGGGCTGGGGGAACGGGCCGTGATGAGTCGAGATCAAAGCTCTCGGTTTAAGCTTGCTGCAGCTTCCTTTGCCAAAATCTCCGCTTTTCCTAACACAATGCATCTTCGCAACGCCAGGCCTTAGCAAACAACTCCCTCTCTGAGCTGTCTTTTATTTTCTCTTTCATCAAATCGTACTGTATGCATTAGGAAGTTTTTTCGTTCTATCGACATGACACCTTGACACCAGTCTGTTGTAATCACTATTTAGTCACACCCGAGAACATTATGCGGTCTACCACTTTAACACGCGTCTGTTCTTGTATTTATGTGTGTATGCCTGGCACTAAATGACCACCGACTGTTAATCAAAGCTAGCTCGGGAACACCAGAGAGGTTCGCTGGGTGTGAAGAAATCCAGCCATTAGCACATTTCTGTTTGTTTGCACTGTAACCACTTCCCAGAACTGATATAATTTATTCCTTGCCCTCCTGCACAGATTCCAGGACCAGAAGAAAGCCAGCTACAACTGGCAACCTGCTCATGAATGCTGTGCTCCTCACCATACTGAATGTCCCTTTAAATTAATGTAAGTTTTAACGGAAATACTGCACTCTTTATACTTCTATACGTTCCTGAATAGACCATTATTGTCAGACTCAGTGGCACAAACCCGTTAATGGAGCATTTTGTCAGCGCAAACATGACACTTTTTCCTCCCCTGAAGCTACCTTTCACTGAAACGAGGTCGAGCTCATTTCTGGGCCGGAAAACATTAAACAAAGGCCTAGAACTATCCAGATTCACTACATAACAAAATTTTTAATCACAATCGGTGACAAATTAAAGGAAAATCCAACATAGGTGTTTTGTCATCACAAGCTGCTAAAAAAACAGTTAGAGGAAATGAATCAAGGACAGGGTGATGCAATGAAGCCGATGTCACCATTACCATCCTGAAGTGTACTAATTTCCTATAACAACATGTCCTGAAGTGATTCCTCTTATACTACATTAATTAGCCACTGAAAACAATATTTTATGATTAAACAAGTTATTTCAGGATCACTTACATTATAGCAGCTATAAACAGATCTTCAACGTTTTATGTTTTTTTTTTGTCTCTCTTGAATTTAACTCTTTTTTTGGGCAAAGAACTAAAGAAACCTTCGCCCTATAAAGGGTTCATTACAAAAACAAACAAACAAAAAAAATGCACATTGTTGAGAAACAGGGAAAAAGTGTAAACGGCTTTGGCCATCTTCCTATGGCAAAAAAAAAAAACCCCATATTGTTGCAAAGCTCTGAGACCAGAGACTTTTCTTTGCTGAATAATGGCTTGTTTTTAAGACACAGTTATTATTAGGCTTACACGATGTGTCCGCCTTCGAACTAGCCGCTAAGAACGACCACATTAACATATGTAAAACTGCCAAACTGCTCTCAGAGCTGCTCTAATATAAAATTAATCATCTGCTTCTGACAGTGTTGTGCTTTAATGGTTTATTATGGTTTATTTTAAGAATTAAGTAAAAGAGCATTAATAATGAGATATTTATTGCACAGAGGCTGACCCAGTTAAGAATTTCTTTAAATATAAATCATTACAAAATGTAAACATTAGGGGATAGACTAGTCCCTGAGAACAGTTGCACATAATTGGGGCTGACATCACTGACCTGTGTGTTATTGCTCTCTCAAGAGTTCGTGCAACACACAATCTCAGAGTAACGCATAACGTCGAATCCTCAACGGGCCGGAGCTCAAATCAGCTGCAGCTGTGTGAGGGTCATATTTAGCCGAACAGATTTCAGCATCGTGACATGGTGCTCATTCACCACACTTTGGTTATCATCACTCACTCGTGTATACACTCATACACACCAGTGTTATTAGCTTTGCACAGTCTCTTATCTGACAAGAAATGGATGCTTATGCTAACATTTACACAAGCATACTCAGAGGTCCAGTGGTAAAAACGTTTCTGGCATTGGTTCATTCAAGTGATGGGCGACAATCAGTCATAATGTAGCTATATAATTAGTAATTAGTGATTAATGGTACAATTTATGTACACTATTACATCTTTAACTATATCTTAATAATGTAATGCTTTTTAAAATGGTGGCGATCAAAAGGATATAATGGAAAAAAAAAGACCAACACGTGTCAAGATGTTTTCTTGTGGTGTTGTTCCACTGAAAGAATGATGTCACTTCCAGGATATGATGCCATTGCATCAAAAAAAAAAAAAAGAACAGATCAGCATATTGGGCGTCAACTTTACGTTACATACTTTTTGTATGTAATCATACAAAAATAATTGTCACAAGTTTCAAAAATGATCCACTGCACTGAATGAATCGTTTTGTATTCGATTCATCCGTTCTTAAAATTAACTTTAAGGTTTGGTGAATCAAAACATTATTAAATACACAATGTGACGCTATGCTTATTAATATGCACAAATATATATATATATATATATTTTAAAGATTTTGAATCTAATATAGTTCAATGTTTACCTTAGAAATATCATGAAAGTGGTGGTATTGCAATAACATAATTTTAAATGCAGGATATAAAAAATAAATACAGTGAACTGTTCTGCTTATATAAAAGGCACCATAGTGTAGGAAAGAGCTGTAACAACATTGACACGTAACACACTGCCAGATTAAATGCAGCTATAAAACTCATCCTGACGTGAGGTTCTATATATTTCTTATAAAGTTTAATATGTTTTGAAATGTAAGCCTTTAAGTACGGTAATACAGCAATTTCCCTGAGGGTAGGAAATTTTATGTATCACCTACACACACTATGGTAGCTTTGTTGAATAAAGATGTCGGAGACGCACACATACACACACACTGCTCTTTTAGTAAAGAACCTGGCAGGCTGCTCATTGAAGGTCGTTTTTTGCTCTTCAGATGGACACACGCAGGAAATCTGGGATTTCTTTGGGTTTGAGAATGTAAACGGGTCTTTAACCACCAGGAGCTGGCGGAGAGCCTCAACCGCCGATGTCAATGCACACAGCTCGCCTTTCACAGTGCTTTAGCGTTATAACCAAGCCCGAGAGCCACTGAGGGTCGGAACTTAATCCCTCAGCGTCTAGAAGTTTACCTTCGTTCACCATCAGAGGTTTGATTATTAGGTTCGAGCTACATACTTAAAATATTGTTTATAGATCATAAAATCCACTGTTATTTCTGCAATCACCACTAAGACCACCATTGCATTAGTGGTAATTTCTCCAAATGGGGTTTTGCTAATGCTAAAGCTGATGACCTTTATGGATCTATTTTGTGTCAGAGAACAAGGTTTTCTTTATCATAATGCTGAAACCAAAGAGTCCAATAAATAAATAAACAAATAAATAAGATTTGGATCAATTTTAGATGAAGGCCAAAATAATCTCTGATGAGCAGCTGATTCGTGTACTTCACTTCCTGTGCAGGTGACTCCTCATCCTCTTCAGAATTGTGTGGCTCAGTCCATTCAGCTCCATCGTTCAGTAATGTGTGATCATTAGGGGCTCCAGATGCAGCTGTCTCGTCGATTACCTCACACGGATGTCCAGGGTCTCCACCATCCCATCTCGGACCTCAATGTCGATAAATATGTAATGACACCAAGCACTTAGAGAAACATTCAAATTTTGACATTAAAACTAAGGTCAATAATTTTTCAAGAACACTTTTTTTTTTATCTTATTTGGCCAAGACCTCATTACACTCCAGCAGCTTCAATAAAATATCTGCCTAGATGAGAAACTCCAGTCTCCCAGACTTGGAAAAAAACACATAATGTGGCCCACCAAAAATCCAACCAATCAGGATGAGGAAGTGTCTCTAATTGCTCGTCAGTCATGTTGCTTGTTGATTTAGAAAGTTCTACATCTTGTACTACCATTCAGCTGCTGCAGCATAGACTGCGTACTGTATTTTTTATTTTTATTTTATTTGAACATGCTACACATAAATAGGGTCATTTAAAGCAAAATAGACAACAAAAATTCAATAGATATCACAATTTTTGTATTAAAACGTATACAAATGAGGTGTTGTCTAATTTAATATTGTATAAATTTGAGTACTAAATAAAAACCAAAAATCTAGTCTAGTAATATTATAATTAAAATATTTATTTCACTATTAAACACACTCTCAAGAGAAGACTCCATACTTTATAATGAAAATAGTTTCTTCTTTCTAATTGTTAATTGAGAAAAATACAAATATTTTATGCCATTTGTCTGTATAAAATCCAACAGAAATCCAACAATAATAAACATTTGGTATACATTCCTTTGTAACCAGCTTTTAATTAGGGAGATGAATGATCATGAACATGTAAATTACATAAATACAGGACATATACAGAGATTTTTGGTTGTGAACATTGAAAAAACTGATTTTGAGGAAAATGGTGTTCAAATAGGGCGGCACGCCTCACAGCAAGAAGGTCCTGGGTTCGATCCCCGGGTCACCCAGGGTGCCTTTCTGTGTGGAGTTTGCATGTTC
>JAQMYM010000005.1:21833912-21848529 GCA_030014255.1 Parauchenoglanis ngamensis
TTTAGCAATACTGTACACGTTTATGGTCATGCTAATAAAGCTCTTTGAATTGAATTGAATTGAGAGAGAGAGAGAGAATACTGACTGAGGCTGTGACAAGATGGTTCTAGAGAAAGTAACACCAACCATTTTAAATCAAGCACGAGTTCTCAGACGTTTGAGGTACACTTTTAAATAGATAGATAGATAGATAGATCACTTTATTAATCCCAGAGGGAAATTCACATATTACAGCAGCTATGCATTACACAGCACTTATACAAAAAAAAATATATACGTATATTAATAATAAAAATGCAATGAATCAAGAACAAGATCAATTCCACAGACCTCCTAAGTACAGATTTATTTCATTAACATTATTAAAGTAGAATATATTACCACTCTACTGTACTTATTGGAGCTTTTTATTCCTGAACTTTCCACAAACTCAAACACATTAGGCCCAAGTTGATATCAATTATTGGTAAATCAAAAATTAAATTCTATTAGATTTATTCAGTCTAATAACTAAACAGACCAGTTGAGGTGGATTATTTTCGGTCCATTTAGCATGTTTTTCACGATTTCCATGATTATAGGCTATAAAAGACTCTTGACCGTATTATTCCACAAGTCACAATTTCACCAGGAAGTTGTTGCATCATCTGAATTTCCTGAAGATCATGAGAAGAAGAAAAGTAAGTTCTCTCATTCTTTGTTTCCCTCATCAGTGATATTGACTGATGAGATCACTTTAAAAGTACACCTTCAAACTATAGACAGACTGTAAGTTATGAATGAAAAAGAAACTGAATTATAATAAACTTATTTATAAATAAAGTCCTTAATGGGGAAATGAAAATGCAAATGAACCCTTTTCCTCTCGAACCAAAGCTGATGTTGACTCATGCCATAGAACATGGTATGCAGTTAATTGTGTATTTGTATCGTAGTTTTTCCTCAGTGTGCCTTATCTGTTGACCACCCAGATCTCACAAGACGTGCAAAAACATGTCAGCATGTTGGAGTGACTGGAACGTTAAGGGTCAACCTATTGTCTGTTTTGTCCCCAGCGAAATCCAGCACTCGAGAGATGTTTATCGTTGACCCGTCACGCGCTATGCCACACAGCTGACCTTGACGATTCTCATTCTTCTGTCACGGTGCGAGAAGATAACTCACCTGGTTCTTGAGAGGATATCTGTTGTAGGAGAGGGCTGTAAACATAGACCTCCCATTGTTTCACAAGCAGAGTTGACCTGATGTTTGCAGAGGACTCCAGCCCTGGACCTTAGCACTGTTTAGTTTCTTAATTGCTGCTTTATGTTTGTGTTTGTCAAGCTTTTACGACAGTCATCCCCTGATTCCAAAGGACTACACATCAGCCAGGAATGTGAGCTGGTTCGAGAAAAGCAGGTCCTTCAGCTCACGTCAAATGACCTCCATGCTTGAAGGAATCTGCAATGCATGAATGAAGGAAAAAAGCAAGTAATGGCTCCACACGACTCCTCCTTACCTAATCTGGAGTCCTCCTTAACTCCCCAGGAGGTTTTCTACTCGTGTTGAGAGATGGAGAGGAGATGATACAGGAAAGGGTCGGACCTCAAACTGTGAGTAAACACCTGCGCGTAGGATCGACTTCCAGCTTGGGGACAGATTCTTGGCCACCCTGGTATATGGCTAAATGCAATAAACAAACAAACAACACAAATGAATGAATACAATAATAGGCATCATAATATATATATATATATATATAGAGAAGCCTTTCTCCGTCAACGAGTGTTTTAGGTAGAAAGAGTGTCGTATATGTGGTGTGTTCTGATCTCGCAAAAAAGAACTCGAACACGTGTAGATACAACACCTACGGATAGGCAACACTGTAGTGTCTGTAGCTTGCCATGATTGCCATGTACTAATATTTTAGGAAATGCTGAGAAAATATTAGAGAACTCCTGTGTAGTGGATGTCTAAGGGCAATCATTGAATCGCGTCAGCAAAAACGTGTTTTTTTTAAAACCTTTTTGTGGTATTTATAAAGTACCTCTATAATTCATACTTTCAAAGACAGGACTAGTGTTTCTGAGGGAATGTGCGTTCCACCAGCGTAGTCGTGTGGCTCCGATGACGCACCCTAATTACCGGCCGACATAGCTGTTATGATTGAACTCGAATTGAAAGAAAAGTCGGAACTGTGTGAACCGTTTTTAACATTTTCTTCAGAGAATGTGACACCAAACACGTTTTCTGCTTAACGGATTTCCTTTTCAAATCAACTCAATTATTTTTGTGTTTTTCTATTTTTCATCTATACAAACCCAATCCTGCAGACACTCAGAGAGGCCCATGTGTCTGGCCCACTGTTAATCATGCTCTCTTCTGTCCATCAGCTGTGGAATCCTGTGAGTCCTGCATCTTTGCCAGTAAAGAAACAGTTCAGGTGCTTTTAGTCTTCAGGAGCCGCTGTGTAAACAGTCCTTACTGATGAATAACCCCAAGATTACTGAACACGCCAGATATCCTTCAGCAGCAAAAAAATAGTTGGGTTGCTGAAGTTGTGGATCCATTACGGATATTACGATACCTTTAATATTATACAAAATGGTAGTTTATGTCCGAAAAAAAAGGTCCGCAATTTCCACTGCATTTTCAAAATGAGATATAAGTCTTTGGATCCAGAACTGTGTAAGAACGCAAAGCCTGCTGTCAATCCGTATCTCGTAGGATTTACCTTTTTAACAGTTTGGAATTGTAAAATATGGGGGATATTTTGCTTTAACTGCATAAATCAAACTAACTGCAGCTGAAACACTATTTTGGTTGGTTGAATGGATGGATGGGCTAAATTAAATTACCCCTAGGTGTAAATGCGAATGCCCTGTGATGGACCGGTGTCCTATCTGAGGTGTATTTCCACCTCAAGCCAGTGTTCCTGGGATGTTCTCGGCATCCACCACAACCCTGACCAGTGTTAACCACAGTTACTGAACATGGATGGATGAAATTGGTTATTTCTCAATAGCATGAGAAATTATATCATGACACCTTTTTTTTTTTTTTTTTACATTTTTTGTGTATTGCAATATGCTTTTATACATTTTAAATATTTTTAGTAACAAATACAAACTCGGGAAGCTGATTTCAAAAGGTTTTCTACTGTCTGAAAATCAATATATCGGCAATCTGTCTGCCGTGTATCAATATAAAACTGTTACAAACAAAAATATTGTCAATATAAAAACATGTCCTTAATATAACGTGACATAAAAACATTAAGGACTGTCAGGTGAGGAAAAAAAGCGCAACTGTCATTATTGTACAGTGCACCAGCGCCACCTGTTGGTGATATATTGAATTACATATCTGTACTCCTGTTTCACCAGTAGATGGCCTTACAACTTCACTTTAAATTCATGAGATTAAAAATGATTGAATAACTACAACCTTTTCTGAGCGTTTATAAATACGTATATATAAAATATAAATAGAAAATATAAATAACTTATGCGGAAATTAAAAATACAAGACAAAAACAATATAAGCTCATGTGTGTATTTATAGGCTATTAATATCAGTGTCAAATCATGAATATTATATTTAAATATAATGCTGGATTGCATTATTGCATACTGTAGAACCAAAACCTGGTCCTGGAGAACGCTTGATTCATCCCATTATCTAATTAACAGTTTGATGTGGGTGTGTTAAAGCAGGTAAAACACTAAAATCAACAGAGCAAATGTTGGGAACGGGTGAATGAAATATGCAATAATTTAATAAATTTGATATTCGTGTTTTGACTGATACCACGAGCCTGTAATACCATAAAAGCCTGTACTACGTTTTTTCTTTTGCTGTGCAATAAAATCGTGACGTGACAATTCCCCATCTCAATCTAGGATATTTTATATAAAATCTGAATAATTTAATATTTTATTTTATTTAAAATAATAATTTAAAAGCGTTGAGGCCCCAGCGAGGATCGAACTCGCGACCCCTGGTTTACAAGACCAGTGCTCTAACCACTGAGCTATGGAGCCATGCAAGCGATTTGAACAAATATGGTTATAGCTGACTTACGCGGCTCAGAAATCTGAATTAAAAACAACGTATTTTCGATATTTTTTATAGTGCATTTAACTTTTGTATTTAATTATAGCGCTACATTACATGTTGCCCGTGGCCTGCGCTAGCTTAGCCAGCTGTAACCACTAGGTCTGGGAGTCGATCACAAGAGTCGATTCCTCGAAAATAGATTCAACTCTAGTTTGCATGCTAACGAAATCATCGACTGAATGAAATAAAGCGTTAGAGTAAGACATTGTACTGTCACTATCTGACACACACCTACATCGTCCCTCACCACAATTAGCTTACCGATAGGCGAACTTTATTATGCGCATCCTCACCTGTGATTCCGAACATCGGAAATCAGTATCAGAGTCGACTCCAAAAACAACCTTAGCATTCACTCAAAGAGTCGCTTCTTCATTTCCGGGCCATCGAGAGTCGCCATGGTTTAGATTCTATATAATGAAAGCGATTCCGCTGTAGTTTGCATACAGACGAAGTAATTTGCTCAGCAAAATTACGAGCAGGTTGCAATTAGTTTACCGAAAATCGACTCCTCTCATCGGAACATCTGGAATTAGAATCAGAGTCGACTCCAGAATCGGCTCCTGTTGATCGAAACGTCAGAGTCGACTCCAAAACAGCCACGCCAAACAAGACAGCCCCAATACTAGTTTAGTTAGTTAACTAGCTAGTTAGTCGCTAAAGGGAGCTTGAATACTATTGTAGTCATTTATATAAGATATAATTAATATTTTGTGTTAACACTTAGTCTATTAACCAGGCAGCCATAGTTAGTTAACTAGCAACAGCGCTAACAACTATTTCATAACACCAGAGTTTCAACGCTTTCGGGACAATAAGATATTAACCGAATTACTTACAATTTAATGTACAACATTTACTTTGGTTACAGACTGCAAACTGTCTGAAAATTCAAATCAAAACAACTGAGAAATTCAAGGGTAGTTATGACTTCCGGTGCAAAGGTTAGCTGAACAAAATTGTGAATGTCAGTGTTTTATGAGAGAATTTAGTAATGCAGATTTGTGTGAATTCATATAATTACTTTATTTAAAAATATACAAAATCAAGGTATTCAAATGTAAATTTGCTTCATTAAACATGATCCAGCCCGGTTACACATTCATTAACGGTTATTTTGACATATCTCTTTATTTCAGTTGATGAGGTAGACCTAAGTGCTACTTTTTCACGGTTTACGTCGCTTTCTCCATATGTACTTCACACAGAGGCCATCCTGAAGGCTAATATTCGATGTGTTCAAAATTGCCGCAGATGACTCCTGCGTCCTCGTGATGACCGCAGTTGTGTACGCCTACACCTGCGTGCTGGCAGTTCAGAAGGGTTTCCTCTGTTCCCTCACACTCCACGTCATCCAGCAGTATCCTCAGATTCTTCCCTTCCCCAAACTCGGCGTGTCTGGGTGCTTTGAGAGTGTAGCTGAACCCTAACTGTCGACACACCACTGCGGCATTTTGGGTGGTCCAGAGATCATCGCAGACGGTCCCCCATTCCCCGTTGACATAGATTTCCACTCTGCCACGGTCTTTCCGGCCGTGTTCATCTCCCATCAGTCTCACAGCACCATTTTTGTGCTTCTTACCTTTTTTCCGTCTACCATTATGGGAACGTCTAGGAGTGGCGACAGTGGTAGTTGTAGTCGTCGGAAATGGTGTGGTCTTATCCATGATGTCTGCCTCCTCCTGTCTTAGGATGTCCAGCAACTCCTGAAGCCAGTCTTTTGTCGGTTCATGCAGAGATTCTACTGGTTTGGCTCCAAACTCATCCGTTTCTGAGTGTGCTGGTCGCTTTGTTGGTATTTCAACGCCAATTAATGCTTTGGACAGGAGAGAAAGCTTTTAAGACTTTGAAAAGATATAATAATGCTACACTGGCAGAAATAAAGCAGGCTGGTACCATCAAGCGCATATTTTTTTTACATTTACCAGCATGTGTTTCAAGGGACATAGCCAGGATCAAATATTTAGTCATAATAATTTTTAATACACCACAATATGGTATACAAATGTGTACTAAATATGAAATATGTACCTTGGTGTCCTCATTGCCATGATGTGTTGTACCTTTAATTAGCTTTAAAGTAAATATTTTCCTAGATAAAAGAAATCAATCCATCAGAAATTATTTTCAGTGGTACACCATGTTGACATTTCCAGCTGAAAGATGCACTAAATGTAAAAAGATGCATTCTTAATGGTACCACTCCAGTGACAAGCAAAAGTACAGTCTGGTTCCTTTATTTCTGTGAGAGTAAGCTTATTACCTCATAGTTACACTAGCGGTTCATTCAAAAACATCATCCAAACCAAGGAGCGCACTGCCAAGATGCATTTTTTTTCTAAACAGAAACTTAGGAACATTATTATTAAGAACAAGCCAGAAGACCTACTTTCCTTTGGCTCGAATGATACAAGCTTGCTCTTGACTTGCACTGGAAGGGGGGTGTAATGACATTTTCCAGGTGGAGCACGTCTGTAATAAAGCACGCAACACTCTTTTATCTGTTCACAGACCGACATGGCCATGTGTTTTTACTCGTCTTTGGCTTCTACACAGAATATCAAAAGTATTGAAATTAATGTGGAGAAGAAAAGTTGCTAACAGTGAAAGAGAGTGAGGAGAAAGAGAGTGTTACAGCTGTGTGGAAGATGGCCAGTAGACTTAATTTCTGCCAGAGACAGAGGAAGATTTAGATGACAGCTCTGTGCTGTGCTGCCAATGCCGGGCTTTTCACTTTTTTTTCTTTTAGTTTTCACAGACGGTCGGTACAAGCCAAATCTTTTCATGCCTTTGGCAAGTGAAGACAGAAATCCATTGTGCATTTAAGTCAACAACCCAAATTAAAATTCAAGTCTCTTTGTAAACATGCTTTAAACTTCTTTTTTAGTGATTTAGTGTGCAACATAATTATGAGCAGATGCGAAATTCTGGTAAGAAACGTCATGCTTCATGCCAGTAAGAAGGAAATCGTGCTGACTCTGCAAATTCTGCATTGTGCAGCGTAGCGGCGAAAAAAATCCTTACCGTGACGGATCGATGACTTTATACACAACCCCAGTGGGTGACGTTGCACTTGGAATTTCAGTAGACAGGAAGTAGAGTTCCCCTAATCACAGACAGAGATAAGTGTAGCGTGTGTTACTTTTTTGTTGTTGTTGCTGTAATTCAATGTAACAATTGCAAAAGACTGTATATGAGCTGGAAAACGAATAATTAGTTTGATCTTGATACCATTCCTACTAATGGTTTTTTCACTGATTGCATTGGTTGCATGAATCTACAGCGTGCGCCACTCCGTTCCCGCTGCTTCCTTGGGTTCTCCCAAACAAAGAAGCTTCAAGAACCATTTAGCCCCACCCACTGCTAATTTGCATCATGGCTCGTTATAGTTCTTGCTCATAAATCACACAAACAGTAAAACAATATTAAATCTAAATAAATAACTTAAAGGTTGACCTGCATGAATAATTACTGTTGGACTGAAAATGGATCTAGTGTGCTGGACATTTTCCCATCGTTCCTTTTTTTCCCCACCAAATAATGTAGAATATGTACCGAATTACCATTTGACTAAAAAATGGTGGTCTCTGACTTTTACTCAATACTCTAAGTGATGCAAATGCAGTGCTGTCACTGTAAAACTATTCCTCTTAAGATATCATGCAGCGTGGAGGCAGATTGGAAATGCTGTACAGGTTATTCTGGATTCTTACCTGCTTCATCCTCCCCAAAAGAAATGACATACGGGTAGTAATTGTTAATGAGGCCTGGGAAGGCACAGGTCTGGCCCAAGCCCATGCAGATCTCACTGTAGTCCCATCGGCGTGTGTTACGGTTCTCCTTTAGACTCATCAAGCGTCTGCAGGAAACACACACTGAAGTGATTTTGCGCATGAAAATTCAGCTGTGTGTTTATAATAAACTTATTAATGCTCAAGGGCATACAACGGTAGAACACGTACACAAGTCTTCAGTAATATCTATTTATTTCACGTGCATTTGCTCAAAGCATTCAGCATCTAGAAACATATCGTATTATATCCTTACATTGAAAAGCGTACCTAAAGTATGTACATATTAAAAGCGCAAACGTTTGCATGATTCCCGAGTAAAAAAGGAAGAATGTATATGTTTTTCTTAGAACAAAAAAAGACAGTATGCATTAGGATCCAACGAATACGAGAAACAATAATTAAAGAAAATAATTTTTAAAAATTGTTTAAAAATATATATATATTTTTTTGAAAAAAATCAATTCATTTAAATAATAATAATAATAATTGTTATTATTATTATTATTATTATTATTATTATTAATTTGAACTTTCATTGTGACTTAACAGTTGATATTAGAACTGTGACAATTTTACAAAGTGTTTTCCGCTTAATCTGTAGCTTTTCGTGTAAAACGTTATTACAGAAGGACAGATTTAATCATTTAGTAAATTAATACTTATAATCATTAATATTTTTAAGGAATATTTATGCATACTGTATAAAAATCATTTTCTGTTTTCCTTGTACACGTCCTTGACTCAGGTGTGTAATGCGAGAACGTACCCACTCATAAAGTCTCCGAATATGTACATTCCGTTTAAGTTGGGGTATTGACAGCCTCGGTAGACGTATCCTCCTGTTACCGATTTCCCCATCTTATGAGGATATGCATAAATCGGAAGAACATCGTCTGAAAAAAAAATTGCAATGCTATTGTAATGATTTTTGTAACATGACAGAGCAGGAATGTTTCAGTTCTAATAGTCTTTTCACAGGAAGCCCACCTAAAGAGCTGTTGGCACACAGTTTCTTGTCATAACAAGAGAAGCCTTCTTTTGCTCTCCAGCCATAGTTCCTGCCTTTATCCACCAGATCAATCTCCTCGTATTTATTCTGGCCCACGTCGCCGCAGAAGATGCGTCCCTTGCCTTCCTTGGTGAGAGGGTCGCCTCTGTCCACGGAGCACCTCCACATGTTCCTCACGCCGTAGGCGTACACCTCGGGCCGAGCGTCACGCACGTGCACAAACGGGTTGTCAGGAGGGATTCTGTACAGCGGCCCCTTCCCGTTATTGTCCACGTCGATACGGAGGACCTTACCCAGCAGAGCTGACCTAGAAATAAACATCACAAAGGCATAAGATCAGGTACATTTTGGCTGTTCATTTAAGCCATAAAGCTTTGAACATTATGCTAATAATTTAATTTTTATTCAAATTGCTTTTAAAGTTTTGAATTATATGCATAATATTGTTATAATTAAAATAAGTTTAATTACAGTGCGTTGCGATTTCTACCACTGGTCAAAAATGTAATCACGGTCTTAAGTCATACAGTGTAACCATGACAACATGCTTATGTAACAATTTTGAGCCTATAATCCTGTACTTTTTTTTTTATATAATGTATAATATATATATTTAATATATAATTAAATCTTTCTTTATTGCGATGCTAAAGAGCAATCAGAAATATAAATGGAAAAGATTTACGCAGAATGTGTGAATCATTTCTAGATGGCAATGGTGTGAACAGAGTTAGAGTACACTATACGAGATGTAACCATAGCAACAATCATAACGGTAGTCTGTGTTGGTTGCAAACTAGAAAGTTTTTTTAGTTATAAAGTAAGCTAAGTGAAAGAACGATGTCATTGTTTGTCAGAAATGAACCACTTGAGTCAACATGAACAACTCAGTAAGGATAGCTTATCATCCAGACGTACTTGTTCTGCGCATTCCCAAATTTTCCAAAAGGGTCTCCGGCCATGCCACCGTCACCAGTGAAGATGTACAAATAGCCATCGTCGGCAAAGAGCAGCTGGCCTCCGTTGTGATTTGAAGCAGGTTCATCAATCTCTAATATAACTCTGAAATAAAAACCAAAGAGGGAGACAATGAGGTACATATGACATGTCTGGGATCTCCCAAAACCAATCAGTGCACAAGTAAACACACTGCATGGTCAGTGCAAAACAGTGTTCAAATGTTTATGTGCTAATTATATTTTAAACCACAGCGCCATTCAATTCTGTATTCTGTTTGGTCAGCTGTTGATCAGTTTTCTATTACAGCAGCTCTGACAGTATCAAAAAACAATCGGCTGTCTCATTCTTCAATAAATGAACTGTTATAAAAGAGGAATAAAACACACTGGGAATGCTTTAATAGGAAAATGTTCAACTTGTGCAACTTGTGCCCTGTAGTGGACTGGCGACCTTAGCCGACATTAGGTAAAAATAATCATTTGAATTGAGACCACTCGCCAGGTTCATAAGCTCCGCCCCCCGGGATCTTAGATAGTCTGTAAAGTGTCTGTGAAATGACTGACAGGAGGCCTGTCCAAACACCAACAAGCATTCCGGATGGCAAGTCAGTTTTCTTAACACGTTTTTTTTCACTGACCGAATGAATAGTTTTTTATCATGTTCTGCATATCTTCCAGATTATTTGGATAAGTAAGGAATAAAGAACATTACCTATTACACCTTTAATGCATATGTGGACACTTTAAAGTCAAAAATTTTTACACGCAGAAGTTCCATATATCGAGAATAATAAAACCGCATGCAGTCTGATTTGCCTGGTCAAACTGGTTTGGCTTGACTTGAACTGGAAAAAAGTCTTCCACAAGATTTCATGTGGTTTCATGGCTTTCAGAGTGCAGAAAATTCCCTCCTGATGAAATCAGATGTGTCCTTAACAGGAACTAAACAACTCTGAAGGTATGTGCATGATTCAGTAGAATATCTTACCTTTCAGAAGTATGGTCAACAACGTTCATATCTGCAGCAGAGATCCGAAATTCGCTGATTCGGATCCTCTCGTCGAAGCCCACCTCTACTGAGTAATAGACGTACAGCTTTCCATTGTACTTAAACCTGGGATGGAAAGCGAGACCCAGGAATCCTCGTTCATCGCCTTCCCATGGAGACGTCAGCACAGTCTTCGTGAGATTCAGAAACGGCGTCTCCAACTTCGACTTATTTGGAAGATACACCCAAACCAGGCCGACTTGCTCTGCGATAAAGAACCTGTGGGTGCCATCGTTGGCGTGCACCATGGCTAAAGGGTTCTTAAGTCCGTTAGCTACTTCCTCCAAGCACAGCTGGAGACAGCCCTCTGTATCGGCGCTGACGCGGCCCAGGTTTTTGTTTAAGGCCTCGTTGCTCAGGACGTGAGGGAAGCAGTAGTCTGAATCATCCAGCTCCAGATATCGACAGAGTCTGGTGCGGTCGCGTTCTAGTTGTGACAGGCGTGTGTCATTTGATAGCAGAGGGATGGTGGATCTGCATTTAGAGTAGTAGATGGAGCAGTAGTCTGGACAGAGTCCTGGAATGGATCTCAGGGGCCTACCGGGATCTTCAGCATCAAAAAGATGAGCAGCGTATGGTGAGCATTCCTGATGCAGGAAAACAGGAAAAGTGAGCCGAGAGAGCTCAGGGAATTGGGCACGGTCCAATACATTTGTTCTGCACGTACACAAATGATTTGATACTCCTTAAAGTTAATGACTCGGTAAACAATACAAAATGTGTACAAATTTTAGACTATTTGATTACAGCAGATGACCCTCGTAAAACCTTACCTGAGTTCTATAAGAGACTGTGCGATAACACGTGTTCTGATTATACGATGAAGATCCTTGAACGATAGACTTGCATCGAAAGAAAATGACTACATTCTGCTTTCATCACCATTCAGCCTGATAAACAAAGTTTCTGTTCTTGTATATAAATGGTGTAACTGCAGGAACTGGCTCTCTTTGCTTGCAACAATGCTTAATCAGCCTTAACAGTATGCGTACTAATACCTGCCAATGTCAATTCTCAACCAAATAATTCCTTTCACGATGTGTGTTTGTTTCCAAATCAGGCCAAGAGTGCAAACCCAGCTTGGGTTGTAGCACCAGACATGCCCTGGTAATTATTTTTGTTTTTCTGCTCAAGCGGAGATAAGATAATCCCAAAGGACACATTGGGAATGCTCACTGATTTGGGATTGTCTTAGAGTGACAGCTTGCTGTATGGAAGATTGGAACACGTTGTGACAGTCTGAAAAACACGGGACTGCTCCGAAAATGAAATAATTTTTCCCTTTGCTCATCTCTATTTAAAGAGATGTCAACACAAATCCACAGCTGTAAATGAGTCATCGAGGTCCTTGACATTCTCTCAAAATGTGGTTCAGAGACCATCTGGGATCAGTGAGGTTTAGTCAGTGGTTCTGGGTTTATTATTATTTAGGCTAGTGTTATTTTAAAATCATGTGACAGCATTGATAACTATAAAGTACTTAACAAGGTCGTGGTGCACGCAAGGTTTTCTCATGGGTTGTAAACAGTTCTACAATGGAAAGTTCAACAAGCAAACCTTCTGTTTTTGGGAAAACGAACATCCAAGGGTTCCCGTGAGGTACAAAATGAAGACTTCAATTCTGTCTTTTAACAACGGACAAAGCAGTTTTACAGAAATCCAGATGTACATTTAGATCTCTAATGAACAAACCAGAGGTGACTGTGTTGAGGAAAAAAATATCCCTCTGGTTCCTGAGAGGAACCATTATCAAGATGGCACCCATCCTCCTCTGGGTGGTGCCAGATAGTGGGATTACAAACTAATTACAAATGATTTAAGACAAACATCCTTTCAAGTGTGTTGCAAGGATGTTCAGTACTAGCAGATTGTGAATCCTGGGCTTGAACACAGGATAGGTTTTAGGTACAACAAAACAGCTACAGCATTCTGGTGAAATTATGCACTAAAAGCTTAGGATATTAACTGTTTTGGGAGGTGCAAACTTTATAGCTGACTTTAAGTTAAAAATGGAGTTAATCTACAATTGACTTCAAACAAGACCTCACAACAAGAAGGTTCTGGGTTTGAACCTGCTATCCAACCGGGGCCTTTCGTCTTCTTCCCGTGGCTACGTGGGTTTCCTCCAGATGCTCTGGTTTCCTCCTACAGTCCAAGGGCATGCAGATTAGATCAAATGGCTACTCTAAATTACCCATTGGTTCGAACGGTTGTTCGTCCCTGTGTTAGCCCTGCGACTGATTGGCGACCAGCCCGGGGTGTAGGGTGAAATCAGCTGGGATTTCCCGTCAACCCTTAATGGATAAGTGGTATAGATAATGGATGAACTTAAAAACCAATAAACGATAACAATAAAATTAAAAACCACTGTTATTTTCTTATTATTAAAACACGAAAATACTAATTGTATCATTTTAATACACTGTAACGGGGTTTATTGAAAAATTATTATAGCTCAAACAAACATCATATGATAGTTTGTCTATGTTGGATAAGGTTTGCACGTGTTTTAACACCCTTGTGAGGTCCAAATGTCCACACAAGGATAGTAAGATTGACAGTTTTGGCCTTGAGGACATTTGGATGGTCCTCACAACGAAAGTGTTTTTTTTGTTGTTGTTTTTTTTAAACAAAAATTAGAAAAAATAGAAGAGCTGAAAAGTTTCTTTTTAGAGATTATAGCATTATAGCATTAATGCAGACTAATTATTATGTCCATGGAAGGTCCTCACAAGAATAGAAAGGTAGATGTGTGTACGTGTGTGTCTGAGAGAGAGAGAGAGAGACAGTTTTGTCTACTGACCTGACAGAGGAGGTCTTGCACGTAGCCGGCACAGTTCGCATAGCCGTAGTAGTCGAAGTTGTCCATGATGCGGTAGAACTTCTCCATGAGCTCCTGGTCTCTGGCGAAGTCGCAGCAGCCGAAGTGTTTGTACATGACGCAGAACTGCAGCTCCTGCAGCGGCTGAAACGGCGGCTTGAAGTCCAAACACTGCGGGTGAGAGCGCACAGGTGCGAAACATAACAACCCCGACAAATACAGCCAAATCAGACCGCGCATTGTGTTTCCTCTGATCAGAGCCTTAACTTAGCTGATGCATGCATGCAGGGCTTATGTAAGAGTCTCCCTGCGCTTTCTGTCCTCACTGCACTTTGAACGAGCTGAACCTCAGGAGTGCACGGAGAGTTTGTAATGTAAATCATCTGGCGTGGTGTCTCTTTGCTGTTTTTACACCGCACTCTTCCGAAGTGCTATTCGCTTTCTTTTCTCAGACTTCCTGGTCCGACACTGTTGCCAACTCTGTTCAAGGAAACGTCACTAATGCATTCTCCAAAAGGTCGCCAGTATGACGCAATTTTATTCATTTGCATATCCATTGGGTCGTCATGATTATTTGCATAATAAAACGTCTTGCATGAAGAAAGAAGAATTTCTGAAGACATTTATAATACTGAATAGAATAGAATGGAATAGAATACTGTCGGAAATAATATAATGTATGTCTTATAGTAATATGAAATTTTGAAGTACAGAATAGAGTTGAGAAGAATAGAGAAAAGTGGAACAGAGTACAGTAGGATAGGACACAATGGAATACAGCAGAATAAAATAGAGTGGAGTAGGTTAGGGCGGTGCGGTGGTTAGCGCTGTCGCCTCACAGCAAGAAGGTCCTGGGTTCGATCCCCGCGTCACCCAGGGTGCCTTTCT
>JAQMYM010000005.1:21849699-21867495 GCA_030014255.1 Parauchenoglanis ngamensis
TGGACTGGCGACCTGCCCAGGGTGTACCCCGCCTCTCGCCCCAACATGCTGGGATTGGCTCCAGCTTCCCCGCGACTGAGGCGGATAAAGCGGTATAGATAATGGATGGATGGAGGTTAGGGTTGACTAGAATAGAACACGGTTTTATCCGAATAGAAAATCGATAGGTAGAAAAATCTTATAGTAGATTAGAGAGGATCTAGGACTAGAATAAATTAGAACAGAGGAGAATAGAGTTGAGTAGAACAGAGGTCATAAGAATAACGTTAATAAATTAAGTTGTAAAGAGTAGAACAGGGTAAAGTGGCGGAGGGGAGAGTACAGAGTTGGGTAGGACAGAGAATAGTTTGGCGTTACGCTACGCCGTCGTCCTGTTGGTGGATTTTAGACGGGTCGTCTTCGGTCTCGAAATCATCCAGTGTAAACCCTGTTCACCTAGAACACTCAATAAATAGAATAGTTGACATTCGGGGGTTTTTTTGTTCTGTTTTTTTTATTTATTTTTTTTTTTATAACCTAGCCTACTAGATTTAAATGTTATAATTTTATTGTTGAAGTTGTATACAGTGTGTCACCCTGCTCACCAGCAGCTAAACACAGAGTCACGATACTCTACACACTAATCTTTTAACAGATCTGTGGTGATAAAAATAATTCATTTGTTTATACTGATTAAAAATATCTGATAAGTTGATTATAAAGCGACGATCCAAAAGAGTTCATTAGGGGTCTAAATTTACATCCATAAAGCACCTTTGTGATAATATCTAATGTAAAATAACAGTGACTATACTAACAAAAACTGAATTGAAGATCCATTGATTCACAAGTAAGTGAAATGTCACATACCCCAGTGACCTTTTCTAGAACTGCAAATCCAGTGTGTTTTTATCTAAAGCCCAAATTACAGATTAACTCGCCAAGCCCTGAATGAACTTTTACACTGTGAATAGTAACATCATAATCCAACATCCACAAGATTCAGCTCATGAAAGGATTAATAGTTACCTTTAAATCGCAAATCGACATTAAACACAGCAGATTTGGCATATGAAGCATATAATGATTAGCTGTAAGCCAGTCTGCTAAAATAAGCAATGCAGCTGAGATTGGAGTCAAAATGAGTACTTTGGAGTTTTGTGTCATGGTGCTTGTGTTTAGTTATACACTGATGTCATGCGCATTATCTGATTTTGGCAGGTGCCAATATTGTTCAAGTGGTCATGTAAACAACAGGGTACTCGGTATTGGATTAAAACAATTATTGGATTTTATAAAATCAAGAATGCACAATATATAGCACATATTTTTCAGTAATCTGATATATTTTGTTTTCTACATCCTTGCTGGTGTGCAAACAACCGAAAAGCCCCAAACACTGGACTTAATACGAAACTACGCTTGTGAAATCATGCATTAAATGTCAGCAAAGTCCAGCAAAGTGATTCCAAGTATAAAAAACATGGCAGGAAGTTTGAACTTTAAGCCGCGTTCTTCTTTCCCGGTGGGTTTACTGAGTAGAAAGAAATGTGATTATTGACAGACTAGTTTCATCAGATTATTTACAGTTATGTGCAGAAGTTTGCATTGCATTTCATTTCTATGTGAAAAATTTGCAAGAAAACAGAATTACCTGTTAATTTATTGATGCTTTCCTGTCCATATAATAATAATAATAATAATAAAAAAGCCAAAATATTTGAAGCATGATTGAAAGTTTGTATCTCTCTCGTTCATTTATTTAAATGTGTTTTATTTCAGTTAAAGCATGTTCTCAAGTGATCTGCCGCTTTTAATATTTGTTTGATATGTAACTTATTCTGACAGCAAACAGAAATTCTTGTATAAGTTTTGTCCACTAGAGGGCGATTGATTCACATCATTACACAGCTGAAGCCTTCATTTCCATGAGAGTAAAAGTGCGTTAAAAACTATTTACCTACTTTTCGAATTACTATATTAAATGTTTACACTGTTTCCATTTATCATTTGTGAGATTGTTTCAATCTGCAGACATCTGAAAAGTTCAGTTAAAGGTGAAAAAGGTGTACAAATACCTACAACAATGCAGTGTTATCTATCTAAACACAATAGGGGTACACTGTTACAGGAAAATAATCAACAACAGGGTGAAGTGAAGTGATTTTGTGATACAGGAAATCCATAAAGCGTAAACGCCTCTGTCCTGAAGATGTCGGAAACGAAGCCCAGCACTGGAACTGGAGACTCCTTCCAATTCCTGTGTAAGTTGTTACCATAGAAATGGTAACGTGTTAGAATGACACATAATACTTTTTAATCTGTTTATAGTTACGTATATGTTGTGCACCGTGCGTGAAATGAGTTAGTCCCTGTTATCACCGTGAACAGTCATTTCGACACAATTAAAAAGAAATGACATAAAAAAATGTATATTTTATATCTGCAATTTCTATAGGAACAGCTCAATCACAGGTGGATCACAAGAATTAAGACTAATAATAATAATAATAATAATAATAATAAAATGTGCTGTTTAACAAAGTTAAACAAAGTAAGACATTTGTGAAAGGAGTTATGAAAAACGATGTAACATTTATGAAAGGAGTCTTGGTTGTAAGCTCTTCATAACAGTTTCCTATAACAAAAGTTTATGTTTTCTCAGTAAAATAGCAAGCTGTTTGTTTTGAGAATTGTGTGTGTGAGAGAGAGAGAATTTTACTGTTAATACGTTTGACATGTTGTTCATTAACAAACTAAACATCGTAATCGTTGGACAATTTGTTGTGGTATAAGCGGAATAAGACACGGGTTTTATACGACAACAATAACGCAGTACGTTTCCACGTCGTGCCGCATCACACAGAGTTTTCGCCGCTATGGACACAGTTCCAAACGAAGAATCTAACGGACTATTTTTTTTAAGCGGAAGCAATAAAATCATTTTTAAATCAGTCTTTGGTGTCACCCCGGTGTCCTGCGTCACCCTGTCCGGGTTTATTTCAGCTCGCACCTTTTCAATCCAACGCCTTTTTTCGACCTGTTTCAACCAAAAAAATTGACTGCGTTGATTTAAAAAAAGTGCGTAGCGTACGATACGTTATTTTTGCGTACGCTGTGTTATTTTATCGCGTGATAGGCGGTGGGCGGAGCTAATTTAAGGGAATTTCGAGGCTCCTGTCTCTTTAAGAGTTCTCAATCTGCTTTAGAGAGCTAGCTAATGGTTAAAGGCAGTCTCTCTCTCTCTCTCTCTCTCTCTCTCTCTCTCTCTACCTGCTCGCTCGGTGGTTTGTATGCTATCACCCGCTCTCTGTACACGCTTCTGTCTTTTTTAAAGGATAAAAAACCATTTGGATGAAGAGGGGAAATGTGAAATATAGCGTAGTTTCAGAAAACGGTAAGAAATGAAGCTGCAAGTGTCGCCGCTGGTTCTGAATGGTGAAGGGTAAAGTGCTTTTTCAGTCCAATTGATGTTTCATGAAAATTCGTTGTATTCTCTCTTATCTATTTTCTTTAAAAAAACAAACAAACAAAATGAGATCGTATAAGTGGAGTTATGAAATTATAACAAACATTAGTTTGTGTGTCATCTGTGTTAAATTAGGAGTGTGAAGAAGAATGTGGGATAACTGAATAGTTCGGCTTTCTGAATCGCCAGATTGGGCAATTTACAGCACAGTTCTTTATCGCTATTATACAAACAGGAGATGAATACATTATTAGTGGGAATCTTAGAAAAGTTATCATGGTTTCTAAGAGGTGAATATCGTGATTATGACGTTTTAAACAACGATTTAACCTAGGGTAAATCTTCCAAATCTGGCAACCCATATTTGCATCCACCGCAGTGATTCAGTCTCAGCATATTCTCTCACACTCATCTGTCTTCTTCTCTTATTCTGTATCTCGCAGGTTATGCATGACCAGAAAGTCTAATTTCATCTCACTGGACTGAAGATCTGACCTCCCAGAATAAGCATTTCAAAAATAAATAAATCAGGAGCTCTTGGTGTTATTTGGCTTGACAGGTTTCCCACTTCTTGGATGTATCTTCAGTACCATGGGTGTGATTTTAGACCTACAGCATTTATGTAGTAATCACTAGATATCCGTCAGCTTCCTCTCACGGCCGTCCATCCATGGAAAGGAATATGGCAAAAAATGTGACCGAAGTCCCGAGGGAGGATTTAAGCAAAATCTCAGACGAGGAACTCCTCAGACTCAGCAAAGATGAGCTGGTTCGAAAGCTCCACAGAGTCGACAGCGAAAAGATCAGTCTGATGGTGGAGCACGGGAACATGATGCGAG
Organism: Parauchenoglanis ngamensis; assembly: GCA_030014255.1. Taxonomy (NCBI): domain Eukaryota; kingdom Metazoa; phylum Chordata; class Actinopteri; order Siluriformes; family Auchenoglanididae; genus Parauchenoglanis; species Parauchenoglanis ngamensis. The sequence goes on from JAQMYM010000005.1 coordinate 21,853,987, forward strand.
ACGTGAACCGGCGGCTACAGGTTCACCTTCACGAGATCCGGAATTTGAAAGACGTGAACCAGAAGCTGCAAGACGACAACCAGGAGCTCAGGGAGCTGTGCTGCTTCCTGGACGACGACCGTCAGAAGGGCAAAAAGCTGTCGCGGGAGTGGCAGCGCTTCGGCAGGTACACGGCCAACGTCGTCTGGAAGGAGGTCGGATTCTATCAGCAGAAACTGCAGGAGCTGGAGGCCAATCAGGAGGCCATCATGCGCGAGAACGTGGAGTTAAAGGAGATCATCGTCATGCTGGAGGAGGAGAGGAACGGCGCCGGGTCGAGGAGCTCTATAGACAGCCAGTCCAGCTTGACCAACCTGAACGGAGGCACGAATAACGTGAGGGACGTGGGGGACGGAAGCAGTACGTCCAGTACGGGAAGCGCCGGAAGCCCGGACCACCATCACGGTCACGGGCACAAACCTGTCGAGGGCAAGATGGCAGCCATTAGAAGATCTATGGACGATCTATCGACCAACCACCTCCACAGGAGCATACCGAACGGACTGAACGGTAAGTGACGCGCAAGTCGCCGTGCGTTTTCGATAACTACCCTATTCACCAATTCCATTTTGATCCATTGACTCAAACTGCTCTTCAGACCAATCGTTTGGGCTGACGTTTCTTCAGTTCCTCACTCACTCACAAGTTTAACTCCAACCTTTAACCCTTTGGTGTGCAGAAGTGGATTTCATCTCATCCTGTCATAGTAGCTGTCTATAGAGACATCATGAAGAAAAATAAAGCTTGGAAGGAAGCGATCCTTATGAGTGAGTGTACGTAGCTAGTGCAGTTAGCTTACGTTGCTACACACGGCATGAAAATAAAAAAAATAAAAAAATTTGTGTTAATAGCTACTAGCATTTCTTAGAGGACAAAGAAAACGCCGGACAGGCCACGCCCACAAGCGGCAACAGTCACAGTCACAACACGCCCACGAGGCAAAGTACAAGCGACACGTCACTTTCAAGTGTGAACGCAGAGTTTGCTACAGAACCTGCACGCTAGCTGATTATTCTTGGTTGTTATGGCCACGGTATATTTTGGCAAGTTTTCCTCAACAATGGATGAACCACGGTTTCAAATGTGATCCCAGTTCCCAGCTTTTAGATTAGATCTAAAATATGTCTTTTCACATTTAAAAAGTGCAATTTTCAGCAAGTGGTACATTTTTTTTTTTTTACCATTTCACGTTTTTTTTATTCCTGCCATTTGATCAGCAAACTGGTATATCGTGATATCAGGCATCGTAGAGATGTCGTATATATTATACACACGTGTGTGTGTGTGTGTGGAAAAGCCTTTTAGTGCCCCGATTCTCATCAGCTTGTATAGGAACTTAACTAAGCGGATGATGTGAGATGCCTTCGCTGATCTCCCAGGAGTAACCCTGGAAACGGCGCACGGACCCGTGGCCGGGCTTTGCTCCGTGCGCAAGGCGCTGTTTGCACAAGGCCGTGCGAGACAGCTCTCTCTCTCTCTCTCACACACACACACACGGCAGCCTGGCTGTACAGATGGCACCGCACTAATCAGCGTGGCCTGTGAAGTCAGGTCTAATGAGGATTTAATGCTCTCCGTGGCTGTGTACCGCACTGTAAATTCACTCAGCGGACACCTCGCCGGAGCAGCAGCTCTTCTCCCAGACCACGAGTGTCCGGGTATTACACGTTTATAAAAGCCGACCTCAGCATTAAAGTGTACTATTATTCTGCTGACCTGTTACTTATTATAACAGCAGATGATGCGTGTAAGTCGCAAAGTAAAAAGTAAACAAACTTTAATCACTTTTTAATTTCCATTACTATAAAAAATGATGTTTCATTGTAGGCAACTGTTTTTTTTTTGTGTCTCAGTTGCTGAATTTCAGCGCATCCATAGTTTCTACGTAATCTATTGAACCCGAAACGTACGCGCATACCTTTACAGTTTAACCGCGTGTTTGTGAACAGATGATCTCCTGCTCTTGTTTGTGTAGCAGGGTTTGTCTGTTCAGCCGTGTGTGTGAGCTCGCTGGTCATGTCAGGTTACGATCCGGTTATATAACGCCGCTGATGTGCTGTGTTTTTTAACGTTTTATGGATTTTGCCAAACCAAACTTTGCATAAACAAGTTGATAAGTTGTTTATGTATCTGCCTTTTTTTTTCTGTTTGCTATTATGCAAAAACGTGCTGTTAGCGTGCGGCTCTGCGGCTTGTCACGTCACGTCTGTTGCTTTCAACCTTTCCCACTAATTTTCCTGTGAATTCGGGCTGGGTTCCTGTCGGGTTTGGTCCAGACTGCCAAAGACGTGGAACGGCGTGTACTTGCAAGGAAAGTGTATCGTCTCAGGAGCTCTGACGATAGCGCAGCTACAGAACACAGGTTTACATCAATGCGCGCGTTCTGATGCGTTATAATTTCTGTAGCAACAGAAAAGTTGGCAAATTGCTGCCACTTCACGACACCACCTTGTCGTTAATCATTTTCCTATAACAGCACTCCTCCAGCTGTTCTATTCATTACTTATCTCTCCGAGACTTTGGTTTTCAAGACTTGGAGTAAGGTTCACACACACACACACACTCTCACACACACACACACACACACACACACACACACAGTAGTCTATCAACTCAGGAGGAAATGCCGGAGAGAATGAAAAGCCTGAAGGTGTGGTTGTGTTTAATTCGAGTGCGTGATGGCAGCTCGACCTGTCTCCGATCACATAATGGAGGAAATACAAGCAACATATAATATCTGATTTTAATGATTTTAATTCATTTAATGAGCTTTCTGCATTGCTGCTCTTCAGTTCCTCAGAGTACACTCCAACACTACAGCAATAATTTAACTAAATGATTTGTTAACTCATGGGTGACAGCTAATTTCGCTAAGCCTGTAATGACTCCTAACAGCATTCATTATTAAATTATTTAATATGCATCCTGATTTCCGCAAAACTAATTAGTAACACGTGGATTAACACATGACGGGCCATGCTGTTAAAGGAAAATAATCCACTTGACCTAAAGTGCGATGCAGCTTGTTGTGAAGCGGCTTATGTTCCTACAGCAAAGTGGACCTGCTGAAATTATTTTATTATTATTATTATTATTATTCCCTGAGATGCTTTTTATTGAAGAAAAAAAAAACCCACATTGGTTCTTTTTTTCCTGTCAGAAATGCTGTTTAAGCATGGTACAAATCCCCTTAAATAAAACAGGCTGATTTCGTACCTGAAAATTTAAATATGTAAATAGCTGCACTCTGATTGGCTAACGGAAACCTTGGGCTTGGATGACAGAGCTGAATGTTAGAGCTATTTACATGATTGCTGCCACCGCCGTGCTTCACCGCTGCTATGGTGTCCTTTGGTTGAAAAGCTGTCTTGTTTTTGCACCAAAGACATCAATAAATCCCTCTTTCTCGTCAGATCGTAACGTATTTTGCATCATGATTCGAGGTGATTGTACGAATGCAGGCAGGTTTCTGTTCACACCGGAATATTCCAGAGTAAAATTATTTAATCGGCATACTTGTGAGCAGAAACCTGCAGGTGAAACTCACTCGACAGGTCACAAACAAAGAAATGTCAGTTTCAGGCAGGACGAAAGACCTAAATATAACCCACAACAGCCTGCGCTGCTAGTTACAATGCAAAGTCCATTGCAAAAGGAGCCTTTATGTGGTTTTCTGCATGAGAGTATCATTGTATATAACATATAACACTTGCACTTTGGTTTATATGGCAACGGGACAACGTCTGTGGTAGAAAAAGATGTGTCGAATTCTTTACATGCTCCGTTTACCTCGCGGTCTTATCTTCCCAGTCGTGGAACACACTACCTGCATCAGGCATGTCTCTCTCTGTTTTTACAACGCCAGCAACTTTCAAATAATAATAACGCCACCCACTAAAGTCAACAAGCGTCCTGTGCTGTCTGTCGGGCGGAGCATGGTGCTGCCGCAGCGATTCCTCAATGACCTAAAAGTGTGTTGTGAAATGCTGAGGAATGCGTCACTGGAAACAAATAAAAAAAATTCACGCAATGCTGAAGAGGGACTTTCCATAGCAACGTGCATGCAGACTAACCTAGGATGAAATTCAGAGCTTAACACTTGTACATTTCTTCTCCTGCTCCTAGGAGCATATTTGTAAATATTTACATGAAACTCTCACTGCGTTTGCAGACAATTTTGACAAAAGCATCTTGTTTTCGCAGCCTGTCACGTTAACGAAACGTCCGGAAACGTTCCCGCTAACTCACGGAAAACTGACCGTTAATCTGGAGACTCCTGCCATGAACGCCAAATAAAGGTTTCCTCGCAGAAAACGTCACCGCGGTTTCTAAAATCTGTTCACGTAGCTTGTGTATCGTACAAGTCCTTTTGAATGAGCTGTTACTATAGAAACGATAACACATTAGGATCATCCTACACTGCTGTCAGAGCTGCTGATCAAACGATGCCCTCGTTCTTGTTGCAAGGACGCATCCCAATAAAGTTCGCCAAACATGTCTTTGAACACTTAGGAATTTTTGCATGAACAACGATAAAAGGTTGATAAAATGATAGAACGTTTGTCACTCATATAATGTAGATATCATTAATTTTTAAAAAAAGAATTGACAATTATAAATGGAAGCAGTTGATTCGAGGTTAAAATTTGTTTTTTTTACAAAAAGTTTTGTAGTTGTCATAATGATAAAGTAGTAGCACTTTTTTCTCCCAATAATTTATTCTCCTAGACATCAAACAAAAGTATCATCAGCCTTTTTCACTTTACAAAACTATTGTATATATCATGAAAAGGTATCGTGATATGATATTTTTGTCATATCGCCCCTCCCCTTTTTGGCAGGTCTCAGTTTGATAGCATTTATTTCCACTTTTTTTATATCCCAGTGGTTTACTGCTGTTTATTGTGCTTTAAGGTTTGCTATCAGTTCCTTTGAGATGTAAAACAGTGACTCTCTGTACCACTGAAAGGACGCAGACCCCTGCAGACACTCTGTGGGATAGACTGCGCTCGGGGTCATGCTGGGGTCGCGTTACACCGTTCACATTTCCCATGAGTCGAGCGAAAGAACTTTGCGTTGTTCTCTCTTGACCTTTCATCGCGTTTTTAGAGTCATGTGGTTCATTCGTATTTATGACCACGACACAAGAAAACACGTTTAGGTTTTAAAGATGTCTATTAAGACTCATCTGAAGGAGCATCAGTTGGAGTTAAGTGTGTGTGTATGTGTGTGTGTGTAAAAGGCTATAATTAGCCCAATTACATTAACTTGGTAAACCTCTTGGTCTTAACATCCGTCCTGATTTATCTTGTCTGTCTGGAAAATCATTCAGCCTCAAAAGCGATAAAAGTAATTGAAATTGTACGCTTGGGAATTCTCATTGTCGGATTAACCGGCGCCAGAGTGTTTAACTCCGCGTGTTGTTACTTGTTTAGTCATGTTTTTTTTTTTTACTTGAAACACGCATAGCAAAAGTGATTCAAATCCCAACATCGAGTAAGTTTTTTTTTTTACAAGCAAGACAGAACCTCTACTGAAAGCAGATTGTTTTTCATTTTTTGCTGAATCTGTAGTTTAACGAGGTTATTGCTTACTCCCTGCTGCTGTGGATTGCCTCATAAAAAAAAGAAAAGAAAAAGTAATCATCTGACAAAGGCGTGCACTCCCTGTAAGGTGGTCTTGCCAGAGCTGGTTTTAAATGGCCCTGTAATTGGGCCCTCCCCAACCTCACGCCTCAGGCTGTTACTAACAGCACTCCTGAGACAACAAACCCAGAAACACTTGTCAGAGCTCATGAATCTCTGAGCAATAGACTTTACAGAACGTGTAACATATACAAATCGGGCAACTTTTCATGCTTGCTTTTCTGACGAGAAACATCTGCCTCTTCATAGAAGTGCTCCTATATGTTTTATTAAGATGCAAATTTCGACAAGGTGCTCCGCTTCAGCTTCTTTTCGCCAGTGAAAAAATCCCACGGTCCTCGTGTTTTGTCACCAGGATGCTCTTGGCCCGCATTATGATTCTGTCTGGAGTGATTTGTAGCTCTGAGAGACGATGAGGGAACGGTGTGGTTGTGATAATGCTCATGCTTGTTTAGATCTGGAGGTCTGGAAAGGATCCAGATCAGTAGCAGGAGATAGCTAGCTGTCTGAGGTTTTGCTTTAGAGTAGGGACGGGTGATCTGATATGCTATCGTCATTGCGATAAACTGAGAATCGTTGCCGGGAGTTCTTTCATTCTTGGGAAGTGGTGTCATAGTGGCAACTCCAATGTAATAAATGTACATATATTATATAGAATTATAAATATTAGCATTAGGTCAGAACTTTATGGTTCAGATTCTTAAATTCGCAGAATTAAACTTATCATAAATAAAACAGTACAATTCTCGAAGAATCTTGATATTTTTTGGCAGATTCAGAAAGAAAAACAAGAATGAGTAATAGTATACTGTAAGTAGTATACAAGTATAAAATAATAGCTAAAAAAGCTGAAAATGCAATAATCAAAATAAAGTATGGTAAAAGTAACATGCTAATAAGTAGTCGATGTATAACTTTTTTTTTTTAATCAATGGTAGATGGAGAGGAATGTTTGCGTTCAAGATCTTTGGTGCGTAAAAACAAAAGGCTGCTTGACCACTATAAGTCATAGTACATTCAGCCTGACCAGTAAGATGGGGTTTCATCAGACAGGTCAGACTTGGGCTGGACATCTGCTTATGCTGAATGGACAAGTCTGAAGATTACTGCTGGTGTTGGCACTGCCAGCTAATAATTAAAGGCTGAGGGGCATTGATGCAGAAAGTACACATTTAACCCTCGCATGATTGCATGTGTCAGGAAATCGTGTAACATTGTGGGCGGTTTAGTGGTCATAGAAATGCAAACTCTCATACATGGTCTGATTTGAATTAGCGTGATTGGAACCGGTTTGGATTGGCATGACTGGTAATGTCAATGTTATTATTATTTTTTTGTTCATGGACAATATGAACAACAATCATACTACAACCTCTTTTGTTTTAATTTTTTTGCTAATTATTAAATTTGTCAAAGGAAGTCCCAGAGATATTTGCAAAAGCCTGGTGGACCTGGAGTTTCTACATTCCCAGACAACAATGGAGCAAGTTCTGTGTGGTTTCGCTGTGAATGAACCGAGATTCAAGTCATGAATTCCTCTGCTTTTTGCAGCAACACCTGTCATGCTGGTCAGAGACTGGTTAAGCCTGTCTCATTATCAGTGGAATTTATTCACCACTGAATAAATTAAACTACACATACCTACATGGGCACGAACTTTCCATTTCTGTCCAGAGAAGCTGAAGAATGTCTACCCAGGTTGAATTAATTACTCAGTCATATGATGCTAGGGTGATTCCTTCTTTCCCTCTCTTCGTCTCCCTCTGATCCTTTTTCCACTTTCCTAAGTTTACGATGTGGGAAGTATAAGCTTCAGTGAGGGAAAGTGAGGTCAGAGTAACCCACAGAAGTGGAGCATCATGGGCCATGAGGTAATATGTTGTGGTCAGTAGCTTTTGAGCCATGATAAAATAAGATAGAGAAGAAGATATAGTTTTGATGGCATCTGGTAAGACGACGTGGTTGAAAGAGATGCCTTGCAAGCTTTCGGGTATAACGAGGGGGTTAGAATGAGGTAGCTTTTGGGCCTCTTCTCTACATGATGTAGACGAAATAGAAGCTTCTGGACTTCATAGAGCTTTCTAGCCCTGGGGGTAAGATAAAGGCACAAGAAGTTTGTGGGGTATGATGATAGTGTTCAAATAGGTAGCTTTTGGGTTAAATGGAGAGGAATTAAATGTGGCATTCAGGTTGGGGGATTAAATATAGGAGTAGGATAGAGATCTTTCAACTCAGGGGTAAGATGGAGGGGTAGAAAGAGGTAGCTATTCCAGCTCTGGGGTAAAATGGGAAACTAGAAAAGGTAGCTATTGAGTCCTGGGGAAAGAAGGAAGGCTATGAAGAGGTACTTTTCAGAGGTATGTTTTGGTCTTTTACAATAGATGGTAAGGAATGATAACAATGGTGGAAGGGTGATTTTTTTGGGTTCTAGGGCAAAACATTAGGCTAAGAATTGGTATCTTTTGGGCTCAGGGGTAACACAAAGACATACATCCATGGACATATCAATTGGGTTCTGGCTTAGGATGGAGCAGTATCAAGAGATATGTTTTAAGCTCTGGGGTAAGATGGAGTTCTTGAAAGGGGGGTGGCTCTCCTGCCTGGTGTAGTGAGGGACACAGAGTGGTGCACTAGGAGATAGAAGATGGTAGAAGGGTAGAACAGGTACCATTTGGGCTCTGTCATAAAATGGAGGGATTAAAAAGGTAAGACATGGTCTCTGGGGTAAGATGATGGGTAGGGAGAAGTTACCTTCCAGGCTCTGAGTTTATGAGCCCAATGCATCAAGCCCTGGACTAAGATGCAACGTTTCTGGGGTAAAAATGGAAGGGTAAAAAGAGCTACCTTTGGGTTCAGGGGTAAACTGGAAAGAGGTACCTTTGCATTGTGAGATAAAATAGAAGGGTAACAATGTGTATCTTTTGGGTTCTGGGGTAAGACCAAAGCAGAGAAATTGGCACCTTTGGAATTCTGGCATAATTGGTGGCAAGAGGTTTTTTTGGGGGGCTTTAGGTTAATACAGAATTAGTGGACTTTGGTGTTAAATGGAAGACTAGAAAGATGTACTCACTGGAGTTGTGGGATAAGTGGTATCTTTTGTTTTCAGGGTTAAATTGGGAGGGTAGGAGGGAGGTTTGTTATGAACCAGGATGATGTGCTAGTCTTGCAACAGAGTCTCTACAAGGTCAGCTTTCATCTTCACTTTCATCTTTACTGCACGACTCAGTAAACATGAGCTCAGCATAAACCTTAAGGTCTAAGCGTCCTTGAGAACTATAACGTATACATATCCTTTTACCCATCATCAAATGGGGGAATTATATTATCAGATCTATTTTGAAGCTCTCTAACAGCGTGCTTGGAGTGTGTCCTTTAATTTGATCCAGTCAAACTAAAAGGATTGAATGCAATTTTATATTTTTCAGATGACTCCTATGGCAGCTTTCATTTTTGGCTTGCCTTGTGCTTGTCTCGTATGCTGGATTATTTTATGTTGTGTCGCTGTGGAAGCCTGGATCTCCATTCATTTCTTTTTACATGAGGACAGATTTGTGTTTTTATGTATTTCAAGACTGACAAGTGACAACACATTTGTAGTTGCCTGACACAGAAAGACCACTAAAGCAAACAATTGGCTTGTCTTAGGCCAGTCTTTAGCTTCTGGTTTTAATCTGAAAATCCGTTAATCCATCACTCCACCTCCTCCAAGGTTTAGCTGTGTGTATATGTCTGTTTTTATACATTGCACATGTCCAAGCTTGTGATGCAGTAACTGCTGAGTGAGATGGTGAGAAATTAAGCAGGTTGTTATGACTCACTCTTCTGGGATTGGATGTCCCACTGACCCAAGCCAATAGAGAGGTATGTGGAGGTACAGTTTCAGGCCAAGTCTTGGGATAAGATGGAAGTGTAGAAAATTTTAGTATACGTATTTGGGGGGTTAAATAGGTATAAGAGCTATATTTTCAGACTCTTGGGCAAGTTGGATGGATAGACACGAAGAGGTACTTTTCAGGCCTTGAGGTAAGATATATGGGAAGAAAGACCTTTTTGAGTTCTCCCACAAGTTGGTGAAGTAACCAATTTTTCAGGATTCAGGGGTAGGTTGTAAGGATATTGATTTTTGTTTTACTCAGGTCAAAATGGCCTCAATGTAACCATCGTAATATAAATATAATTTTTTTCCCCCATGCATATTCAACCGACCAAGGTGCATTCAACCAAGCCCATGAATTTTAATGCTGAGTAAATTAATTCCACTTTTAGTAAAAACAAAACACAAGAACGTATTAAACACATAGACCCCCACCCTGGTCTAATCCAGACTGTGGGGAAATGGGGTTGTTGAAGCTGTGTGTTGTCTAAAGGGGGGCTGAGAGCGGCTGAGTGCCGCTGGTTTCGACCGAGGCCATCTGTCCACCCGCATTGTTCAAAGAACAAAGGAGGAAGGGGTATTCAAAGACCACCACCGAGAATGGAGCCATAACGTCATCCTATTTAGGCCTGAGTCCATTTGTCATTGCGCCTGTTTCTGAGTTTCTGAGTCTTCTCTCTCTCTCTCTCTCTCTCCATCTCTTTATCTCTCCACCAATCCCATCAGTGCTTTTATTTTCAAAGTTGTTGATGTGTCAGAGTGCTGTTATCACAAACTATTTGGAAATGAGGGGGGTTCTGTTTTCTGCCCAGCTGATAAGAAGGACGTCTGGTGAAACCTTTTAGGCTCCTTACATTCCTTTACTCTTTCCATTAGCCTGCTCACGTCTCTGCCAAGTCTCAGTAGGCTTTTGTGAGTGCTGCGCTGCTCCACTATTCTTGGTGCTCAGTATTCTATTTTGCTTATTTGTAAAGCTGAGGTTTATCCCGGTGGGTTATATAACCACACACATTTCCTCCAGGCATGCACAGCTTTCTGTAACAAGATAAAAAACAATCTTCGGGCGGTTCGTGATGCTCGGCTGAGGTCTGCTCTGGGCGACGTTTGTATGAGGCGCATGATGAAAAAGCACATGAGGGGAAAATCTAACTCAATCATTCTGGTTTGCTGTAAAAGCCAGGATGTGCTTTAATGAAATGTTTCAGCCTCAGCGGATTGGGCCTTGGTCCAGGATTAGGCTCGTTTCAGCTCTTTTTAAGCAAACTGAAGATTTAAATTCACCCAGAAAGTTATTCTGCAACAGAATTTTTTATTTTCATTATGCTGTGGTCTTCGCAACTCTTTCACTATGTCTGTTTCTATGGTAAATGGAGGGGTGTCCTTTCTTTCCTTATTCATGAGGAACCTTGATTTAGTAAATAATAGAAATGAGTTACCTTTATCCATCAGCATTGAAATGGCTTTCCAATATTTTTTTTTTGGCCACAAATGTTTCAGGGGGGCTATTACTTTTCATACCACTCTTTCATCCCAAACGTATGCGCCTCATCATCGTCTATTATACAGTATGTCATCGATATATTATCCATCTAATTACATTACCTTCAAGCTAACTGTCAAGTTTGTTAAGATCTGATGGGGATTAGTGTATCCTGAATGCTTTTTTTGACTGGTGTATAAGTAATTTGAGCCCCTCGACACACGTCCCAACTAACATTTCAATTCAAAAGGAAATAAGTCAACACAGAGATTCAATGCTCAACCCTCAAGCCACTTAAGGAGTACTTTAGCATGTTGTGGCTGGCTAGATTTAGGAACATAGCGTTTGTTCACGCATGACGAATTTCATTCAGCCTGCAACCAGACCATATATTGAAATAATAATAATAATAATAATAATAATAATGATTCACGTATTATAATAAAAAGATCAGCACTACTCCATTAAGGCTAGGCAGCATTAGATGCATCCTTCTTGCTTGAACCACATCATGGTCAAATACTGTACTCTGATTGGTCGGATTGGTATGGATGTTCCACAACCTCACGTGTAATTATAAATGGATAATAAGTATGACGTGTTGTTGTTGTTTTTTACTTGATAAAAAAATTGTAAGCATTGAAAACCGCTGTGCTGTATGAGAAATAATTTGAAAATAATCAGCTCTGAGGAAGTAACAGTAACACCGCTTTATCACGCCATTCTGTCTTTTGTTCCTTACATAAGATAATCCCATTACTTTGTGCATGGGAAGAACTGCGATAAAATGATAAGGTTAGGCTGTTACTGTGATCTTGAAATTTAATATTTCAACATACCTACTTGCAAAAAAAACAAAACAAAACTTGGCAAAAAAAAAGGAGTTCTTTGAGGGAGTTGTGTGTCCCTGGACTGACAGGTACGCCCTGTGCTGAGGCATTTCAGGAATTTTCTCCAACGGTAATTGGACATCCGCGTTATCGGCGCAGCCGTCGCTGAAAATCCCTTTTAACAGCCTCCCATTTTCCTGACTGAACCCCATCCAAGATCTCCCCATAACCTCAGAGTGCACTTCACAGATGAAGGATCATGAATGCACACCCTGCTTACTTACATCATGACATACACAAGTCATGTGTGTACTTGCACAGCGCTCTGTTGTGTCTCGATGTTTTCACAACCGTGTTGAAATGAAAAGCCATTACAAGGCTAATTAAAAAAAACCCTCAGCTTGGCACCGGAGATGTGCTATCTGGTCCGATCAGCGTGAGTTCTTGACAGTAGATGAGTGAGTAATGGAGTACTCAAATTACCAGTTTGCAGGGTGGGGATGTGTTTGTTGATCATGTTGCAACAATTCTATTTAGCCAGCAAAAGTGACCCCCCTCCTCACACACACACAAACGCCCCCGCTTCCTCACCTTACCTCACCTCACCGCTGTTCTTGCTTGATTATGAATCACGATTTTAAGGCTTGGAACTGATCACAATTCACACTCTCAAATATGTAAGGAATAAGAACCTGGATGTCATGCTGTTATAGGAAAATGATCAGTGACTGTGGTGTGATGAAGAGATGTTACCGTTATTTTCCAATCCCAACGCATCCCAACATATTTTATTTCTCTTACATCACTGTAAAATTGCCAACGATTGCGATTTCTTTACTTTTGAAAAGACGCTTCAAGAAAACGTGGAGTTACGCTGGCGTAAATTCAGCACTGACACTGGAGACGCCTTCTATAAATGTTAATGAACATCTCCTTACAGAAAGCTCACCATACAAATCACTTTGAAAGTTGTTACTATAGAAACGATAACATAAGAACGCGTGCGTCGTCATGAGAACACCGTCCGACCAATCAGATTCAAGAATTGTCACGACGTGCTTTATGAGGCTCGTTGTGAACAAAAAGGTTTTAGTTGATTTTAAAACGAAGAAGCGGAATGAACGTGGTTTTGTTAAACTGTCTAAAATTTTATGATTTTAGTTTAAAAAAAACAAAAACAACATTTTGTAGTGATTAGGGGGCCAAGCAGAGGATTATATAATAAAGATCAAAATGCAGACGTGAAGTACGAACAGGCCAAACAGAGCTCCGACGTGACCGAAAGTGCACGATTCGCACACCTTCAGCGTGAAAGACATGTTTCTCAGATATGTCGAGTCAACAGTGCGGGATATGTGGGGTCTGGCGGTTTGGCTCTGAGCCGAATCTGAAGGAGCTGAATCGGAAATAAACAGGAGAATGAAAGGCGAGGCATGGAGCGGGGCTGGGAAACACACGAGCGAGACACATGGCATACCGACGTATTGATAAGAACGTATCCTAGCAACAAGCCCCAGTGTTTGACTAAAGGGTTTGTCTGGGTTTTAGTTCTTACACTTCGAGCTTCTTCACACACACACACACACACACACACACACACACACACACACACACACACACACACACACACACACACACACA
>JAQMYM010000005.1:21868585-21897704 GCA_030014255.1 Parauchenoglanis ngamensis
CACACACACACACACACACACACACACACACACACACACACACACACACACACACACACACACACACACACAGAGAACTCTAAACTAAGAAGCCACTAGGAAACTCATAAGGATCCCATTTTTTTAAGTTAAGCCTGAAGAAACAGCCGGTTCACGTTCTTTGAGGTCTGATTTTTACAGAATGACAAAAATCCCAAACCACAAAGCACTGATAAGATAAGATGTCCGAGTCCCGGCTCATTCACGTTTATTACTTACGCTGTACGGGATCCTGCTAAAATCTTGTCGGGATTCTATAACAGATTGTGCGATAATATACGCCGCTAACGGTACACCTGTGATCAAAAAACATTTCTAACTCCTGCGTACGTCATCAATCAAGAAAACGGGCTCGCATAAACAACCATACTTCAGAGTGAGAGTAAAATAGTAATGCGTCTTGTTTACATCTCAGCATGGCCATTACTGCATTTGTAGCTATCTCGTGAGTTTTGGCGTCACGCTCTGCCGTCGTTCCTGTTGGTGGATTTTAGACGGGTTTTCTCAGTCGTCTTCGGTCTCGAAATCAAGCAGCGTAAACCCTGTTTACCTAGAACACTCAATAAATATATTCGTGTGCTTTGTCTCTGTCGACTTTAGCGCCAGACGCCAAACATGTCTTGACATTGCGGAAATGTGTGTTTTGGCCATTGCTAAGTGTGCGGAACGTAAGGCCAAGTTCACATCGCAAGCCTTATTGCTTCACTTCCTTTGCTCAGATCTGATGTTTGTTTTTCAGTGCATTTCATTCGTTCAGGCTTTTACACACTTACAGCTGTACCTCATGAACATCCGTAAATCTGCCTTTCAATCAAATGTATACCTCAGTGCCATTTTCTGGCTCCGCCCCTTTCTAGTATTTATCGATCACTGAGTGTATGAAAAAGCGTCCAGCATTTTTTGATTTCATCATCCAGATAATAACAGCGCTCAAATTAAACTCCGAAAGTACACACAGCGTTCCGTTCGAGACGCAGCCGTTGCGCAAGAGCAATAAGAAGCTAAAGTTCTGCCAGACACATGTCTCTGATTCTGAATGGTTTTTGAGAACAACAGAACTCTCCACACGCCGCCATTGAACACCGGTTAGTTTTGGTCGCTTGCCCGGGTTGTTTTTTTTTCCTTTTTTTTGCACAGCTGGAGCAGGAAGGAGATTTCCCAGACACAACTTCACGTTCGTTCTGAACTTTGGTCCTTCTGGGAAGCTCTCAGGCGGCATATTGATGCAACACAAAGCATTAAAAGCATTTTGATCTGATTGGTCTGAAGGTGGTGAGGATTCATTTTCACTAACTATGACATATATATACATAACTCTAATAGGATAAAAAATACCACGCGATGCTTCCACGGTGACAGGAAATCCGCTTCACCCCCCTGTCCTTGATTATTTTTCGGTAACAGTATGTTTTATTGACAGCCTAACAGGGAAAAAGACAAAAAGACAAAACACACTTTTTCATTTTGGCATTGTTCTCATTCCAGCTAGCGAGTTGTACAAGACGAGCTAACCGAAGCTGCATATTTAAAAAAAAATGTAAGTGTAAAGCCCTGCCGCTCCACTCCCCCGGCACTCTGCATGTCACGCGTTCACCTTCACTCATTTCCTGTAGTCGCTACAGGCGTGTGGTTTTCCTCCGCCCGAGCACTTCACGTGTTTAGATAGCAGAGCTGATAAGCCGCTGATAGCGTATCTGGTTTACTTTCTCCCAATCCGCCTGCTGTGAGGTGACAACGTGCAAACAGGGTGTGTATCTGTAATCCGGTGTGTATCGGCAATATAGGTCATATTCCAACCAATCAGGAAAAGCGTGTTTAGAATATTGTATGGAAATTTAAAGAAGCACTTTGCAAGTTTATGTAGCCTACCTGCTATGCCTTATAAGGAAACGAATCAGGGCGGAGCTAACTTCCAGGTCAGAAAAACGTGAACAGGAAGCTGGCCGATTGAATCTATTGAAATGATGCAAGAGGAAAGTTTTCTAATCTCTGTTCAAAATCTTTGAAGCGATTGTTAGAGGTCACACGTGTGCAAACAAAAAAGCATGCATTTCGAATACACGCCTCTCGGATAGTCCACATCTCCGTCCATGCGACACGATTACAGGTTTCGGAGGAGGGGAAAAAGAAAGGAGCGTTTAGACTGACCTCAGGACCTCACGGCACGGAGAAGCTCATCAGCCTGACGCCGCATCTCGGAGAGTCGTGTTACGGTCTGTTAGAAAGGACACTTCTCTGGAGCAGGCGTATCGACTTACACGTTAATTCTGTTGCCTTCTGTTCTCCACTGGGTTCTTTCAGTGTGAATGTGGCGCTCTGGGTTGCGCAGTTCAGAACCATGACGGCGTTTTTGCGACAGGAAGCAGTCTACGAGTCTGTTGAAACGTCATTATATACGAATCTTGAATCCGATTGGTCGCAATGTGATGGTTCATTTTCAGCCTATATTAATGCTCTCATTGTCACGCGTCGCTGTTTCTATAGTAACGGAATAATAACAGAACACAAGTTTTCTGTGAGATGTTCAGGAGACTCCACTTGAGGAAAAGCTGCGAGTCAGAGCATTACGGTTTTGCGGTAACGCGACAAGCTGCATATTTCTTTTCGTCTTATTATTAAGAGAAATGTGGAACGACTGTTTATAGCTGCTCTGACGTAAGCGTTATCCTGTGTCGTAGGCGTTCCACAACATTAAATGTAACTATAGGAGGATAAAAAGTGTGACGTGCCGTTCTTTAATAAGTTGTAATAATTGGCAGTTTCTAAGTGAAATGATGTAACACTATTTTTCAACGCTTGCCTTTTCTTCAAAGGGAAGATTCATAGGAAATTCGTTTCCGTGCCTTATGCATATTTTCCACAGTCCCCGCACGGCACGGCACGGCACGGCGTTTACCCCCAGCTCCGTAATAAAGTAAGATCTCGCGCAGCTCCGACAGAACGAATCAATTCGCCTTGTTATTACAAAACGCACTCTGCTTCCAGTTACCCCGATTAAATCAGAGTGAAGGGATAAATAACGGCGAGCTGGGGACCGCCACCTCTCTGAGCGCTGCTCCATGTTAAAGCTCATCGCTGTGCGTTTATGAGGTCAGTGCAAGCGAAGGCTTGCTGGTGTAAACAATAGGAAGTGCAACTCGTGGTCGATTTTTGCCCTCAGGAGGGACGAGGCTGGAGTTTCCACAGGGGTCAGTGTGTGTGTGTGTGTGTGTGTGTGTGTGTGTGTGTGTGAGTGAACGATTACCTGAATATTAAAAAGTCTCAATTATTTATTTTTGTCAGTGGGTTTTGTTTCTTTTGTTTTTTATATCTATATCATGGAATAGTCTGGAGTTAGTGGTGGCGTTGAGCATGGCTGAAGCTCTCTCTCGCTCTCTCTTTCTCTCTCGCTCTCTCTTTCTCTCTCGCTCTCTCACTCTCTTTCTCTATCTGTCACTCTCTCTGCCTTCCAGTGCTAAAAGAGATGATTAGTGACAGCAGCTTGAACAGGGACACAGCACAAACCCCTGTCCTCCTCAGCCATGTTCTTTTCCTCTCTCTCTCTCTCTCTCTCTCTCTCTCTCTCTCTTCCTGCAGCTATTTGATCTGCGAATGCAGGAAAAAGTTTTGTTGACATTCGGATGCTCCCACAGGCCGTGTACCTCTCTGTGTCCCCCCATCTCTTTGCCCAACACTGCGTTCGACTTTTAAATGCCACGGCGTGAGAAAAAGCGCACGAGTGCTGAGTTATGAGGGTTATTAACATGTGTTAATCCATCAGTCAGTGTCGCTTGTTTATAGGTGCGTGGCCTTCTTAGATCTGATAAGCTGGAACAAGCGAGTGTTTTTATTTATTCCGTGACATCTCTTTATGAAATAAAGCCGTCAGGAGGCAGAAGTAGAGGGATGCGATTGCAGTCTTTTATAGGAATCACTGCAGCAATGCATAATCATAACCTGTACTCAGGGACGCTGAATAGGTTCCGCTTTCGAAGCAGTAAATATCCGTCTGAAACTTTTTTTCCCAAGAGGGACAGCTGACGAAGCCTAAGGGTTCTCACAGAGGGTTCTAAGGGTTCTAAGAAAGTACTTCTGTCATATGTGGGCATGACCTGACCAATATTTTTAAGTATGAAATCGTGATAGCTAAAATGTTTTACTTATTATTATTATTATTATTATGGATTCTGATTCTGATTGGTGTTAATTCATTTTCTCTTCCAGGATTTATATTAAATCGCACGTTCTATACTCTATATAATAACACGCTATCGTTTCTGTTGGGCTTCTTATTAGCATTTTTGGAAGGAGTCTTGAGTGCCAGCTTACTTTGGGCACCCAGAGTTGCCATTTTTTAACTTTTAAGTTTTTATTTTTTTCAGAAGAAAGAGAAAAATCAGAGGCCGGTGAGGGATCGACTGTTTATAGCTACTAAAATAGACACAAGCGCTAACAGGAATGAACTTGTTTCATGGACATTCCATGATATTAAAGGTTGCTATAAACAGATAACATATACCGTGAATAAAACATTCCGGGGAATGTTGTCATCAGAGACTTCGCTTCATCCCACCATCCTGTGGCTGATGATTTTCTTATCACAACAGTATTTTAATTTTCCTTATTTTATTCCCCTAATACATGGAAAGGAACTGAACGTGTGAGAGTAGAGAATGGTAGAATTCATCTGAGGAATTTTTAACCGGATTTACCGTGACTAAGCGATGAATTATTAAAATTACTAGCCAGAATTTTCACATCATGGACTTGCGGAGATAATGAACTGTCGCTCTGAGACGTGGAGGATCTTTCACAGCCTCGGTGATGGAGTTTTCCACTGAGCTCGTCGTAGACTTTCAGAGAGCGAGAGAGACAGAGACGAGAGGCGGATATCTCGTAACGCAGTTAATGATTGAAATTAGCTCGAGCTGCTTTTTCTCCCGCTGAGCTTGTGCAATCCGAACTCCCGCAGCTCTCCCGGTCCTTTCACAGGAAGTAGCCGGAACGAGACTTCCGGGTGTCATTGGAAGCAGGCTGATGAGCGAGCTGGCGCACGGCAGACAGTTCCTGAGTGCTGGCGGATTTACCTTTGCGAGTACATTTTTGGGACCAACGGAAGTCACGTTAATATTTAATACGTACATTTCTGTTCGTGCATCCAAACCCGGAGTTCAAAGCCACTCTGGAACGAGCAACTCTTATCAAGTCATAAAAATAGTTCATGTCTTGTTCACCGGCTTGTGAAAGCAGATTTCAATATAAAATGCCTTTTAGATGTGCGGGTGCTTTGCTTCCGAGGCCGAGATCTTAACAGCTGAGGAATGTGAGTCCGAGTCCATCTGCCGTCACGTCGTGTCAGATAGCATCGCCTCGATGTGGCTTATCCACCAATCAGTAAAACAGGCATGGCTTTCAACCCTACAGCCTCAAATCAGATCTCGTGTTGCTTCGTGAGAAAAGCTTCACCAGCTTGAACATCAGTGGTAAAGAACATAGCTGTGAAAACCCGAGTACCACAGCACTGTAGAATTCTCGATTCTGATTGGTCGGAAGGTATTGATTCGTTTTAAGTAACGCCGGCTTTGATGGTAGCTCAGGATGTGTACGGCGGACGTTTCATGTAAACAGAATTTTTTTTTAAAAGTTGTTGATATGGAGAAGTTTTGGTACAGAGCAATTGTTGATACAGAGACCTTTTCTTTTGTAAGGGAATTTATGTCCGTGTAGCATCAGCCGGGTTTCCATCGCAGTTTTCCGCACTCTTTCGTCAAAACAGAAGCGCTGTAGTTGTGACTTAACCGGCGAATTTTTTCAGTTCGCTATTTCAAATTGCGCATTAAGCAGGTAATCGGAAACATGACTATTTATAGAAGGAGTCGTCAGTGGCGGCGTTCCGTAACAATCTGAGGTCACGTTTTTTCCGACACGGAAGACAAGCTAAGGTTTTTTGGTCTGATTAACTTCACAGGAGAGGCTGATGAGGAAACCGGCACGCATATAGCCGCTATGATGCTATAACGCGGACTTTGAACAGCACTAAACGTAATTCCAGCTTCAAGTACCTACATTACTTTGGACAGGGGTGAGGTTGGAGTTTCTTATCTATTGTCTGTTATCTCGCGCGCTATAACTCTATAACAGAAATATAATTGCGAGCGGCGATTCGGGGTCCAAGCACCCTTCTGTAACGTTACGGAACTATAAACGGTTAATACGTACAACATCACAGTAACTCTGTTTTTTTTTTTTTTTTGTGTGTGTAATCAAACTGCATTACACGATCTGGTTGTTGATTGTTTTCATTTAACAGCATCACTGTGAAGTATTACGCTTCTTATATATTTATGCGTCGCTATCACTTTTGCTATCATTTTTGGTGTTGCACCAGGAAGCAGCTAGAGCAACATGACCTATATGAAAAGTGTGATTAAAACTGAGCAATATTGCATTAGATGCAACCATAGCAACCATCAAATATGAAGAGGGAAGTAAAAAATATTATAGAATATTCCTTATTCGGTTTTCATTAGAAGGTTGTGTTGAGATCGCACAAGACGTCTGGCGTGTCTTCCTAACGCTACAGGTTATGTTATGTCGTAAATACTGAACCTGTTGAATTGTTCGGTTGGACCATGAGTAGGATTTTATACACCAAAGGGACAGGGTTGGTTTTTTTTTTCAAGTCAGCCTGATTGTTCTCCAGTGAGGCCCAGGGATCAGTCTCCACTCCTTCTCTTCAGATCTGATGGATTCAGTATGTACCGCAATCAGCGCGTGAGCTGCAGCAGAGCTTGGGTTGTGTACGCCGCTGACTGAATCCAGGCCAAGCGAAAGTCGCACAGCTTCAGGTTTCATGAGGAAACGCTTAACACCGGAGAGGGAGAGGACGGCACGGCCGAGCAACAATACACCACTGTTTGTTCAGCCCCGCTTCCACATCTTGGATTCATTTAAACGGGTCCTGGGCCTCCGTCATTCCTCGGCCGGTCATGTCAATGGCCGGGGCGTACGCGCTTGCGTTTGTTTTTATAGTATATACGTCCGTGTATGATTCCCAGCAGCGGGTCGGATAGCGAAGCTAACGAGAGTTTTATTGAATCCAGGACCGGGGTTTGATGGAAAGCTGCTGCCTGACGTGGAAAGGAGTTTCCTTTCATCCTGAATTCTGAATCTACTGAATGCAGCCACACCACTCTGTAAGACAGTGACGTAACCACCGTTTCACATTTTTATGAAGTGATCCTTCAATATCCTTTAATAAACCTCCCCAACGTTAAATCTAAATGTAAATGGATACAAAGTTGCTGCATTATAAGAGGAATAAAACACCGTCCAGTTGTAGGAAAGTGATCAACCTCAGGGTGGAAAGAGTAGCTAACAGGATGCATCACAGTATGATTATTTTCCTATAACAGCATTTCAATGACAAGAAATCTTGTCATTTCATTCTGACAAGGACACGTTAAAGCCTTTAAACTAGCAAAATGAGCACGAGCTCAAAAACGTTAAAAAATTAAACAACTAATATAGTCATTTTCTGTGATCGCCCATATCATACCCCATGAAAGGGTGATGCCGGGGATCCTCTCATGCGTCTCCTTTCCTAAAAATATAAGCTCTTGCGAAATATTTTGTTTAAATAAACCGTGTTTTTCAAACTTCTTTCAAAATGCTAACCATCTAGGTGCTATCTTGCTCCGAGCGTGCTGAGTCGAGTGCTCGTTCATGCTGAGCAGGAAGAACAATAGCACGGTGCGGTAAGTAGGTCAC
Organism: Parauchenoglanis ngamensis; assembly: GCA_030014255.1. Classification (NCBI taxonomy): domain Eukaryota; kingdom Metazoa; phylum Chordata; class Actinopteri; order Siluriformes; family Auchenoglanididae; genus Parauchenoglanis; species Parauchenoglanis ngamensis. Next base: position 21,876,374 of record JAQMYM010000005.1, read on the forward strand.
GGCTCCGATACGAGACGTGATGGAGGGAGACGTTGTCCGAGGCTGTCCCACACCCCGCTGTCTCTTTAATTAAGTCAAAGCGACGAGAGCCGTAACACAAATACGGCGACGCTTTGCCTGTGTTTGTTTTTTTCCCTCTCTCTTCTCCAAGGCTGTCCTCCTCCCCGCCGGCTTCCCACTTAACTCCAGCCTTTTTGAAGCTACGGTGATGTTTGTCTCTCTCTCTGTCTCTTTTTCTCTCCTGTGTTCACACTAGCTTAGCCTAATTTGGAGCTCCCAAACAGTCTGCATGAGTGTGTTTCTGTTACAACTTAAGGCAGCGATTAAGGGGGCCAAGCACATATCGTCAAAGGAGGAGGATGAGAAGCCGTTAGGACCCCCAGCACTTGTTCCTAAGGGGATTATAGTACATCTGAGATATCGCCTCACTTCCTGTTTTCAGATTGCATTATAGACTTCCAATGCAACAGCTCTCGCGCTGTATAATTCCTGCGCCCTTTTAGTTAGATCAGAATTCGATGGTTTCTGGTATTTTGTTCCCAGTATGGTTTTACATCACGATACACAGGGTCCTAAAGATTTAACACGTGACTTGTGACTTCATCCCGACGCTTTTATAAGATTCAAAGGACGCACAATCGCTCAACACATCACACATATTTCAGTATACCTGCGATTCAACAGACGTTTGTAATGAGAAAGAAGGATAGAACGAACGATATGACGGACCAAGCGACCTTAATTCCGTTAAAATACACACTAAATACCCGTAGCGGACAGTGATTCACGTGCAGTCTTGTCCGAATTATGTTAATTACACACTGTTTCAGCGTCTCTCCCTGACAAAAGGCTGCAATAAAAACCTAGATTGTAATTTGAATTGTATTTGGAGCAGTCCGGTTTCGGCTCACACCACCCGAGTCGCTCCCGTTTCTCATTGTTTAGCGCATGTGTGCGTGATACTCTGTGCTTAAGTGCCTAATCCTGCCTGTTTCCCATCGCCAACAATGGAAACTGCTACACAATACAGGCAAGCGCTCCTTTGTGGTAACGAGCCTGCGGTTATCCGAGTCCCACGGAGCGTCGAAATTAAAGCAAAAACAGAGATAAGCCCGCGTGATTTTTATTTCTTTTTTACTGCTGTGCAGTCCTGCGGAGATGAAAGCGCACAGCGGTGATGTACGCATGAGGCGAGGGCGTTTCTCTCTCCGCGTGCTCTCTGTTTTTCTTCCTCTGCAGACGAGCGGCAGGAGGTCGCGGCTCACGGCCCGGCTGCTCGGCCTGCTGGGACGTCGGCTCCTCTAATCTGCTCCGGGTCAGCTGATCAGATGTACTCGAGTTAGAGAGTCACGAGGAAGGCAAAGAGGCTTTACGTCTGTCTCCGCTCGAGCACAGCAGGGACGGTGAAATGGAGCTAAGCCCCGCCCCCTCTGTTTCAGAAAATAATATTTGGCATCCGTGTCAGAGTCAATGCTGTTAAAGAAATGCCTGATTTTTCCGTAACAGGGTCTGTTGTGGGAAAAAAACGAAAGGCTGGTGAAGGAACGACTGTTTGTAGCTGCTATAATGTAAGTAAGAACAGGAAGTTGTGTTTAAAAGAGTGCTGCTTTTGTTAAGAAATTAAAAATGGCTATTTTTTATGGTCTATGAGTAATTAAATCCATTTACCGGAAAACGGCTTGACCGTAACGCTTCATCGTCAAGCTGTTCTTGAGATCAGATTCCAGCCGTCACCAGGAGAAGCTATTTAGCAGCTATTTATCACGCACACCGTTCTCTCTGTGAGAATGTTCTGGTGTTAATGGCTCTTTTAAAACCGTCCCCTGTGATTCTGGCATTCACGAGGATGTTCTAAACGCGCACGAGATGTTACTGACACCTGCTGGTAGCCGAGTCGAGGTAATCGATTGCGACAGGAGCGTGCAATGTGGGACGGCAGTGCGGGTTTCACGTGCGAGAGCAAAGCGATGTCACTCGTGTTTTATCGGTCGTAAAAAGTCAAAGAGCCGAGTCTTGTTTGAAAAGAGGAGGACAGCCGTGACCTTGATGGGGCTGACAGAGCGAGAGTGCGTTCTGGGACAGGTGCGAGTCTGACGGATTTACGGCGGAGAGAGAGAGAGAGAGAGAGAGAGGGTTAAACGGGACGACTCGGAATCGGAGCTAATTAGGCGTGGAGATGGACGGGAAGGGCGTTGGGGGATACAATGTGTGCGTGCGTGTGTGTGAAAGAATGCAGCGGCAGCAGGAGTTTGACCCTGAGGATGACTCATGCTGTCACTATGAGCTCCTCAATCCAACACACACAATTTAACACAGGGCCCGTGTGTGTTTGCACTTTCAGGAATGATTCGAAATATATTCAGTATGAGAGAACTGAATCTGAATATTAAAGAGCCTTTGATGTTTTACACAAACAGACTGAGTGAACATTAGCCCTCTGTTTCTGCTATTTAGGAATCTTTAAAAAAAAAATTGTAATGTAATTCAGATTTGTTAACTTACTGGTTGATTTAATGATCTACCCTCAAAGAGAATCCCTAAAAATAAAAATCACTGTCTTTCAGCACGGAGGGGGCGGGGGCGCAAACTTTTGCCGATTTTCTCAGGACATTTGCTTGGTTACATTGGCAATTAAAGAAAGAATAAATAAATCAAATGTACATGTGTATAGTATAGTATTTAAACTAAAAGCTGTGTGTGTGTGTGTGTGTGTGTGTGTGTGTGTGTGTTTTAAACAATAACTCTCTTGTTCTGGTTCTTTAGTTCATTAGTACCTTACATGGACAAAACATTTTTATTTTTGCTACATATTTATGAATGATTTAAATATTTTTTTTTCCTTTAAGTATATCATAGTTGCGCTGACTGTCTTAAACTCGCTTCATCAAGGTCTTCCTCTGTGTAGATATGAAGGTATGCAGTAACGGGAGCGAGCGTGAAACAGGGTGCGTGATACGCTTCACGCTCTTCTCCGGTCTCTGCATTCTTCCTCACGCTCAGATAACGAGGTCAGGACACGTATGCCGAGAATGCGGCGCACCACACACACGGCTCGACGGAGCCACACCCCTCTCCTGGCTCTCCTGGGTCTTTAATCATCCTCAAGCTTTCAGACTAAATAAGACTTTTATTTGTTTATCCAGCTGTTTGATTGTCCATTTAAGGCAATTTTGGTAATGCGATTTGATATTAAAAATACAGAAAAATCAAATCCACTGCATCGTCTTAAACTTTGAAGAACGCTATAAGCTCCGCCCACGTCATAATCGCGTCATGTCATGTTAATTTATGTCATTTATGATGTGCAAGCCGACTTCTGTTCTGAAACTTATAAAGCGTGCTCAGTGAATGGTGAAAAATTTATTATTTTTTTTTTTCCTTGAATTTTTCGCAATGTTTTGACGAGGAATAATGTTGGATTTATATTTATGCTGGAACAAAATAGTTTGTGTTCCCTGTGTGGGAGGGGCATGCTCTCTCTCCCCGTCAATCAGAGCGACACTGGCCAATCGTGAGTTCATGTATGAGGAAGAGGGCGGATAGCGCTTTCCTCAGTGAGTGTTACGCTGAGCAGGACTTCGTATCCTGGAGAAAGCAGGTGTTTCATTTTGCCCTCCCTGCTGGAAGCTAAGAAGAAAATCAGGGGGGGAAAAAACAATAAAGAAATGATAATAATAATAGTAATAATTAGGGTTTTGAAACAAATTCTCTTACCTTGACTTTTTTCCTCAGTGGGCAGTTTTGCTTCATCGCAGTTCTTGTTCCTTTTTCCTTTTTTTTTCGGAATTCTGGGACACGGTGTTTTCGGATCAGGTGTAATTTTAGGATTAACACACCCCTCAGACCACCAAATAGCTCTGGGAGAATCTGTGCAATAATACAGTTTGTCGTAACTGCAGGGATTAAGTTAAAATGAGATGTTAATCGTGTAAATATGTTCCTTCGGTGCAGGCTGTAAGCCGCGATCTCATGCTGTGATCAGTGTAATCGCTGTCGTACACACTGCACACACACCTCCAGCAAGCGGGAGTGTGTGGATGCTGTGTTTTAGTCGCGAGATTAACCTGCGTTTCTGCTTTTATTTCCACAGAGTCCTCGAATTACATCCGTCAGCTGGAGACGAAAGTCCGGATTTTAGAGGACGACAACAAGCAGGTTTTCTCCCAGGTGAGGGATGAGACACACATATGAACACGCACACAAAGATACACACACACACACACACTCTATAATCCTGCACTTTTTATGCACAAGAGTTTTAGAATAATGGTATTGATTCAATATACAGTAGAGCATCCTAATCATGCAAAAATACATCAGATTAAATTTAGGTTTTACAGGCAACTAGAAAAATAACTTGAGGGGGAAAAAAAAAATGAAAGAAATGAAAAAATTCTTATCTCATGCTGTGTTACACACGCTGAGGAAAAACGCTATCCGCCCTCTTACTCATACATGAGCTCGCAGACGCCCATGACTGGCTAGTGTCTCTGTGATTGACAGCGGAGACAGACTAAGCCCCTCCCACCCTGCGAGCACAGCCAGTTTTGCTCTTTTGAGTTAATATAATGTATTAATAGGAACTAACTTGTTGCGGGACTTTTCGCAACCTTTAAAAGTGGCTAAAAAGTACCAGGTGTCAATCTTTAATACATTATAAATTGTAAGCATTGCCATGTTCCTCGGTAACATGTTGTTGCAGGAAATTGATCAATTTCAGAGCATCATACCAAGCTATTATTGATTATTTTTTATATAACAAGCAAGTCCACTAATTATTTTGTTCCTGAAAACATTAGTAATAGGATAAAAAAAAGAGTTAGAACATTTAAAAAGTTAAAGCGACAATTCAGCCAACAAATGATACAATTGTTGTCAGTCAGCAAACATGTTCGGTGGTAAAGTTTGCTTCTAAAATAAAAGAAATTACATCAGCGTCTTTAAAACGGTCTGATATAGTATATTATCGTGCAACTCTGTAAGCCTTTAAACTTTAGGCCACGCCTCCTTCCTGAATCTGGTGCAGCTATGACTATTTTAAACTATCTTTAGCTCTCAAACACCATGCTGTCCGTGTTTATAGAAAACTGCGGCTCATACATTCACTTATTTCCACGTGAGCAAGTCTGAACAACTAAATAAATAAATCGGTTGTCTTGGCTGCATTTGATGTCGAGGGAAAATTGAAGGAATGTTTCATTTTATCACTTTAAACGAAAACGTGCCATCTGAAACACACCGCAGCGTGATGGACGACTCGGAGAAACGGGTTTAATGGAAACTGTACGGATTCCAGAGTCCACTGGAACTCCAGCATGGCCTCGATTATCCAGGATGAACTGTGGAGAAAAAGATTTAACCCCAGATTCACTTGCGACGCAAGTTATTCATTCGCCTTTGCTTTAAACCACAGCGCTGTTGAATTCCCGGTTCTGACTGGTCAGAAGGCGTCGATTAGTTTTCGGGAACAGATCGCAGGTTCATGTTAATACGCTCGTTTTTTGTTTGTTTGTTTGTTTGTTTCCACGGTAACAGCTACAACCTTGTGTCTAAGGAGATGTTTAACTTTTATGGAAGGAGTCTCCGGTGTCAGCACCTCGTAACAGTAAAGCTTTTTGCAACATTTCTTCAGGGCTTGACACTTTTCTCAGTAACATGACAAACTGCGATTTTCATGTATTTATTTATTTTTTGTTACATTCAAGAGAGGAAAAAGGACAGGTCTGTGAGGGGACAACTGTTTATGGTTACTACGACGCGAGCGAGAACAGGAACGGAATTGTTTCGCAACATAAAGTATGATGATTTGAGTCACATCCATTCTCGGAATTTTGCGGTTCCTGTGCGGAAACACACAGTTTTCCCAGTCGAGTCGCGTGAGTTAAGAAGGGAAGGATGATCACAGTGCTCAGGTAGAGCTGTAAAGGAAAACAATTATTATTTCCAACCCAGGGTTGAGTCTTACACAGCACACTTACACGCATGCAAAGTCGCTGCTTTTTTGTTTAAGAACCAGCCGCAGTAATCCCTCAGAGCGAATAGAGAGATGTTTTTCCAACCCACCAACGATCAGAGCAGGTTTGGGGAAAAAGAGAGATGGACAGGATAATTACACGCGTGTTATTACCGAGACATGAAATCCTCCAGCTCGTAAAAGGCAAATCAGATACAGATCGTCTTCAGGGAGAATATTTCATTAGACAGATTACATCCAGTGCTAAATTGCTTTTGGAGCAGACACTGTGGAGTCTTGTAAGGCATGAGAGGTCTGTTTGGAGATCCTCACCACGTCCTCCACACCCAAACAGATGAGCTGCGGACAGGTGAAGCCAGGATACGGCGCACATTTTATGAAGCGTGACCAGACTCTTCTTCTCGGCTCCATAACTCATCGGCTTTTGCACTTTTAACCTTCCGCGCCGACCGCTCGGCCGGTATTGATGTGCAGCGAGGTGACAGCCGAAGGGGTCACGCTGTAAAACACTGGAGAGGTTGACCGGTCGAGGTGATAGAAAAAACAGCGAGGCAGACGATTACGAAAGCAATATGTACTTTGTTAGAATGAAAATATTTCAGACTTGGTGAAGCCAATTCATGCACTGAATACAGCAGTGTAGTGATTTTTTTTATTTGGGACAAGCTGTGTACCACAGGCTTTCTGTAATAATAAAAAAAAAAATACAGTAATGTATATGATAGACCAGCTGTGAGTTTTCAGCACTTTCCACTGAATTGTGGAAACATTTCTCTCACTACTTCTGGAATTGAAACCGCATGCGTCTCAATCGCCCTTCGCTTTCTGTTATTAGTTTCTCCGCCGTCACCATTTTACTCCAAGATTGCAGGAAGAAGATCGAATGAAACTGGAAGCTCACACGGACAGCGCATTCACTTGGTTGTGTTGTGTAAGAGCCATTGTTCAAACCAGGAAATGGTTTAGACAGTTTGTTAGTACCAGGTTAGGTTAGGGATGTATGTAAACGAGGAATAAAATGCTTCAGGATGTGCTGCTATGGGAAAATAATCAACAACAACATGGAGGTACTGTTTCCTATTACAGCAGTCCGGAAGTGCTTTATTCCTCTTAAGGTCTTCTTACACACGAGGGTGCCGCGAATAAACGATCGGAAAGCGCGTAAAACATCGGCGACCAATTTAACGCAACATTAATATTGGAAAAAAATTCCCGTCCCGTCTTGAAGTGAGCGAGAACTTGGGGACAGTGTTTTTTATTATTTTTGTTGCCCTTGTCAAACAGCGCTGGGTTTTGAAACCCAAAATAAACGAGAGACTCCACCGTGCTTCACGCGCTGTTTCCACGAGCTACGCCCTGATCGGCGAATGCGTTTCTTTCACGGACGAAATGAATAAATGTCGCGTTTTTGCACACGTTTTTCGATGCGAAAGTGTTCGTTTACGGGGTCGTAATATATGATCATGTGCGTCCGAAGACCTTTATATGCAATTCAATGATTACGATGGTTAATTTATTAAAGAATGACACATCTGACTTATTTTACGATTACATTAAACGACGTGGAACTTCTGCAAAGCTAGTTAATTCCTTTAATCACTGAGCAGCCATAAACAGCACTCCTTGCACTTTTTTCTCTCTTTAAATGTTAATAAGACAAAAAATAAAAAGGCAGCTTGCTCAGAAACCGCGAAATGCAACCTCATGTGTCCTGAGGACTTACTGACTGAAAAAGTGCTGAGAGAACTCTGGAGAAGTGCTGCGTTTGTGTATTTAATCGCCGTTCCAGATTGTTGCTGTTCTTGGTTAATTGTGTCACGGTGGACATATCTGTGTTTTTGGTCTTCTGTGTCTGTCAGGGGAACGTTGGTGATTTGAAGACGTTGAAGAAAGGCTTGTCGCTGTACCACTCCGAGTCCCAGCTTTCTGCGCTTTCCAAGCAGCAAGACGCCTTACAGAACGTACGTATGAACTCCACCCAGACCACTTTTATTTTTTGCCTTCTGACCACATCAAAATATTTTTTAGTGTATGTCAGGCGTATATCATTTTGAAACATTTTTGTCTTTCGAACGACAGTCAAAAAAAAACCACCCAGCACCCCATTGTGTCTTTGTTGCTTTATAAAATCGTTTCTCCTTGTGGAAGCTCTCTCCCATCAGTCATCAGGCCATTGTTTGAAAGTCTCTGAAGAAAAAACAAAAAGATGAATTGTTGAGAGTTTCAGCTTTCGGATGATTTCCTGTCTCTGTTCAGGGCTCTGATCTCCGCAGGAGAACCGCTGTTCAAGTACAAAGTGTCTCGGAGATCAGCGCCCGCCCGCTAACCTGGAGCCGACCTGCAGAAAGCAGGTTATTGAATTAACTCGGATCACGCAAGCCTGTGACTTCTTAACTTCGTATAAACAGGCGTACGCGCAGCTCGGAGCTCCGGGTTCTTGTTCTCGTTTCTTTTCTTGATATTACTGCACTAGCTCCTGATCGATGCAGCTGTCTAAATATTCACCCTTCTGCCAGGAGGTTGTGGGTTCAAATCCAGATGTTCCAGGCGTTGGCTGTTCCCTCTGGGTGGTCAGGGTCAGGATGGTCTCCCTTTCGTCTTGATCAGCTCAAGATGGGTTGAGGTCAGGGCTCTCAAGTTCTTCCACACCAACCTTAACACACCAAGCTTAACAAGGGCCTCCAGTGAAGGGAAATTGTAGTGCTACGGTGCACAGAGACATTCTGTACAATTGTGTGCTTCGAACCTTTGGCCGCAAAGTGTATATACACAACCTTGCCCTGTTACATCAACCAAGTCATTTATTAATGTTCTCTGCAACTAGCAGGTGCAGAATTATGCACGTTGAGATTTTATGGAATATAAACCGGCTGACTACATGCTACTGCCCCCTGCTGTTCTGGAGAGTTATTTAATTTCATGCAAGACTCAAACCATACGTGCATGAGGCGACAGGCCCGTGAGTCATCCTCGATTGACGTCGGCTTGTCGTGTCACGACCCTGTGATGTTTCCCGAGCCAAGCGTGAGGCCTCTCAAAGAAAATACATGTGAGCGTCGATGCTTCCTGGATTGGCTGCTGCACAGTTATCGGTTAAACCCGAAGTGAGAAATAATATGGTTTAAAAAAGAAGTCTCATTGATTTTTTTCTTTTCTTTTCAAACCCCGACAGTTTTAACAGTCTGACTCAAGCTCGTCCTTTCCAAGTGACACTAACCTGCTCGACTGTGTAAACATCGCTCAGACGCGAGTAATAACTCACTGCAATAAAATGTCTGCGCCAGAGATTATTCAGCTTCTCGTGCTTTTCATGCCCCGAGCCTCCATCCTCCATCCGCCGCTGCGCACGGCTTAACGAGACGGAGCATGAAATGAACATTTCTTTATTTAGACCGTCTTCCTTTCTCCTTCATCACCACCCACTCCATCTCTCTCTCTCTCTCTCTCTCTCTCTCTCTCTTCCATTTCTCTCTTGCTTTGTCTCTTTCCCTGAGGTGCTGTTCTTTATCCTCCGCCTCTTCTCCTTAGAAAAAAGGTCACGATCAGCCCTGTGGATATTAACCCCCTCCTTCTTGTGGCCCTCCAGTTTTAGCTAATCAGTGCGCTCATTGGCCGTGACAGGCTAAATCAGAGCTCTCCGCCTGGTTCTGTACATCGGCAGCTTCTTCAAGTAGGACAACTTGGTGAGAAAGCATGCAGAGGCTTTAAACTGCTGTTTTAATGGTGAGAGAGAAAAGCCTTTCTCTGTTATTATAGTCACGTGTTCTGTAACTAGGGATTCAGAAATTAAAAGTCTGTCTCCAGGAAATAGCCTGTAAATAACGTACATCATAAATAAATAAAATAAGAGCAAAACAATGAGACTAAAATGTGAATATTTGATGTTCTTAAAATAAATCTGACAGGGTCTGGGGAACATTTTTGAGAACTCCTGAATGGTACAATAGTGAGAGCTGTTGGTTTGTTGACCGAGTCCCACAGACCTCACGCTGATCGCTCCTCTACTGCAGCTCACTGCAGGTTACAGAGCACTTCCTCTTCCTCCAACACGCTCCTCACCGACACGTCCCCAGTGAAGATCTGCATGAAGATACGGGACACTGAGACGTCCCAAAGGCAGAACCTGCAAAGAACAACCAATTAACAGCCTTTCCGTCATCCCTTCCTTCCTTTCTTTTCCCTTTCCATCGCTTTTTTATCTCCATCTCTCCCTCTTTTCTCTCACCCGTCCTTCCTTCCTTTTTCGTTCTTTCTTTCTTTTTCACTCTTTTCTCTCCCAATCTTTCTTTCTCTGTCATCTTCAGATGATATTGTTGCAGTTCCATTTTAAAGACTTGTTTTTAATCGGTTATTTACCTCGTAGCTTCGTTGCTTTGACACAGTGCAGTGGGGAACGTCAGCACGATGAGTTAAGCTCGGCCATCTCCGCTTTCTCCAATAACACGTCCCGCACGATTCCAAAGACATCGTCTTTATCAACTGAGACTAAATCTGCCATGCTGGATTTGCTGGGCAGAGCTCTTGGTCCTTATTAACAGGGGATTACAGCCACCGAGGGTTTTTTATTCCTCTATAAGCCTGTTGAAGACGGAAGTGGCTTCAGAGGTCAGACTCTTCCGAGTTTATCTGGCACTCGGAGCACTGCCTGGTCATCTTGGGTCGGGTTGTTCTGCGAAGATTTACACACATTTGTGTTAGCTTGTGCGTAGCATCTCACTCGTGTATAGTGTTTCAATGGGTAATTTATCATTCAGACTTCAAGACTGTCAAGTTGAATCTTCGAGGCCTTCCAAACCAAATGGAAGCTTTCAAGTGAGTGATTAGGATCTGATCCAGGTGAAATTATGGAAATGTTATTCTTCAGCCATATGTGTGTGTGTGTGTGTGTGTGTGTGTGTGTGTGTGTGTGTGGGAATTGTGAGGGTACATCACATGACTGATGGAGATGATGGAGATGATGATGTTTCCAGAGAAGCTCAGCTGGCCGGAAGCGCGTAGAAACACCAATGCTTTGTAATTAAACGCTCCCCCTGCGCCACTCACACGTGTTCCTCGTGGCACGGCTCCAGATGTGGACACAGCAGCAACCGGGGATGATTATTTAATCCTTTCATGATTATTATGTGCGCATTTCACTTATTGTGTAAACTTCAACACGCTTGTTTAGGCCAATGAGCCTGAAAACCCTTAAATATAAGAGACGGCACGACTGCATTTTCATGTTCTATTAAGTCCTGTACTAACAAAAGACAGATATCACCCTCAAGAACGACGGCATCTAGCTAGCAAGGAATGTTTTGGTTTGGCCCAGTGGAGTGGATTTGAGCGTGGTGTCTGTTTCCTAAAAATCTGCCCTGACTGACATAAAAAGATCCAAGATCCAACTTTAAGCCTCAGACAGAAAGGCGACAGTTGAAGCTAAACCTTAAACTGCAAATGCAAAGTAATGTGGTCCTGTGCATATCCTAGTTTAAGATTAAATGGGGCGTGTTAGAGCATGACTTGTAAATTTGCTTTAGTATAGTGGATTAGTATTGTAGATTTACTATAATATAGTGGGGTGCATGAGCATGGCCCCAGATCGTAAATTTACTATAGTATGATAGTATAATGTGTTTGAGTATGACCCCTGGAGTATATATTTCCTGTAATATAGATAAGTGTAAATGTTCTGTAGTATTGTGAAGTATATTTTTTTAATGAAACCCCTATGTAGTAAACTATAGTGAAGTAGACTACGATTTGTAGAAGTAGGGTATTTATTCTACTGTAGAATAGTGGGGTATATATGAATGTGATCTCTGGATAGTAAATTTGCTTTACTGTAGTATAGTGGAGTATATTTTAGTGTTGCCTCGGAATAATAAGTTTACAGTAGTATAGTGGAGTGTATTTGAGTGTGAACCCTGGGTGGTAAAAATATATTCTATGGTATTGTGGCGTATATATGAGCGTGACCCCTAGGTAGTAAATTTATTCTTCTATAGTATTGTGGAGTATATATGAGCGTGTATGTTTGAGTTTGACATCTGGGTAATAAATTTACAATACTACAGTATAGTGGAGTGTATTTGAGTGTGAACCCTGGGTTTTAAATATATTCTCCTATAGTATTTTGGAGTATATATGAGTGTGACCCCTGGGTAGTAAATTTATTCTTCTATACTATAGGGGAGTATATTTGAGTGTGTCCTCTGGGCAGTATACTTACTATAGTATAGTGAAATGGAGTTTATTTGAGTGATAGTAAATTTACTCTACTGTAGTATAGTCAAGTGTTTTTAAGATGTGGCCTCTGGTATGTAAAATTACTCTACTATAGTTCGAGGAGTATATTTGAGTGTGGCTCAATTCCATTTACTACCCATGAGCCACACTCAAACATACTCCTCAAATTATAGTAGAGTAAATTTAAATTCCATTTATGTGTGGCCTCTGGATAGTAAATTTTACTCTACTATAGTGAGTGGCGTATATTTGAGTATGATCTCTGAGTAGTAAATTTACTCTACTATAGTACATCCATACACATATATACACTATAGTATAGTGGTGTAGTATAGTATAGTGTTTTATAAGTGTTCAGGATTGTATTTGAGCTTGGCGTGTGCCTGTTGGATTTTGATGATTGGCTCCTGGACGGTATTTTCACTGGATGGGATTGGAACATGGCCCGTAAGTGGCGAGCTGCGCCCGAGCCATACATTTAAATGATGGGATTTTATCACGGCCCCTCGGCAGTGAATGTGATCAGCCTCGTGCCCGTGGGCGTACCCGTATCAGTAGTGTACGAGATGCCCACAGTTGTGAGTGTTCTGGCGACTGTAAATGAGCAGCGCAGCCTGAAAGCGAGGAGCCGCTCTCGTTCAGCGCTCTGCTGGCGGCCCCCGCTGCTGGAATGCGGGCTCAATTGTTGTGGATTTAACGCTAGAACGAAACTCAAAAGGCTGTGTCTAAACAGGGCCCCGCCAGGCCTAACCCACTCAAAGAACTCATTGTTGATGCGCCCTGTGCTCATGAGGGCGGGAGTGGCAATGATGAGCTCGGAGACGGTTTAACCCTTCAGAAAAACAGGCCTGACTTATTCCATAAAACACACATCCTCTCGGATAACGTGACTGTAATGCTAGCAGTCGTCACTGAGCATGTGTTTCTCTCCACAGGGCAATGCTCGACTCCCGGGCGGAGATCTGCCCTCGCCCATCACCACTTACATAACATCCGCGCAGAAACCCGAGGCTCTGGTTCATGCCATGAAGGTAAATTCTACATGTGTAAGACTGTTTAACTCATGCACATTTCACAGAACGTTAACTTAACACATGCTCCTTATATTCTCCGGTCTTCATAGAGCAGATTCGGAATTAAGTCTTTTCATGCAAAGTTGCATGTAATCCAACCCAAATCGATGTTTCATCGAGAACAAGAAGAAGAAGAAGCTTGTGTGTCCTGTCAGCCAATTTTAAATGTCCTTGCTTTTGTTTTGTTTTTTTAAATCATGTCTGTCTCAGCAACATCCTTCACGCGTCCTTATAAAATGAAACAGAAGCCAAGAAGTCAACATAAACTGGATTCAGGGATCTGCTGGGTTCCGTATAAACGCTTATGAATAATGTATCGCTGTTTCATATGATCAGTCGTCTACTACGTGACCGGTAAATTTAGTCCGAGCTAACTTCAAGAACACTCGTATGACTCATTTCCAAATGGCCACATATTACCATTGAATTTTGAACGAGTTAGAAGTTAAGCTCCAAGTTAATCTGTGGAAAACGGATTCCTTAAGAAAATGAAACACTTGTGTACGTGACTTGGTCCATAGATTTCCGGTACACTGATGGAGGTCTAAATCAGGCTTTGGTCCAGTGATGCCCCCAATCTTACACTTTTTTGTCTCCATTTCTGATTCAGGTATTGGAGGTCCACGAGAACCTGGACAGACAGATTCCGGAGGACTACGAGGAGGATCTCAGTGAGAAAGAGAAAGCTATTGTGAGGGAAATGTGTAACGTAAGTCCTGACACTACAGGTAGTGAATCTGAACTGCCTCTTGTGTCATAAAGCAGCATGTACAAATCCATTTTCCTTATTTTGGTCTTTTCTCCCGTGCAATCATGTCTGATTTAGCCCATCAACTCCTTAACAAGACCTTCATAAGGTGCATTGTGGGCTCACTCCCAGACGGCAAGTGGGAACACACCGTCCTAATGAATATGCATTTATATAATCAGGAGCAGGCCATGCTAAACCCGAATTTGTTTTCCTGCCAGATTTGCCCCAGCTTTGATTGAGGACAGTGTTTCAGTAACCCGGCAGGACCTGCTTTTCACGCTGCTTTTATTAGAGGCCTCGGTAAAAAAAAAAGGTCTCTGTGGAGTTTATAGTGCAGCCGTCAGAGTAATTAAAATAACTTTAGCGCTGAGAACAATGTGGGTCTATTGGGCTCCTCTGAGCTGTGGAGAACTGCAGAGCAAAACAAGAACAAACAGAGAGGGGTAGTTTGGATAAGAACGGAGCACAACCATGTCGCTGCCAAGAGGAGGCCCTCCACCAGAAGGGAAATCAGAGAAGTAACCAGAAGGACAAGGGTAAAGATCAACATGATGCTACCACCACCATGCTTCTCTGCAGGGGTTGATGTTGATGAGCAGTGTTGGGTTTCTGCCAAATGTAGCGCTTTGTACCACGGCCAAAAAGTGCATTTCGGTCTCATCAGCCCAGAGAACTTTTTCCCACATAATTATTGAGTCTCCAACGTGTCTTCTGGTAAACTTCAAATAGGGTTTCGTATGAATCGACACCTTTTCTTCCCGTTTTTTTCTATTAACGGATTCAACGTAACCAAACGCTGGTTGATACGTTTTCCAGAACTATGTCCCGGACTTCCTTTGATGCCGTCCGCTCTAACAAACTCTGGGTTCGTCCAGGAATGGGTGCATTTATAATGAGCTCATGTGACACTTTAATTGTGTCGACTCCTTTCGACTAATTATGATGGTAACTGGTCACCCCAGAATTCATTTTGGGGTTTCACAGTGATGCAGGTGAGTACTTCACAATCGCAGTTTATATTTTTCTAATCTTAGAGAATTTCTTCCTGATTCATGATTTATATATTGGCACCAATTAACAATTCCATGTTGTATAACTGCGTAGTATGGAAAAGGTCAGGGGGGGATATTTATGCAAGGCACTGTAGTCTTTTCTTTACATCTATCCTAGAGTAGGTCAGTTTGGGGCAGGTTTAGTAAGAGAGGCCATTAAACCCGTGGACTGTGGGACCTGCAGCGCTGTGCGGTTCCCTCATGGATAAGTGTGCACTCGAGGCCGTCTCTCCTGTCAAGTGCACAATCGCAGAGATGACACACAGCCACAATGAGTCCTTTCTTCTCTCCACATACATTGAATCCACCCCGCCGCCTACTCCACTGTCTGTGCAACAAAAGCAGTGTGTAACACCTCCCTTTTCCTCTTTCTCATTTTCTCCCCCCTCTCTGTTTCTTTTCCTCTGTCTTCAGGTGGTGTGGCGTAAGCTCGGTGATGCAGCAGGCTCCAAGCCGTCCATCCGGCAGCATCTCTCTGGAAACCAGTTTAAAGCCCCGATGTAGCTCCGGCCTCCATCAGCACACGCCAGTTCGTCCAGAACCGGCGCAACTTCAGAAAGCAATCAGCACTGCTACAGCTCCATGCCGGCAGCCATGTTTTAACGTCCATTACAGTCAGCACGAGCCGACTTAACACGCCGATATATTTTTTTTTTGTCCACTCATCCAACAAGTATTTAAGGCAGCTAGTTGTATCCATTACCTAATAGACATTGACACTGGTTTTAGTTAGAAGTCCTGACTTAACACTCCACCGGCAATGGAGCTGGTTCACTCAGTCAAAAATGACACTATAGCATTAACATCTACTTCAGGAGAATAAACCATCATGAAGGTCGGATGCGAAACGAGATGCAGCAATCTAGCCTCTGTTCCTTCTTTCTCTAGAGAGGTTTACACGAGTACACCTCAGGATCGCTTCACTCCTTCTCGTCTGCTTCCGTTTTTATGTATTTTCCCAAGATATAAACACTCAGTGTTAGAGAGAATCCAGACAGTGTTTTCTTAACCCAAATAGACGTCCAGTGTATGAAAAAACAGCCCTCTTTTACCCGTTGAGGACGATTATTTTCATTAGGACGAACTCCGATGTTCTGTACAGTGTCATTTCTGATCTCTAAAGCATTTTATTTTAGACCAGTTTGACAATCGTTTGTAAATGATGAACCATTAAAATCCTAAAGCTATATGAACTTATGCAGTCAGTCCCTTTAACAACAGGTAAGGTGGCTTAGCATTGGCTAGTTGTATGGTCTTGAGTAAAAGCACTCCTGTACTAATGAAGCTTTAGATCCAGCTCAGACGTCTAAACCGGGGAGTTCTGTCCGAGCAAAAACGTACGAGGTCCTAACGTTGTCTGAAAACACGTAGCCGAGTTGTTCACGCCGTGAGACCAGCCGTACATTCACACTAGCAAGCGAGAAAGAAACCGTCTGTTTTCTGTTAAGCGACATTTGAATTGAACTTTTATCAAATCTATGCAAATTAGGTAGGTATGACACGTGACAAATTCAAACGATTGGTTCAAACGATTCCTCATATGCTGCGACGTTTCTTAAAACTTATAACCGTTCTAACCTTAAATCCTGAGCTCTCATTGAACGTTTAGAGACATGTTACGAAGAAACTAAAAATAAAGCTCGGACGGAAGTCGCGGAAAACGTTGGCGTCTCTGGCGAGTACGCGGCTAGTAGCGTAAATCAAGCACACCGATTAGAGCGTTGCTTCGTTTGTGTTAATCACGTTAGCTTTAGAACCTAAGAACAGCTACTACTGTTTCTCTTTGTGGCCACGCCCACAAGAGACAAACTACAATGCTATTGTGAACGTACGGTTAGGACTGGTTTACGAGATCTCTAGGCAAGCGTCCGGTCGTACACGTACATGAGATTCAGCAGAGTCACGTGTGAAGTCTTGTGTGGATGAGGAAATATGTTCTGTTTAAAGGTGCGGTTTGTAATTCGCAAGAGTTTCTATTAAATGTAATCATATTTCAAGGATAACTTATGAAAACTTTGAAATATGAAAATATTGATTCGCATTGGATATCTTTAGTTTTTTTTTTTTTTTAATGTTTTTAATTGACACTTTTCTGGCCCTGAAATAGGCTCCGCCCCCAAGTGGAGCACAGCTACTCGGGCTGGATTATGCCCGTTTTCCGTAAAAGGGAAACTATCAGTGTGTTTGTTGGTTCTCCGGAAGAGGTGTGTTGATTGTAAAGTTTTCATCACAGAGCTGTAAAAATGACAAACTGCACCTTTAATGTTTTTTTCGCTGTGTGTGGAAGACTCCGTCCTGCCACTAAAGATATTTGCTGCATTTGTGCAAAACTCCAACCAAAGTGTTTAAAACTGTAAAGTCACAGTGATATTCATCCCTGCTCTGATTTTTTCCAAATTTTTTTATTTCCCACACTTTTGGGAGCTCAGGAAATTTTGCTCATCGCCGTCTTCATCGAGTGCAGAGAGCGAGGAGACCGTCTCATGGTCACATGGCTAACGTTCACGCCATCAGAACATCAGATCTTTCTCTCTACGCTGCCAGTCGGATGTTCTTGAAATTGACTAAAAATGGCGCTTAGAGCAGAAATCGCTACACCTTTAATTAAAAATGCAAGAATTTTTTTAATATGTATGATTATGCAAATTTATGCAAAAAAAAACCCCACCATTTTCCTGAGTTCCTAGACTAGCAAACTTTTATTATAAATCGATGCGACTTCAGTAACAGAGTGCCCGTGGTTCATTTAACATATCAAAATATAACGTTACCATGACAACCGCGATTTCCTTCATGACCCAGATAAGTTTACACTGGGTATGAATAAGTGAAACAGTAGCACTTCGAGGCATGCTGCAATCGGAAAATAATCAACTTCCGGGTCATGTGACGCACATACCACCCTGAAGTTGATTATTTTCCTATAACAGGAAGTTCTGAAGGGTTTAATTCTTACAGAAGTTTACACATTTTATTTATTAACAACGGACAAGTTGTATTTTTTATCCATTTATCGTTACATTTAATGTTTTGGAAACGAGTTTGTTCCGGTTCTCCCTTACAGTAGCTGTAAACAGTTGAGAGTTACCGAGAAACCAGAAGTCCAGGAAACGTACTGACGCTGGAGGCTCCTTCCCTTAAATGTTAAACAAAAGCCTCTTTACTGAAAACGTGTCGTATCAACGATTACACATTTTTACATCTTTTTTTGTGGGGAGGTTAATGTTTTTTTGGTACTTTAGCGTCCGTGATACAAGTCTCTACGTAAGCTGTTACTATAGAAACGATAACGCATCAACACTTTTGGACCAATCAGATTCCAGAATTTAATGGCACTGCAGGTTTATCGTCATCTGTAGCGTGAAGAGGGACTGAACAGGTTTTGGCTGGCAGTGTAGCGTCCAAAGTATCCCAGAATTCTGTGTTTGGAGCCCGGAGGAAAGGGTTTGACGTGAATGAGTCAGACATTTCTGGAACATCATCGGCTCTCTGGCTCACACACACACACACACAGACACAGACACACACACATATTAAGAGCACATGAGCAAGGAAGCATGAGCAAAGCTCTTCACTGAAGTACAATAATTGGAGAAGCCAAGTATATATTTTTATTTTTAATTACGTCAGAAATGAAATATTTTACAAAGTCTGAAACTTCAGGTCCTCCTTATGTAAGAGCACGTTATCGGTGCTGGTCTGATATAAAATCAGATGCATTTTATTGGTTTGTTCTTGAGACATGATGCAGCAGGTGGCTTTCGGCAGTCTTGTGTAAGTGTGTGTTGAATTTTTTTTTTTCGTCTAGGATGCGACTGAACAAAAATGAGCAGCATTTGAAAGATAAAAAAAAAACTTTGATTTTGATTGAAAGATGGTCTAAAAGATGAACTATTTTTTTGGGGCAGAATAAAAGTGTCCTTCCTGTTCATGTAGTCTAAACTACTGATCTTTTTTTTTTTTTTTTTTATATTTCTTAATTTGAAAGCACAGAAATATCCATGAATCCTGGGCCGCTATTTTCCTGATCTTTCTTTCAAATGCACTGCTTGGTTTGTGAGCGAGGACGTGACGTGATGACGTGAGGATCTCTAATTCAAGTCCACGTTTGTGCCACCCGAGCAAACTGTTGTAGGAGAACTCGCTGTGTAAATACCTCTTTCCTGTAGAATACCTGTAACTAGCATGCCTTTATAATTATTATTATTATTATTTTTTTTTTTTATTAGAGCTGTACTGTAGCTTTCGTTTAGGAAATGAAAAGCCGTCGAGATGAAACTCAGTACACTTCCTCCTGTAGATGATTGAAAATAAAATGTACACTCTTTGTAAAGCTGTGTCTGGACATTTACTGAAGTTTAGAGAAGGTAAAGGGAGAGGAAGGCTGTGGGATCAAATCCTAGGCCTGAATGAAACAGGTGATTTAAAAAAAAAAATGCAATGGCGCCCCCTGCTGGAGATCTTTTTAAACAGCACTCAAGTTCTATATTTTAAAGAGCAAAAAAAGTTTTTATTTTCATACGTCATAACAGCAGAATTAAAGTAAAGCAGCGATTTAAAATTAAGTATTTTCTACGCATTTAATAATAATAATAATAATAATAATAATAACAACAACAACAACAACAAATGAAGCAAACCCAAAGGTGGAAAAACCCAAATAAAACCGAAAAAGAAAAAGAATTTATTTATTTATTTATTTATTTATTTATTGTAGAACTAATATAGCCATAAATTCTAAATAATAATTATTCAACACATTGTAAATGCCTTTACCTTATTCTATATTTTAATGACCTAATTATTATTTATTTATTTATAAATAAATAATTATTTTAAGTAATTTATTGAGCTAATTACATTTTTAAGTATTGTTCCACGTATATACAATTTAGTAGTTTTAGTAATAATAATAATAATAATAACAATAACTAAGTAATAATTATATTATTATTATTATTATTATTATTATTATTAAGAATGGAATCATCTACACTACACACACACACACAATACACATAGTATTATTTTGATATAAAATTTTATATTTATAAAGGGTGTAAACTCATGGTTTTTGTGCAATTTCGAGCAATTAATAGTGTTAAATATTATGCACATGCAATAGTCATAATACAAAGCGTAAAAAGTGTATAAATATGATAAACATTTATAAAGTATAAAATAAGTAATATAGTATTACTTTTTAATGATGAGTGAGTTAAAGAGGCATAAATCAGCCCTAAGCAGTGTTCAGATAATCTACTTTTTAAAATGAACTTAATTACTTTAATTATTACTATTTTACAAAACACCAAACATGACATTGATCAGGGTCAGGAATTTATTTCTGTAAATCACACTGTTCACACTCATTATCTCCTTTTATGGTCACTCGAGCCCTCTAACGTAAACTTAAAGTCGTGCTTTATGGTCGAATCTCAAATGTGCTCGTGCTCCCTATATAAGTGCACTACTGTGTGGTATGAAATAACGGCCAACCCCTAAAATGGCGGCTGTTGATTGTGCGGTTTGGGACACCACCAGCACTCGACGTAAACCTTGTAAATATGTCAGGACGAATAAAATAAAGCAAAAATACATACTTTAATAAAACTCCACAGGAAAAAAAATATCAAGGCGCGGAAAATAATATCTCATTTTAAATGAGTTTAATAAAATATAACACATACGAACCAAATACGAACGGTTTCCATCAACAGCCAATCATGACGCGCAGTCGCTGTGTTTAAGGCGGGACAAACGAACTTGCTGAGCCAATCGGGTTCTTCGGGTCGTAGGAAGGAGCTGTAGGGTTCGGTTGCGGCGAACTAGCAAGTGGGAGAAGACTGACAGCAGGAGCTTTTTGGATTCATTTCAGAAGGTACTTTTTAAATGACGAAAGATGTTTTATGGATGAGAGAGTTATATTTGAGCAGAATTAATCGCTTTGTCATTAGGCAGAACGGGTTGAGACTGAAATATCACGCTAACTCATAGAGCTGCTGCATTAGACCAGAAGCCAGGAGCTGTATGAGATTAAAGGTGCTGTAGCTAGATTGCACGGTTGATTGGTTTGACTTCTTCAGGCCCGGAAACTGAAATGCAGTCAATACAGATGTATAATGGTGTATAACTGCTGTGCGTGCGTGCGTGCGTGTGCGTGCTGCAGTAGTGTGTGGCTGAGCTGTGGGCCTGTGTGTGTGTGTGTGTGTGTGTGTGTGTGTGTGTGTGTGTGTGTGTGTGTGTGTGTGTG
>JAQMYM010000005.1:21906000-21916190 GCA_030014255.1 Parauchenoglanis ngamensis
TGTGTGTGTGTGTGTGTGTGTGTGTGTGTGTGTGTGTGTGTGTGTGTGTGTGTGTGTGTGTGTGTGTGTGTGGTGGGTCCCAGCCCCCCACCCCCCCTCTTTTCTTTTCTTGTGCTCACGGTTGGCTAGACTGTCCACTTTTTTTTTGCCATCATGAAGATGTTCGTTTTTTTTTTTTTTACGTTTAATTAAAAGAAGAAACCAAACGAAGAAGGGTCATCAGGTGATTCAGCTGATAAAAGAAAAGGTGGAAAAAATCAGTAGCTGTGAAACGTTCTTGTAATGCCGGTTGGTCTGAAACACGGAAGGCCTCAAGGCTCCGAGGACCCAAAGCCCTCCCGCAGACCAGCCACCAATTAGCTTCATTTCCCGTCGGCTCGTTAAAGAAAGCCGGAGCTCGGCGTGAGAGCTTTTTGTTTTTTAATTGATTTACGCGACGCTGCCCCCTCCCATCCTCCGCCGCCCCACGTGGTGCCAGTGTGGGCTCGGCTGTATGATGAATTACCCTGCTCCGGTAATGCTAATGCATCAAGAGCTCGAGCCGCAGAAGGCTTCCTCCCTCTGAAAACTACACTCTCATCACCTACGCTGTCTACAGATACCTCAGCATCCCCTCTTTTCCAGCTCACATTCTTTTATCCCCCCCACCAAAAAAAAAAAGTCTCCTTCGGATAATAAAGTTTGCAGACACGGACGTGGCCCCGACTCAGATCAGCGTCCAGTGTAAGCAGAGGACGGCACCATTTCCCCCGAGCTCCTCCACTCCATCCAGCTAATTATATACATAATTGAGTCTATTAACATGCCCAGGTGCTCCGGCTTGCTCCGAACTGGCTGATCTCCGAGGGCTGCGGATGCCATTATTGCCCGTTTAACCTGTTCTCGCTCCCTGATGAAGGCCATGCCGGTCTCCTGCGTTTGGTCCAGCTGGCTGTGAAAGTGTGAAGATGAGGGAACGTCCTCTGGAGGTTTACGCTATTACTTCCATCAAACCTCCTAATACACCCGATTTATCTGACTGAGGTTATTTATAGCCGTTTTTTTTCGGGACGACGACGACATGAAGCTCGGATGCTGCAGTGCCGACCTCAAACCCCACGCCCTCGCCTTCTCCGGCTGCTTATCATTTAATGGTTGTCTATCAAAGGTGTGTAGACGTCGCTTCAAAGCCGGTCCAGTCCTTCAGCGCTGGCTTTGAAGGAGAAAATCAGAGAAGGGATTGGCGCTGTGTTGAAGTGACCGACTCGCTCTTTTTCTCTCCGTCAGCGCGAGTGTTTAAGGCTGGCTTGTTAAACTTGATCTGCTCCCGAGGGTGTTGCATCTCTGCTAACGTACCAAGGAGGAGCTGGAGTAAGAGAGGAATCGAGGCGCAGGGAGAGTCCACGGCCCAGCTCTGTCCAATACACCTGAATCGGCATCAACGCTAGGCCTGACGTGTGTGTGTGTGTGTGTGTGTGGCTCAATTAGTGTCAGTGAAATTGATTAATGGGATGAGACATGCAAGGCAAAAGTTAGCTACCACCTCTGAGTGGTTTCATTTCATGCTTATTCTACTCCGTTCGAGTCGATCTAATTATACTGCTGTGTGTGTGTGTGTGTGTGTGTGTGTGTGTGTGTCCTCTAGTGGTGGGAGGTATACTGCTGTAAATGAGACACCCCTACAAATTAGTCCACACTTCAAAATGTTACTCCTCCCTAAACCGCGGGCGAGCAGTGTATTCTGGGTTGCACTTTCAGAATAGCGTTGCGTTACGATTGTGCAGTTTCATGCACGCAAGGCGATCATCGAGCGGGCACGTTCCACCAAAAGTTTGCCATTTGAATGTTCCGGAAGCGCGGTTCCACCGAGCGGAAATTGGATATCCAGTCCAGCTGCGAATCCGTGCAACGGAGCGGTCTCGAAACCGTACGACAGACAAACTGACAGGAAATGGAAATGGCTGCTTCAGAGCGAGTGGGCCGTCTAGTCAACGTCGCTCGTTCACTATAAATGTGCGTGTGTTTTATTAGTGTTCATATTTCATGCCGGTTCAATTAAATCTTTTTTTTTTTTGGTGACTCTCGGGTTCTTGCTTCTGATTGGTCACGTGGTGTCGATGGGAGGTGTGGTGTCGTTGCCTTGGCGATGCACGTCTGCGAATTCGGGGGCGGAGCTTCTGAAAGAGCACGGCAGGGAGAGGCGTGTTTGTTTGGCTGTCGAGTTCAAATATCAACAGGTGTTTCTCCAGAATTGACGACCTCACCTTTTTTAATGCGTTCGATCGTTAACCGTTTCTATAGTAACCACTTCGCAGAAGCTTAACATTCCAAAGCAGAACACGCGAGACGTCCGTTTAACTCTTCCGGCGTGAGCACTTTAACAGTCAAAGGTAAAGCTTGAACGTGTCTCGTGGACGTTCGACAATGTTAAATGAATGACGTCACATGACGGGTTTGTCCATTTCAGTTATTTTAAATTTGTAAAGAATTGTTTAGGAAAGTAATCAACTTCGCTGCGGTATCAGTAACTCTGCCACGTTGTTGGTTATTTTCCTACACCTGCACGCCTTCTTCCAGCTCCCCCACCTTGCGTTATTAAGATGTTTGGTCATATGCGCTGGTCATTTGATTAATGCCGGCGAATATTGGTGCCCAAACGTGGATGATGAATTGCTTGTGTGTCCCGGCGGTTTGTGCAGCGCGGGGCTTCGTTTAGCAGGACGAGAGCCACACGCACAGCCTCGGGAGCACCTGGGTGGGGAGAGCTCTCTCACGTTCATCCCTCCGTCTATTTTTACTACTCGTTTTGCATGTTCAGGAGGGTTTTATGCTATGGCTGAGTTAGACCTCTGCATTCTTACTTCCTTTTTTTTATTTTTTTTTTCCATAGGAACCAAGGTGTTTTTTTTCCTTCTCCCCTCCTTCCCCTTGTCCTGACACATGCTGCAAATGAGCCCTTGGAGGGAGCGGGTCTGTTCCTTTAAATGTAGATTTCCGTGGCACCGGTGGCTCTCTGTCACCCAAATTGATGAAGCAGATTTATGACGGCTGCTGGGCACAACAAATTAAGTTGACAGTGATGTATGGGGGGCTAATGCCACGATGATCCCACAGTACCACCACCGGACGCTCCTTCCTCCTCTACGCTCTTGTTAGGAAGCCATATAATGAAATTCCACTGACTGATTTGTGTTTTTTTTTTTTTTTTTTTTTTTTTTTTTTTTTTTTTTTCTCCCTCCCTCTCCCTCCATTCCTCCCTGTCTGTTCCTTTTATTTTATCCTTCTTTCCTCTCCTTCGTCCTTTCTGCTCGTCACCTTCGATCCCCAGACTCATCCCAACGCCAGCAAACTGCCCCTGAAGGATGCTTTCACCTTTGACGACTACAGGTTGGTTGGTTTGTCCTACCATGTCCCAAATTTGAGCTGCTTCTCTACTGTGTGTGTGTGTGTGTGTGTGTGTGTGTGTGTGTGTGTGTGTGTGTGTGTGTGAGAGAAGGGGGGGGGTACAGGGTGGTTGTAAGAGTATGAAACGGGCCTCTTAAAACGAGGCGTTTGTTCTCATTGTTCTTTCATTAGCACCAAATTATCTGTGAGGGAATAATTTATCACCGGTCCCCTTTTTATCTCCGGATTGTTGAGCATGATGCAAGCTTCTGCTCCCGCTGGGCAACGTGTGAAAGGAATGAAATAGCGTCTTGTCACAGTTAATGATTCAGTCTTCTTCAGTAGCCGTGGAATTTTGAGAATTTTACTAATTATATCCAGATCATTCTCAGCAGAGGGAAGGCCAAAACGTCCAACACCCGGCAGTGTGCAAGGGTCCTCATGCGGCGACAGTAAAAACGACTGCAACCGGCGTTCATTAAAGGTTCAGAGTCCGTACAGGGTTTTGCATCGTCTCCCGTTGTCCATGCCCACATTCCTCATTCCACTAGGTTCTGCGGTTTCCTCCGAGCTCTTAAAAACATTACGTGTGTGTGTGTGTGTGTGTGTGTGTGAGAGAGATCCTCATCCAGTGTATATACCTTATACCCGCGGTGTTCCCGAGACACGCTCTGGAACCACCGACACCACCTCCACCTTGAGCATGATAAAGTGCTTACTGAAGATGACTGAATGCGCATTGAAGCAGAACTTGTCACCACGCGTGGCCTTCGATTCGATTCGATATATTACATAGAGAGAGATTTTTAACACTGTGACAATTTAAAAAAAAAAAAAAAAAAAAAAGCGCTACTGAACTCGCAGCGTCTAAAACCGGCATGAAATAAAGGAACCTCTTGAATTGCGATTGTTTTAATAGCCACTAATTTCCAGCTCAAATATGATAATGATGACAGTCTCTTGTTTACGCATCACCTGCTAGCAGCAGGATGTCTACACGTGGGACGTGCTTTCGGCGCATTCACACACGCAAAATGAAATGCGGGATACGGGGTGTTCGTAGAAAGTGTTCCTATCCAACATTTGCTCTCGAGTTTGCATAAATTTGCATATAAGGAGACTCACGAATATGAACCACGATGGATCTGCTTTAAATCGTCAGTCACTGCAGTTATATGTGCGGAGTTTACATCGCTTCTTTATTTCACTAACCGATTATACCGATTTTAACGTTATTATTATTATACCGATTATAACGATTTACCGATTATAGGTGCAAATATTCTTCAGTTTCTAGATTTTAAAGAGGTTGAATGTTTAACATGTCTTTTGTTCTGTTGAGTGTTAATTGAACATTTACGGCGCAAGTAGTAGCAGCAGTCAGTCTTTCACGCTGTAACGTTAGCCGTGCGTGCTAGCTCGTATGTAAGTGAATGGACACGCTGTTGTGTTTAAGTCACTCAGAACGCTACATGTGTCCTTGCAGATGTATCGATTTGCTTGCAGTAACAAAGGGTTCTCATGTTCAGGAACCCATAAGCAGAACTGAAATTCTAAATTAAAGAAGAATTTTTTTAAAGTGTACCCGGTACCCGGTTAGATTCGGTTCAAATTCGGAACGGTCATTTGGTTCCCATTTTGAGACGCGATACGAGACGTGACGTTAGTTTGTTCATTCCGTTGGGCACACGGTGTCGCGTGGTGCCATACTGCCTCCACTTAATTCCCTTAACTTGCACATGGGACAGGCCAGATGAGCACAGGATGCGTGTGATGGCCATCTTGTGTACGTGTAGGTAACAGCAAGTCTAAATTTTTAAAGAAAGTGATCCAAAGCCTCAAATCAAGACTCTCAATTTAATCAGGACAAAAGACCTACAGCTGTATAAAAGGAGGAAGAGTCGTGTGGGTGTGAGAGCTTTGCTAAAAGGCTGCTTTAAAATGTGACGTGTGTGTGTGTGTGTGTGTGTGTGTAGGTGGGCTGTATCATCGGTGATGACCCGTCAGAACCAGATCCCTACAGAGGACGGCGGTCGGGTCACACTGGCTCTCATCCCACTCTGGGACATGTGTAACCACACCAATGGCCTGGTGAGTCCTCTCTCTCTCTCTCTCTCTCTCTCTCTCTCTCTCTCTCTCTCTCTCTCTCTCTCTCTCTCTCTCTCTCTCTCTCTCTGTATGTGTCTCGCTCGCTTGCTCTCTTTGCCTGCCTGTCTCTCTCTCTCTCTGTCTGTCTGTCTGTCTCTCACTGTCTGTCTTCTCAGGCCAGGACGTTTTCCCGACGTGTGTGTGTGTCAGGCTGTTGTGAGGTTCATTGTGTGTGTGTATGCCAACACACATTTTGAAGAAAAAGCATGAAAGTAATGTGCTTTTCCTGCTGATTGTACCAGGCTCTCCAGGGATATTTTATTTCTATTTGAATAATTTGGCTTTGATTGCGTTCAGCGCCTCACGCCACAGAG
The DNA here is from genome assembly GCA_030014255.1 of Parauchenoglanis ngamensis. NCBI lineage: Eukaryota > Metazoa > Chordata > Actinopteri > Siluriformes > Auchenoglanididae > Parauchenoglanis > Parauchenoglanis ngamensis. The sequence continues at coordinate 21,911,826 of JAQMYM010000005.1, forward strand.
CAATATATGGATTTGTGTGGGGAAATGCGTTTAAACTCTAGGCTGAATTTCCTGTTTTGGATTGCTGAAAATGGGAGTTATTAGGCTGCTTAATGAAATTACTCTTTAGAACTCCCCTGGTTAAGGTTTAATAAAAATGTGTGTGTTTTTTTTTTTTTTTTTTTGTCGTTATAATCTTGTTTATCGTGAAGTTGTGACAAATTGGCTAAGTTTGATTAAAATGTAATGCATTCCTTTTATAGTCATTTGATTCATATTTGTTTGTGTATGCTTTAATTTAGTGGGTGATTATTTTAAAATATGTTTAAGCACCTTAATGTGATCATTTCCTTCTTACTTGCTGTGTGTGTGTGTGTGTGTGTGTGTGTGTGTGTGTGTTTTATGTGAATGGCTTAGTGAATTAATTCATCATCATGGAAAAAGTTATTCAAGAGTGACCTTTTGCCCTCCAACACTTTTTATTTCTGCTTACAGTGTTGTGTTCCTTTTAGATTACGACCGGTTACAACCTGGAGGATGACCGGTGTGAGTGTGTTGCTCTGCATGACTATAAAGAGGGCGAGCAGGTGAGTGAGATCTGACGCTGGTGTCGCCGTGGAATCCTCCACGGCTCATCAAACGATATCCAGCCATCAAAAAGCAAAGTTTACACTCGCCCGTAGCGACGTTTTTCGGTTTCCCTTCACGCCTCTTAAGGCCGCGTGACGCATTTATCAGCCGTCGGCCATTACAGGGGCTCGTGGGTAATATCAGAGGCGAGGCGTTGAGCTCCAACCGTAGAGCGAGAGAGAGAGATGATGCGCTGGGTGAACACTGACAGGCCAGGTGGACTCCCAAACTCCCCCTTCTTCTGTGAAATGTGAATTATTTGATAAGATTGGCGTAGGCAGCCGAGGGAGGGAGGAAGAGTTTGCGCAGGCCGCCACGTGGGACGGAGACGGGGGCGTCTGCGAGCGTCTCTCCGCGCCAAGCTGTTTGATCCCTGATTCAACATCAGTACTGAGCTCTCTCCTTCCCTCTCTCGCTTTATCTGTCCCTCTCTCCGTTTTTCACTATCTGTAAGTGTTGTATACAGAGCGGGAATACGTGAGTGGGGTGTGGAAGCGCGGGACCGAAACCATGCCAGCGGGTTCCTGATGGTAAAGTTATCTTCCGTCTAATCCTGCAAGGATCACAACCTGCGTAAACTAGAGGCTGGGATCACTGCACTCCACGAAGCTCAGCTTTCGCCTGTCCAAAAGCTTTTAATGAGGCGGGATACACTCGAGTTCATTAAGCAAGGGGAGAATGAAACCCTTCAGGGCATGCTGGTATAGGAAAATCATCAATGATGACTAATTACCACTGCATCGCTCCCTCACCAGCCACTTTCTTTCCCCCCTCTGTTGAAGAAAAAAAGTTTCCAAGAAAGTTAGTCCCAGCTTTACCTCTGACACTGGAGACTCATTCCTTAGAGGTTAAATAAACATCCAACCGAAAGCATCACATCAACGAGTAAACACTTTTTCTTTCTTAAATAACACACTTTTTTTTTCATCTGTTCCACTGAAGCAATCCCCAGTCGTGGTTGTTACTATAGGAACAACCACAGTCGGAGCTGCTGTTACAGAAGGCGAATCAACACCTGACCAATCAGCTTGGAGAACTCGACAGCGCAGAGGCGTGATGCAGTTCAATAACACCTCATGATATAATACTCTGGAAATATTGATCTCACTTTTTGTTTTCCAGATCTACATATTCTACGGTACGAGGTCTAACGCCGAGTTCGTCATCCACAACGGCTTCTTCTTCGAGGACAACGCACACGACCGGGTGAAGATCAAACTGGGGGTCAGTAAGAGCGAGCGGCTGTACGCCATGAAGGCCGAGGTGCTGGCCCGCGCTGGGATCCCGGCGTAAGTAAAGCGAGCCGTGAGGCAGGGGTTTACAGTGCTGTAAATATCTAGTATTGCGTGTGTACCTTACAGTGACTGCCATGTTTAACGTAAAACTCCGTGCATATCCAAGTCCTGCATTATTATAAGTAATTACATCACTGTGCTGTCGAATTCTTTATTGTGATCGGTCGATTCATTTTCTATAAACACCCAGACGCTGCACAGAAAACTAATCCTCATAATAACGTGCCGTAATTGAACAAAGACGACAAAAAAAAAAAAAAAGTTTTCTGTTTCTAGTGTCGTCGTTATAACGTGAGCGACGTACCTTTGGTGGGCGATCCACCACCTGAAATGTAACTATACATGGATTAAAGAAAAATTCTTAAATAACTTGTACTTGTTCGCTAATTGCTGCGTCATAAGAGGAATAAAACGCTTCCTTATGTGCGGTTATAGGAAAATCATCCACTTCCGAGTGATGACGGTAACGCCTCTTCAGCACACCACCCCGTCGTTCATTATTTTCCTGTGACCGAATGCCCCCAGGTCTTTTATTCCCTTACACGTTACATCATGCTCCATTATTGACATTAGTGTGTGTGTGTGTGTGTGTGTGTGTGTGTGGGGGGCTCGGGGTAATTGAATCGCTGTGCTGCAGAAAAAACGCCGTAATGCATCTGTGCTACGACGCGGTCACCTGCGTGCCGTCGCGCTGATCAATCCGTCAAAAAACGTTGCCTGTTCAAAATTAGCTTTTGATTCCGCACAAACGATTCACCGAGAGATTTTTTATTTTTTTTTCCTTCCTTCCTCTTGCCAGCGTTTGATTGTTGGGATCGGACATGAAAGGAGAGACGTAGACACGCTTCCGTAATTAAGCTCTAAATTATAAATGATTTTTAAAAATGCATCGAGTCCGTCGTCGCTTCAGATCAATTGCGCGTCACGTGACGTGGAAGGCGCGGGACTCGGCCTCGACCCGCCGGAGTTAACGAGGGTTTAGTTTGAAGACTTGATCCTTTTATCTCTTCAGGTCGAGCGTTTTCGCCCTGCACTGCAGCGAACCGCCCATTTCTGCCCAGCTCCTGGCCTTCCTGCGCGTCTTCTGCATGACGGAAGGTAAGAGTGCGACACGGCTGCTGGCGAGAGGCCCGCACGTGAGCACGTGTTATTTAGGGGTTTAATTGACGTTCGCACTCCACAGCTGCATGGAAGACATTTTGAAATATTCACACTATGTCTGATGTTCACTAATATTCACCTGCTGTAAGTTTTGAAATGTAAAGGACACCCCTTTTTTTTTTTTTTTTTTTTTTTTGGATGTTTTACTGACCGTTAAACGCTGAGCCCTATCCTGTAACCTGTCCCGTCTCAGAAGCAGAGCACACTCTCACGCCTGTCTCGTTGCAGAGGAACTCCGGGACTACCTGGTGGGCGACCACGCCATCAACAAGATCTTCACGCTGGGGAACGCGGAGTTCCCCGTCAGCTGGGAGAACGAGGTCAAGCTGTGGACGTTCCTGGAGACGAGAGCCGCGCTGCTCCTCAAGACCTACAAAACCACATCAGAGGTACGCATTCAGCCTTCGAATTAAAATTACTACCACGGCGCGTGAAGGAGTCTCTCTTTTTAACAGCCAGAGGTAAAACCGTAACTAAGGTCTGTGTTTATCCATTTATTTATAAACGATTTTACACTTTGCGGTTTCTCCGGGATTTTGTCATCTAATCATCAAGAGAGAAGCTGGCTGGTGAGGGCCAGAATGACTCTTCGTAGCTGCTAGACATAAGCAAGCGATTTGCAGATCAGTAACCGCATTAAATGTATAAAAAATCCGACCACTTTAATTGATTAAATAAATTGTAACCGACAAACTGCTGTGTGCCAAACACCTTTATTGCGTGTGCGTTCCAGGAGGACCGCTCCATGCTGGAGAAACCCGACCTCTCGCCACACTCTCGCATGGCCGTAAAGCTGCGTCTGGCTGAGAAGGAGATCCTGGAGCGCGCCGAGGCCAGCGGCCGCGCCAAGCGCCTGCACTTCCAGAAGCAGCTGGATGAGGGCGCTCCTCTGCCCGTGTACGAGGAGAGCGACATCGCGCTGCTGGAGAACGCCGACGCCAAGATGCCCATCGTCCTGCACCAGCTAGAAGAGGAAGAAGAGGACGAAGAGCTGAAGATGCCGCTTCTTAACGGCGAGCGGAAGGAGACCGGAGGAGAGAAAGCGGCGTCGAGCTCGCAAAGAACTGAAGATGCGTGCAAAGAGCAGGAATAGCAAAGTGCGGCGCAACCGCGGATTCCCGCTCATTTATTTATTTTTTTTGTTTTAAGTGACTGATGAATAGAAGTGAAAGCAATCGAAACTAAAACAGCAGTCTGCGTTTTTTTTTTTGTTTTTGTTTTTGTTTTTTAATCACTTGCTAATCTGCAAGGATACAAAATTGTGCTAAAACATATTAGACCATTAGGAACTCTATAATGA
>JAQMYM010000005.1:21916290-21933760 GCA_030014255.1 Parauchenoglanis ngamensis
TATAATATATATATAAATATAAATTTTATTTTTTTTTGTTTTGGTTTATTTGAAGCAGGTGGCTCCTCCCTCTCAGGAGGAAAAAGACTCAGAAAACTGAGAACCGTACATGATCGTCATAATCAGACCTGTGGATCTGATGTACAGATGTGGAGTTTTGTTCAGGATTCAGTGTGACTTGGTTAACTCGATCAGACTTTTTTTTTTTTTTTTTTTTTTTTTTTTTTTTTTTGGTTGTTGCTCCTGAAGCATTTGCTTAAAGAAATGTTATGATGTTTTTTTTTTTTTAAATGTACACAACGTTTCTCTTTACCTGAAATGTAGCATGTTTAGTGCTTGGCGTACTGAGGCTAGCTTATATCCACAAGGTTAGCATTGCGCAGTATACACGCGCCACGTTTAAAGGGTAGCACTGTGTACGACGCTCTTTAACAATTTCAAACTCCAGCTTTAACCTTGTTTAAATACGTGAATTAATTTCAAGTTTTGTAAAATTGAACTGAAATTTTTTTTTTTTATGATGGAGTCAAGACCCTACCGTCGGATTTCAGGAGGCGGGGCCTAATCTCCAGTCGTTTGCGTTCAGAACATGTTGCCGATAGCTGGAAAATCAGCAAAGCCTATATTTTGTTTGTCAAAACAGATAAACCGTATTGTATTATTGCCTTAAACATCAAACACTAAATATGTCTGCTAATCTGCTACATTTGGTAGATGTGAGAAATTGTGTACTTTTTTTTTTTTTTTTTCTTTCTTTTAAATGAAACTATTACTTTACATAACGCTTGTTCAGTTAACGTGTTTGCTAGACAATCGTTTTTCTTTCGCTCCTGAAATAATCCGGTTACGTGAGGAGTCCCGGTCTTTCCCGTTGGACGTTTACCCCAGAAAAGGACGAAGAAGAAGCACTTTGATTGCACTTGGGGAACAGTCAGTATATTTTTCAGAAGTGGTATATCTTTTGTTTGGATCGTTTGACATACTGTGATTGAACCTTACGAAGGTTAGAAGTTTGAGAATACGCTGAATTATTCAGAAGTAGTTTGCAACGCTTCGTTACATTTAATAGACTTATTCATTAGTAACTTGCTCGTGACGGCCGACTCGGTCGAGTACAGGATTTATAACTTCTTCCGCGTTTCTAACGTTTATCGGTTTGTTTACATCCCAAGCCAAACTCGTCACATCTCTATACGTCTGTGGTTCTTTCTCTTTTAAGCCTTAAAACGGTTTCCGGTGCAGGATTTCTGCCCTCGCAACACACAAACGTCCCAAAACTAGGTTTTTCCTAAGGTTGAGAGAACCTCAGTAATTTTATATAGCGCATCTCGTGCATTTAAAACGCAGCTCAGATAGTGCTTTACTATGAAACGAATCGATCTACTATACTAAAAGTGAAACCGATTTTTGTAAAAAATTTTTAAAAAAATGTTTCGAAATGGTTATTCCCATCAAACGATGGAATTAAACGCTGACGTGAAAGGACAAGTTTCGAGCTGCTTTTTAAGTGTGACGGCTGGAGCCTGATGAATATTGATCCAGATCTTTGGAACATAAAAAAAAAAATAAATAAAACCCGAAAGGCTGCTTCACTGTTGTTCACTTTTGGGAAAGTTGAGTAAAGCTCGATTTGGATCACCGCCTGTCAGACCTGCAGAGATGTATAGAGAAGATGAGCTTTAAAAACAATAAAAGACTTACCGAAAACTGAGGAAGGTGTTGGTCTGTTTATTGTGAGGGGGAGCAGGTCGTCATCTTCGTCGATGCTTTACTCGGAGCTGGACCACAAAATGCGTCGATCTGGGGGGGGAAATGCGACCATACAAACAAAGTACATTTGTTTAGTGAGGTACTTGGTTAATTTTCTTAATCTACATATATACATCCATCAAGTGTACGTTTCAGCTGTTAACAAGCCCAAATTCTGCCATCAGCTTACTTTGATCAGCTATTTTTTATAATTCTTGATTCTGATTGGTCCATAAGTCACGTATAATTGTGCCTGTTGTACCAAGTTTCTATAGTAACAGCTCGTTCACAGTGACCGGTACAGGAGGTGCTGCACAATCTAGCACTACTGCTGATCGTTTTGTAAGGACACGTTAACATGTATGAAGGGACGTTTTCTGACCCACAGAAGTCCTGAAGAGTTCAAGCTGTGCGGTTTCTCCGCATTATAATCATTGGGAAATTACAAATAACGCACTCCAGACCGCGCTGTCGTGTGGAAACTGGACGCTCCGGGCCGAGTACGTTGCACGTTGCGCTGCGTCACCACGCTGGGCATGCGTGATTTAGTATAGCAGCACAATCTGTAATTTTCACTAATTACATCACTACAAGAAAATATAGTTCGCTAATATGTCTAGCTAACTGCGTAATTAGCAATGCTACTGCCCCAACTCTTCCGTTGCATGAGCATGATCAATCCAATAACGTCATCCTTACAAAAAGACTACACGCACGCGACGCAACGCGTGCGGAAATGTCTACCGTTTTCATCGCACTCCGTTTACGTTGAACGCTGTTCTGAGACTCCTTGCTGTTTTATTTAGTCTTATAGGTTTGGAGAATCTATACCTCCAGTCTTTCTCAGATCCTTGAACGTCCCCGATCCTGTCCTTGGTGGATTCCATCAGCGGTATGGAGAAGCCTCTTGGGAAACTAAGTGGTGATGAACAGAATGACGTCCGTTACAGTTTTCGCCTGAAGATGTTCATGTCCTCTTCTTACACACAGTCTATCGTTTGATGATGATGTAAAGGTCACCGGTCCATTGTCTGTCCTCGAGTGATGAGAACAAGGGTTCGGATTTTATCTAATGTATTTTTGCCCCTTACCACCATTACAAATTTATAAAAGAAACATTATCTTGAATCATTTAATTCGGGGCAATTAAATTTTGAAATGCGCCATTCATTATTCATGCGCTTGGAGATAAAACCCCCTTTAATCCTTGAATAGATTATTATAATGGGCAGAAGGGTGGGCAGTGGTAAACGGGGGCAGCGCTGCACTTGTCCGGTGTGGTTAGGATTGCTCGTGTCACATCTGAGAGCAGGAGTGTGTGCCGCTTCCTCGGCCTACACCAAAGTAATCTGGCTCATGAATAAAACACCCCCTCTATTAATATACGATGGATCCGAGCGCATTCAAACGGAAACCCTATTGTCAAGCACGTATTTACCAATATGTCTCGCGTCCTTTGTCCGAGAACGCAAAGTCGTTTCGACGGAGGTTCGGAGGTTGGTGTGGCTGTATGGTTTCGGACCGAGTCCTGACCTCGGATGTTTACGCGAGTCCGATTCCGTTTTGACAAAAAGCTGATCTGACAGCTGAGTGAAAAGGTTTTTTTTTTTTTCCCCCTCCATTCTCATTGAGTGAATTTATGAAATGTTCACGGGATTGTGTATTAATGGAAGATCTTCTACAGTTCACGGGCTGATTGCACCAACAGGGGTTATGTCGGGTTGACTCGTACGTCGGCCGTAACTTTATCTTCAGGAATCGCTTTATCCTGGTCAGGAAGCAGTCGGATAGGAATCTATCCATGAAAATCATCTTTAGCGGCTGCATAACCCGACTTGCAAGGTATTCGAGTTGACATATTGTGAACGCAAGTCAATGATTCCGAATACAGTCCACGGATGTGTGGAGATTCTTATCGTTCTCGTCCATTTTGCAACGATGAGTGTTCCAAGCCAAGGTGTGGCAGAGTGACGTCACAGCATGACCGCTGATAAACATTTTGAAAAAAGAATCAACGTTTGCAGATCGTATGCCGTTCGAGGAGTGTCCGTGAACATGTAAGGAATAAAACACGACAATGACATGTTTCATAAAACTCTATGTGCTATACAAGTCCCTTGTTAGGATATAAACAATAATGAGCATGTTAATATAAACTTTGTAGCCAGAACTACAAGCTTCTGATCAAATAGGGTCAAGCATTCAAAGTGCTTTCATAAAAGGAAAAAAACAAAACAAAAAAACGTACAACGTAATCATGTTAATTTTGATAAATGAGTTATGTTGCTTTTGTTTCATATATAGCTGGCGGTTTTTGGTGCTACCACTGCATTACAGTTGATCATTACCAGGTAACTGCCAATATGTGAGGGGGAAAATAGAAGCGTGTGTAGGTGTAGTATTGCTGCAGAGCGCATATCAGGCTGCGCGTGATTAAATTTGGGGTTTTAAACTCGTGAAAATGTAATGTTTACAGTGAGAACAGTAGTAGTAATACAGCCCTTAATAGCACTGAAAGCGTTAAGGCTGTCATAGTAGCCACATGTAGGTTTGAGAGCACTGCAGGCGGTTGGAGCGTTCTCCACTTTGGGCGGCTCTTTGAGACTGTAAAGGGTGAGATGTTGGACTGTGCACGGCCTGTGGTTTCTGTGCAGACCGTTTAAATGGTTCTCATGCTAACGGTAACATATAAAAAGCGCTTGAACTGCGATGGCACCTGCTGACTGTTTGTTTGAAGTGGTCGCCATTAAGCTTTCGTACTTCCTCTCATCTCCTGCTCATAAGCTTCTTTTTTTTTTTTTCGAGAAAATGAAACTTATTCAGGAGATACAAGGTTCAGTCGGAACATCTACAATGTTCTGAAATGGTTCAAGGTTTATAAATGAACATTTCAAAGGGTTGGATTTGCTTTTCTGTCATGTCAGAATGTATTTAAAGACATTACTGAGTGTAGATCACAGCTGTTTGGGGGTTGTATGTGGGGAGAGAGAGAGAAAAAAAAAGTGTGAGAACAAAATGTGTGTATTTATGTGGTGTGTGAGTGAGAGATCATGTGAATTCAGACAGAGAAAACGAGAAAAACAGATAAATAATTTTATACATAAATGCACACTACAACCCAGAGTACACCAGCCATCTATCCATCCAACTATACAGTACATTTGGCCAATTGTACACGTGTCCTTCCTTTCATCCATCTATCCAACCACTCGTCCAAGCAACTATCCAGCCAACCATCATGTATTTAATTTGTTCAACTGATGATCCAGTCATCCATCCAGCCAAAGTACCAACCAACCAACCCGTCTGCCAACCATCCATCCATCCAACCAACACAGCGGACTTGGTAGTTGTAGCATTTCTTACAACTTCAAAAAGGAAGGAGGTCTTTGCAGAGCTCTTTGGCACATCGTAGTTTTGTGTCTTAGCAACAGACTTCGCTACAAAGGCAGAATTGTATGTAATAATAATAATGAGTTCAGTAATGAAGTGCCTTGGCTGTCTTTACTTTCTGCTACTGGACATTCTGCATTCTGCACTTGCTCTTTTCTCTCTCTCTCCCTACTGTTTAAGATTTAAAAAGGTGAACTAATACCTACAACACGAGTTTCCCTTCTCTTCAGCATATCCGAACACAAGCTTCCTACGCTTTCTAACAGCAGCTCCTAGTGAATTATGAACTGCTCACTTTTCCGTTTTGACGTTTCTTTCAGTAGCACTTTTTAAGCTGTGCTTGTTTACGCACTGCAGGCTTAACTCGGGTAAATATTTGCTGGGTATCTGCTCAGAGACCAGCCATCAAAGGTTTCGATTTTTGGCATCGTGTGGCCTTGCATGAACATCTCTGGCGTAAAAGCAGCCCCTCTTCTGCTCCCCACTGGCTCTAACAGTTCTGCTTGAAAGTAGCAGGAGTTCAAGCTGCTTTCCTATTCCTTTTCAGTAGCATTTAATTTTTAATCCCATTTAAGGCGACTGGAAATAGTATTTTGCAACAGTGAAACCATTTATAATTGATGCCTCGTTGTAGAAGTCGATGTGATGTGTTGTTTAGAAGGCAGTGTGATGCATGGGAGAACTTGAAACGTGAATCTTGACCTGGAGAGCAATTTCAATGATGACTAGTCTTGGGTTCGTCCAGTGAAATGCTCTCTAGAACATACGTGTAGCACCCCTGGGGGCAGGTGTTGCTCTGCAGTAGCAGCGTTTTACCAATTGGGAGTGTTCGTTGCTGGAATATTGCCATCTCAGACTGACTGAGGTCTTTATACACCATTTGGGCTTCTCTATTTATCTGCCATACAGGCATCCTGGTGATGACTTGAGGCTCTTACCCACCATAGGCGCCACTGAAGCTAACGAACATGTATGGGACAACTCCACAAAGGAAATTACCTCTCGTTGTCTAGAATATCGTTCCTTTTGAAGTGGACAGGCATGCGTGAAGCCTCCACAGTATGTTTAGAATCAGCAGGGGTGTGGTGTATGTCAAACGCTATCGGCTATCAAGCACTTCAATAAAAAATAATTCTGAGTGCATGCTTTAAAAAGGAAATATGTCAATATCCAGGATCAAATCATGACTCTCAAGCCATTTCAAGGGGGGGAAGACACTGGAGACTGTCTGCAAGACTGTCGCAACTCTATGGTTTGACGTTATCTATTTTTGTGTCTTCGAAGTTATGTAGTAATGGGGGGGTGGGGGGAAGGACCATGGCCCAGAAACATGGCCTTGGGGGGAGAGCCGTGAAACGTGAAGCTACGTGACCGCGACGGGCTTCGTCCATCCCTGCAGAGTTGTTAATTCTCGCCGCCCTGCACCGATGCGAAAGAGAGGGACATCATTCTCTATTCTCGCAGGTCAGAGTAGGAACAATTAAGTGTGGAGGGCGCGGGGGGTGCCGCAGAGCGCTGGCCGACAGTTGATGAATGTGCGGGCAGGCTGCAAGTGACAATATGCAGACAAGCGAGATCATTTGCAAATGGATGCAGGGAGACAGAAAAAGGGAGAGGGCTAGACAGAGAGGGAGGTGAAGTCAGGGGGAAGGGGTTTTAACCCTTTGTGGCATGTCTTTCAAGGAGAAAGGAGGAGGTTTGACGGTATCGACATGCCATTTATTGGGGAAGCAGATTCAAGGCCGATGAAATAAACGGTTTGCTCGTAATGAGGTCAAGAGTTCAGCGTTGAGCCTTGTATCTAGTTGCCAAGCTGATATTCTCATGAAGCTATGGTGGTGTAATGATGCTTCAAACTCCTCTCATTTGTACTCTGATGCTGCATTCGTGGACGGTGCGGTGGGAAAACCTCTCTTCCTGTTAAGAGCGGATGGTTAGGTTGATGGGTAAAGGATGATCTGAATGAAATCAAAGCCCATTAGCCTGCTAGTGATGGAATAAGGAGCAGCGCTAGTGAGTCAAACCTCCCATTAATCACGTTCTCTTGTGATATGTTAATCCGACAGCATCTATATTTAATGCCGGGAGGACGTGAAGACCTGAAGTCGTTCTTTTCTGTCCGTCTGCAATGGATTGGCCTTAAACAGGCTCACGCAGGACAATCTGTTTATTCCGGTTTCATGTGCTAATGGAAAAAAAAAGCATGTTCAAAAACAAGTGTCCTTGTCCATCATTTGTATGCGTGTATGTCTGCCCCGACTCTGGCTTCACGTGCATGCAAGATACATAAGATACATAATACTGTCCTTGAGGGCCAAACCCTCCCCCATGATGAGTGAGGAAGGACAGGCAAATGAGGCAGCACGGATGCGTAAAGGTGGGTGGTAGGGCTGAAACCCGCTGTCCAAGCACGAGAGTCCAAGCACGAGACAAAGGCGCCACTAGCTCGGCTTCCTCCTTCACCTCTGCAGCTCTTAATTGACCTCGGGGTGTAAAATGAGCTGTAGACTGGAGCTTCACTTAAGGATCTGACATGTAGATCAATCATGGTGTTGATCCTAACAACCTTAACAAGGTGTGTGCCTGTGACTCGGGAGGACGTCTCTGGCAGCTCGTAGTCCCCTTTCCCTCCCTGTCAAAGCCTGCAAGCGTGGAGTTCTACTTCCATCGGCCGGATTGAGCTGTTTTCCATTCTTCCCGTAAAATACGTATGAACAGTCGCCGATCTGTAACAAAATGATCATGATTACGTGAACTAATTGGTCACAAGGCGTCGATTTCTATAATTTTATAGAAATAATGTTTCTATAATAGGACAAAGCGCTAGTTTTAATACGATCTAATATAGTAAGAACTTACTCTGCGACTTGTATTTAAAAACATGTTGAGATGTTGACATTTTGTAGGAGGAGATTTTTATTCATCATTTTGCTGCGTTTGATGAGGAGTCTCCAGTGTCGACACTTTGTAAACAGTCGGAGGCAAAGCCGTAACCAAGTTTTCCGACACGGGGAAAGCCTTTCCTGTTTCTCAGTTAAATGACAAGCTGATTTTTTATTTATTTTTTGATCTCAACTATTAAGGAAGGGGAAAACAAGAGAGGCTGGTGAGGAAATACCTGTTTTTAGCTGCTAGAATGCAGGTACAGGAACCGATTTGTTTCATGGGTGTTCCACAACATTAAATATAATTATTATTATTGTTATTAACACCATTCATACAGTATGTTTGCAATCTGCATACAAGAAGATCGATTGATTGATTAAGGCTCATGTGAAGATTGATGGCACTGTACATTTCACAAAGTTACTGCCCAAAACATGACTTCCTCTGCCAGGAGGTTAAAACTTGCCCATAAATGGATCCTTCGACAACGCAATCCCCAAACGTGCATCCGAACCGATACAGAAAACATGCCAAGATGCAGAATTTTTGTTCTGAAAAGACCATTCCAGTCTCCATATTTTCTCCCAAATAAAAACTTGTATTGTAAATTAAAGATGATCTGCATATTCATGTGAATGAACTGAAAACGTGAGAGTGTGAAATGAGCATGGAGAAAGGTCTGTTACATTCTAGAGTCTTGTTAAACATTTCTTTAAAAAAGAAACTACACAATATTTTCAAGTCCAGGAGGGCGGAGTCGGACGTGATTCAACTCCTCCCACCTGGGTGGAGTCCAACCAGAAGTGAATGTGTTTCAGGCTGGATAAGTGTGTTTGTTCTGGAAGCATCATGAGTTCGGGGTTATAGCTGGCACTGGATCAGGTCCAGCTCCAACCACTGGACTTTTGATTCTTCATCATTATGATTGTATTTTATTTATGCTGCTCTGCTTTTTTCATGAAGAGTGCCAATAATTTTGAAGTTGACTGCAGGCAGGTTAAATAAAAGCAACTAGGTGCATAAAGATCCATCCATCAATCCATCCATCCATTAATCCATCCATCCGCCCCATTATTTAGGGCCATGTGGTATAAAAATCCATCACGCTTGTCGTGCCAAACTGCCTCATAAGGGAAAAAACTCATCAAAATCAAAATTAAGTTAGCTCGAGACAAACTAATACGGCATTTCATTTTTATGAATAATTAGTGGCGTGAAAGTCCCTGGTGGCCTCGCCTTGAAGTAGATCAAACTTCTAATGCTCTTAAGATTGTCTGCTATTTTTTATTTATGGCATTTTTATATACTTTGTTGTCTCGAAGCTCCCTTGAAAATACTTCATTGTATCTGATGCAGGCTTCCTGTAATAGAATTCCGGCTGGTGTTCAGAGCCGGCGCAGTCGTTGTTCCTGCACCGTGTGTTTTTCTAATAACCAAGGAGTATTACAATCTCTTCACTTGTACACAGGCAGAGGGGGAAAAATGAATTTGTGTCTATCTTGAGATCAATATATATACGAGGAAGAAACAGAAAATGGCATGCCGGAGCGGTGAGAGACAATATTTGGAAGTGTGTGTCTGGTTTTTGACGTCTTGTGAGCTGGATTTCTTCTGACTCGCACATGAACAAAAGAACTCGCAGAAGGGGGCGCGGAGATGCTCGTTCTTTACAGAGTGCACTTCAAGCCCTTACAGCTGTTCCCTACTTCCTGTTCCTGCTTCAAATCATTTGATCTTTTCATATCGTATTGTGGATGTTTTGACATCCCGATTCCTGGATCATTCACACAAACACCATTCTATCTTACCTGCATGTCTTTGGGAGGAAACTGGACAACAACCCGGAGGAAACCCAAACATCACACAGACAGTAACCTGAACTCATGACTGAATCTTCGACCCTGACCTGTTGGGCTGTGACGCAGCGGCATTTATATGTAAATTGTATAAGGTAATATAACACAACATTATAGTGGACGACTAGAACATGTTCAAGAGGTCAGGTTTAAAATCTGAATATTTATACAGAGCAGCTGTGCGTGTGCGTGTGCGTGTCCTTGACCTCTTATTGACCCACTCCAATCACACACTCAGACCTGCAGATACTCTTCACGTCTATTAGTCTCTTTCTTGTGTCTGAATCGGAGCGAAATTGATACTTTGATTTGTTTATATTTGGTCTGGTGGCGCATTTGCACAAAATCAGACGAATCAAAAACTCCTAAAACTTTCAGTCATTGGTCAGAAATATATCGATGGAAAAAGTTTCCTACGTGTGAGTAAAAATCACAAAACAAAATGACCTGAGACCCAAAAACACTGAGCTGGTGCATTCAAAAAACAAGATTACATTGTATATAAATAGCTAATTTTAATTTTAACAATTTTCTCCTTTTGGTTTACTGACTTTTATTGTAGCCTACAGTCTCCCAAAAAAATATATGTGGTGATGCTAATTAACATTAACACACGAACAGCACTAAAGTATGAATTAAATTACAATCAACAACAGAACAATTGAAACAACAGACTAAAACACATCTGCCCTGTACATCATGTCACTGACAAGTGAAGTCCCTTTAAAATGCTTCTGAAAGCAAAGACGTCTCACTTTGCGAAGTCGTTTATCACCAGTGTCTCTTATTTCCTTTCCCAGCATCCTCAAGGACAGGAGGACGCGCAATTATGAAAACACATGGTCCTGTCTAGCCAGGGAGCTCGCTAAGGCTAAGGCTAATTGTAATAGCGATTTGTATTGCTAATTACTGCCCCTAGTGGTCTGGAGCACTTGTTCGGCGTTTCTGCAAAGCTTTGTTCGTTAACGTTGGTGTGTTTAGGGTTTTGGAGGTTTTGTTAATGTATTGTTCAGCTCTGGGCCGCCATATTGAAAGGCAGCACGTGTCGATGACCGCGCAGAAACGGCTCCGAAGAGATAAGCTGGTGCACTTTGTAATACATCTTCGCCGGAAACGTTCTGGTTATGTGCTCTGAATTCAGGCGGAACATTGCTGGGAATTGTACAAGAAACTTTCCTCGTATTCTGACTGCGGCTCATCGCGTTCCACAAATTGCTGGAACGTTTTCTGTTGCATGTATGAAAGAGGATTTATAGATGAGCCTCCTGTATTTTTTTTTTCTCGCATTCTCTGTCCTCTTCTTCTTCTCTTTTTCCTCTGTGTGATCTCCAGACAATCGTCCTGACAGAGAGGCTAGGTGGCCGGCTGGAGATCCGGCGTGCCATAATCCATCTCGTCTCGCGCTCCACTCGTCTCTGCGGCGTGTCCACCTGAGCGTCCAGCTCCGGTGCTCCTGTCACTCCTCCACCGGTCAGCCTGAACACCACACAACTTTGTTTTTAGGTCAGGATGGAGGGAACGGGTGAGTGGGTGATGAAGATGCGCTCCGACACCGGAGTATCTCCTGACTGCGGAAAGTGCACTTCGCCGGTGAAATCGTTCTTCATCCAAACTGAGCCTCATTTACGTTCTCCTATAAAAACCGAGCCTAGAACACATTTCTGAGAAACTGGGTGTTTCATAATCATTTAATTTAATATGAATTTATGTATGAAAGCAAGATGGTGCTAGCTAAAGATGGCAAGACTGGAACACATCCTTATTTATAATTCATTCATATTTTATCACCATTACTTGTGTCTTTATTGTGTCTCCTCTTTTACTCTAAAGTCAAATGTACTATATGCATATAATGCAAAATGTTACCTAGATGCATGTGATAACTTTGTGTGTGTGTGTGTGTGAGAGAGAGAGCGAGAGAGGGAGAACAGGAACCACTGTTCTGATGCCTTCTGTCCATTTAAATGCATTCATTTATCAGCTGCTTGGTCAATCCTAAATGTACACATGAGCAGATAAAAGGTTAAAGTTCTTGCTCAAGTGCTTCCCAATGGATTTCTGCCAGCTTTAAGACTTAAACTCAACCTTTTGTTCATTTTCAGTTCTTTCCCCCTGACGAAAGGTGATCGTTCAGCCAGAAGAGGGCAGTGGTGGGCAGTTAATGTGTGAGAGCATAATTAATAAGATGTGACTGACCTGTGAGCCGCAGCAGTGGGGACGGAGAACTCAGGAGCGCGACCTGGCCATTACACAGGACGTCTCAAAATCCGATTCCAGCTGCATGTAGCTGTGCCGTGTCAACGTGCTGAATTTAATCACACCGTAATCTTGTTTGGGGAGGAGATATGCTGCGAGCTATGATGTGTGTGTGTGTGTGTGTTCACACCCTTCTGGACTTGTGCATCATGTAATCTGCTGATGAGCCATTGATTTTAATTCCAGATAGAGGACGGATTGAAGAGATAATCGCAACTCCGCCTACGCTAATTTATCAGTCACCTCGGTATAATTAAGGGCAGGCGTGCTATTGATAACGGATTAGCATTCACTCATGTGCGAGGCAGTGCATTTCCTCTACAGGCTGCATGCCTCGGGCTGAAAAGGTCAACTGATGGATCCGTACATCTCTCTACATCTCTCTATAAACCTCCTGTCTCTCTGTGTCCTGCACTGGGGATGGCATTGAGATGGCAGATAACGTTCGGTGACGGCGAGGCCCTTCTCTTCTGATCCTGCCGTGATGAATCGAGCAGCCGGAGAGGAAAAAACGTGAAACAAGCAGATAGGAGCGAAAGAAGAGGCCGAATTAAGGTCCTGTGGAGACAGCGGGGTGAGGCGGCTGTGGAGAAAGGGGGACGTGGCCGGGTCTGCGAAAGCCGACGCACAGCCGGGAGCACAGAGCCGGCGGAGATAAGGGAAGCTAGAACTTAATCTTCTAAAGTGCTGATGGAGCTGGATGGGAAGCAATAAGGCCGGAACTGCCGCTTCCCAAAGAGGACACCATTATTCAATCGGCGAGCGAGTCTGGATAAAAGCCGCACGTGTGTCTGTGTGTGCGCGTCTACATATGTGCGAACATGTGTTTCTTTATGTATTATGTATCCCCAAAAGCACTAATCTCTACACACAGTGAGTGCTGAACTGTTTAAAGGAGCAGTCTGTGTTTTTTTTAGAGCCCTCTGCTGCCTGTGAGAAGAACTGCAATAAAATTGCAACGAAAGCATTAACAAACTTTTGCTTCACCAAAGTAATTCTCTCTCGTACTCTGCTTCTAAAACATGCACGTCCTGAGTTGCCTTTCAAGGTAACGTTTGCGTGACTATGCAGCTCTGTTTTGTCTGTGGGGCGGGGCTTATTTCAGGGCCAGAAAAAAGAAGCCCGAAATGAAGAAATACAGCAAAGTGTAATTAAAACGTACTAAATTTCATGCATTATAAACTGCGATTTAAAAAAAAAAAGGAAAATGAAAATAAATAAATAAATAAACCCATGTTGCTTTTCCAAATAAAGCATTTGCACCTGCGGTGAAGAAACAAATTGTGAATGGCTTGCAATAATCTTTATAATTAACATATTTTTAATGGTATCCAAGATTTATTTAGCAAAGAAATTGAGCTTAAAAGTCTTTCATCAACATATTGATCTATTTTTACCTTACATAGATCCTTAACGGTTTCCTGCATTACCCACAATGCCGCGCTCAACCACGGATGTAGGGGCAGGTAAAGTCTCGTCTTGTTTGCTTTGCGCCGTTCAACTCCTTGTCTTTCCTTTTTCTCTTTGCTTTTGGGCTCCATTTTTATGTTCCAAACAAACATTTATTTCCATATTTTGCCACATAACAGCTTCTCTGTTAGAAACAAACATCAATTAAGCAAACACACATAATCAGCCACCGTTAGCAACGTCTGAGTCACGTGACCAAATCACGCTCATCCTATTGGGTATCACGTGACCTCTCCTATCTACAGAATAAATCTGAAAAATGGTGGATTAGAGAAATAATGCAATATTTCATGAGGAAGAAGTCCAAATTAAATGTAATGCTGTAAAAATTAGCGACTACTTATAAAATGTGAAAGTGTCAGCGCCACAACTGCATTAGCCCCGCCCCTAAATTTTAAGCCTTGTTTATTCTTGCTTCCTGGTTTAATTTATATTAATACAATGTTGTATTTTTAGCTGAAATGTAATATCATTTACATAGATTACAGATATATATTTTTACCATGTCCAGATGAATTGTGCAGCTTTCCATGCAAGGCTTCTGCCACATAAAACTTTTTATTTAGTTATTTTGTTTTATATATTTAACTAATTAAATTTCGATTTAAAAATGTATAGTAATGATCAGGTTTTTTTTATATAGGAATAATGAAAGGTAATTTATATGGATAATCTAATCATTTTATAATCAATCAGAATAATTTCATTCATATTAATTTGCTTCATTTATTTTATAATTGCATACATTACAATCATTTGTGTTGTTAAAAACGACAGTGTTTCTCTCACTCTTTTTTCTTTTCTTTTTCTAAACCCACCAAAATCTTTTTCAGAGGGCGATAAACTCTGCTAGTCGGATTTTTTTTTATTAACGACACGTCAAGACAGAGAGAGGAAAAAAGGACAGGACATGAAAGGAAAAAAGTTTGACAGAGTTTTAATATGTTGTGTGGCACGATGATTAACCTCATTTATGATATCATATGATATTTTAGTTCATTTATAATATCAGCAACTTTACTATCTCTCGTTGTTATGATGTAATCTTCCAATCTGAGATTTTAAGTTATTTTGATTTGCGGAATGTAAAGCGTATTTTGAATATATATAATATTTTTTCTGTGTGTGATTTGACTCAAACCTCAACACACACACACACACACACACACACACACACACACTCGGCCTCTTCTTCAGAGCCTTATACGGAAGTTAGAAATTGAACAAAACCCAAACTGGGATGAAACGCTATCGCACAAGACGCTGGAGATCTGCTCATCTCGTCTCCGTCCTTTAATCCGTGCGAGTTGCCAGCTCCGGCTCTTAGCGTGTAGGTCTCGTCGAGCCTTGGTGCGAGTGCAGAAAGTGAACTCCACAGATTGGGCTTACATGTTGGAGGTTCTGCTTGTAGATGGCGCTAGAAGTATTAAAAGCTTATGAAGTTCTGCGAGTGAGTGGATCCCTTATCTGATTAGTCTTTCTGATAGGACGCCCCTCACCCATACTCGTTTCTCTCTATATAATGTCTAGATTCCTCTCTCTCTCTGTCTCGCTTGCTTTTTCTTTTGATATTTTTTCCTCACAAGCTTCTAGCTTCAAGTGATGTCAGGCCTGGCGCCGTTTCCAAACAGCGCTGCTCCACTAAACAAAACCAGCTGATTAGATAAACACCTATGGGACGGATAAGAGAAAAAAGGCCAGGACTGAAAAGGTAGCTAATCGTCGTAAAAGCATGTCTTTGGCAGTGTTTAACTTCTCGATCTGATGCCAGGTTTTTTTGTGAGCTGCATTCAGTCTCTCTCTCTCTTTCTGTCTCTCAGGATCGACGGAATCGAAAGTGCATTCTGGCTGCCAAGCAAACTGATTTAGTCACACTCTGTTGCCATTTTTCTTTTCAAACAATCGCATGTACTGATTATTTGCTTGAAAGAGTGGGCACTTCTCGCCAAGTGGGAGTTCCAGTTTCAAGATGGCCGCCAGACAAGTGATGATCTTAGCTTGCTAAGAGGTCGTTATAGTCCATCAGGATCCCTTATCACACACTTCTTTCTTCTAATATTCTATTTATTTGTAAATTTATTTTGCCACTGCGCTGTTGAATTCTCCGTTCTGGCGCAGATTAAGCAGCTCTGACAATGGGAAGTCATCAGGGCAGAGGAGTTCACGCATAAACATGTTATCTATAACATGTTTTCTGCCAATTATTAACTTCAAGAAAGAAAATAAGAGAGGCTGGTGAGGGAATGACTGTTTGTAGCTGCTATAATTGAACTAATAACAGGAGCTAACTTGTGTCATGGACATTTCACAACCTTAAAAGTAACAAAGAGTATGATATGGAGTTCTATAGATTAATGAGTAAATAAATTATTGTGTTCAAAGAGGCATAAGCATTTCAGGAACATGCTGTAACTGGTAATTAATCAACTTCACAGTGCCCGTGTCATTGTTATGGCATTTTACTAGAGTGTTTTACTCCTTAATTAATGCATTTCATGCCTAAAACCGCACCCTGTTCACTCTGCTATTCTGAGAGCACAGCTTTCATGTGAAAAATACCCAGTGCACTTGTGAAATCCCACAATGCACTGCTCAGGGTTAGTAGTTTTACAGAGAACCCCTGGAACAGAGTTTTCCTTTCAGAAAAGATTCAAAGTAGAAAAGTTTTGCACAAGCAGAACCACACAAGAAACCCTTAAAGAACCTTTTCTGTCCGAGTGGACGTGATTCTTTTCCACGTGATTCATTTTTCATATGATTCTTTTTTCACACGTGTTTTTTTTTATTTTATTTTTTTTTTTACTTAATTCAGTTTTTTTCACATATGATTCAACAGTCTTTTATTTTCACGATTCATTTTTCACATTGCCGTTTTTTTCACTCGACTCATTTATTTTCATGATGTAATTCGTATGATTAATTTTTTTTTCTATAATTCCTTTTTCACATGTGATTTCTTTCAGCATGGTTCATTTATTTATAAAATATTCATTCCCCCCCCACATGACTCATTTTTCACAAGACGTATTTCACATTTTTCACATCCACAAGATCTTTTTTCACGAGTCGTTCATTTTTATATGATTCCCTTTTTTGCCTGTGATTATTTGATTTATTTTCACATTTTATGATTTATTTATTTATTTATACAAGATTCATTTTTCATATGATTTTTGACCTGATACATTTACTTCCACATGATTATTATAATAATTTTTTGCTTCCAGAAGATTCATTTATCTTTACACTTTACATTTTTCAGATCATTTGATTATTTCACATAATTCATCGCCTGTAGCTCACAGAAAATCTAAAATTAGAAATAAATGTAATCATTCCTTTAATCGGTTACACTTATTAACAGCATTATTAGTGATTATTAGCATGTTTATTTCTTTTAAAAAAGTCCCTCAGCATTTAGAAATATACTTAACACTCATGGTTAACATTTATAGTGTTTATACTGCAGTAATGCATTCAAATACAGAACTTAGATTCAAATATTAGCATAATATATTTTTACGTAGTTGTTTATATTACACCTTAGGCTTTGGAGATGCAGATGATCTAATATATTAATATTAGAAACAAATGTAATAGAGATGTATAAATTAAACAGCTCTCTCAGGTTATATACTCAGGTATATGTGTAATCTAATAATGAAGTAAACAATGGACGATCCCGAGCTAGCTTTTATAGCATTTTTATTTGAAATATTATGCACACCAGATCACTATACTACGATCACCATACTATTCTTGACTTGTTAGGTATAGGGGGATAAATTGAGAAAGAGCAGCATGTGTGTGTGTGTGTGTGTGTGTGTGTGTGTGTGTGTGTGTGTGTGTGTGTGTGTGTG
>JAQMYM010000005.1:21950439-21984111 GCA_030014255.1 Parauchenoglanis ngamensis
TTTCAAATCTTTCCTTGTAAAATCACAAGATTTATCTACAACGATGACACACAGCTCCGCTTCCCCTGCCTTATCTTCTGCTTTGCTGGTGCTCTAAGTTCCCATGGTACACACACACACACACACACACACATAAGTGTGTGTATTGCACACGTATATGCTAACTGCTGCTCTCTCTCTCAGGTGCATTCTTGGCGAATATCACACTCGCCTCATGTTCATGCGTCACAATTGTTTCCTCATGCGCATGCTGAACGCACCGTTTTACAAATTCCAGTGGATAACAATTATGCATGGAAAATATGCTAATCATTTGTTTTTATAGCTTAACAGCTAATAATTCAGTGTAGTTGTAGTCATGCAGTAGTTACAGTAGTAGAAACATAAAAATGGCTAAATGAATCTCTTCATACGTTACACTTCCAAGCCTGCTGACTCACGTGTAAAACTGTCCAAATGTATTAATAATTATAGCTAGCATCAAATTATAAGCGCAACCACAAGTATAGCTGCAGTCCCGAGGAGTATTAGCAGGCGAATAATTAATACTTAATGCATTTTTAGTCGTTATTTCATACAAGACTCGATCACGGCCTGCACTAACATCCCCGTTACAAATCCGTCTGCACTCATAATTGGCTGCGCTGATAAATTGCAGATGGATGCGCAGCCGGCTTGTAATTTATCATCTAAAATGAGCGAGTCCTTTGGGGGATGTAAACACGGCTACCTGTGTGACGCACAACCTCCGTCTCCGGCTCTGCTTTTCACGTTTGAAGAAAAACCTTGACTTGAGGTGGGATTTTCTTGTTTAGACCCTGACCTAATATGTGCTAGCATGAAGATATGTTTTTGACGGAGTTGTTCTAGATAAGGTTGTCCGCTGTAAAAAAAAAAAAAGAAAAAAAAAGTGACAAAAATAAATGCATGCTTTTGCTTTTTTTACAGAAAATGTGTGCATGGTGGGTTTGCGCTGCCTGTCACTCTGACAGTTTGCTAATTTCTCAGATTCTGTTGTGTAACCCGTGGTGTTAATATAGTAGCGGTTGTGTGTGTATTTCTTTTATAGCCAGAGCCCAATAACGGGTGGTGCAGCGCCGAGCGTTAAGCTCAAAAGCGGTGACAGGAAGCCGAGGAGTGCGAAGTGGCAGCCAGAGAGGTGTTTGTCTAGATCTTAATGATTAGCATAGCACAAGCAGAAGCTGTCACATGTAACATCAACAGAGCTGAGGACCCGAGAGGGCCTCCGCCGAGTTCCTCCAGAACTCTCCACTACAAAGGCGCGATTGCGGCGCGTGGGCCGATATTTCAAAATGGAGGCGTCGGGGAGGCAGAGGGTGTCCGGAGTGGCTGTGGTTTATCTGAGCTCTATATGAGATCTGCATAGCGTCATGTATAAACCTACCCCTCAGCCACTTGGTCTCTTCTCTCTCTCATCTTCCGTCCTGCTTTTCCTCGCGCTCAGCCTCACAAAGTGGCGCATTGTGTATTAATAACAGCACGCGCGCTCAGGTCTCGGCCCCACATATGGATGTTTATCAGGATTTGGCCCGGAGCAGGACGCAACACGCCGCAGAGCGCTGCCTTGTGTGTGGCCGGGGTGATGATTAAGTAGAGAGTCTCTTTTATTCTCTCCGACTTTAGAGCCACTGTCATGGGACGGAACTGTAAAACGGCTTTGGTTTTCATTTCCTTCAAGTTTTTTTTTAACAAGCTAATGAATGAGTAAAAGCTGCCCGAAACCTGAAAAAAAAAACACCCCAGAAGCCCCCCCAAAACTCGGGTTTCACATAATGCTGGTTTCATTTGGCACTATTTGGAAATTAAAAATTTTTTTGTTTGTTTGTTTTTTTTTTGTTGAGAGATGTTAATTCCTGCTAGTCTGCAATCTGCCCTTTGCGTATTCATGGACATCCGATTTAAATCCGATCTTATCCGAAAGGAACTGCTCATCCAAACGCTCGTGCTGCGATCCGGACATGGTTTAAATGCTATCCTGCCACAGTGCATTGTCAGACATCAAGAGTGCTTCCACGCTAGAGTGTGTATACTTTATTAGAGCGAATCCAACAATCCTAGGTTCAGAACACAGTCAGGCGAAGGTAAACAAGGACGTGCATAAAAACAGTACTTCATCATGACAGAGAGAAACAGCAGGATGTCGGGCTTTTTTAAGAGTACGTACGCTCACGCTATTTACTACGTAGTGCACTATGTAGGGAGCACTATTTTACTGCATGTATATAAACAGTGTGTGTTGTGTGTCCCCACAGCTGAAGCTGAGCATGTGGATGCAGACCTGTCGCTGGCCGAGCTCGCCGGCCACCACACTCCCATGCTGCTGGACCCCAACATGGTCGCCCCTCTGCCCCCGGGCCTCGGAGACCACGACCTCCTGACCTGTGGCCAGTGCCAGGAGACCTTCCCACTGGGCCACATCCTGCTCTTCATCGAGCACAAGAAGAAGCAGTGCCAGGGCCCCGCCGGCACCCACGGCTGCTACGATAAGATGGCGGACCGCAGCAGCCCCTCGCCGCCACGCGCAGAACTGAGGAAGGTGGAGGAACCGGTCGAAATCGGAATCCAGGTGACACCCGAGGACGAGGATGAGAGGCTGCTGATGCCTCTGAAAGGAATTTGCCCTAAGCAAGAAAGCGGCCTGCCAGGTGAGTGTCGGTGTCTCAGTACTGACTAACCTCAAACCTTTCACTCCTAAAATAAAGCCTTTCTGCTTTTGCATGCCGGTGTGTGACAGGTTTAATACCGCCTCAGATAATGAGATCTGTTACTCGGTAAACACTATCACGTCCTCTATTACTCCATAAACTATAAATAAGTGGCTGTGGTGTGAGTTAGCGGAGCCTGAAGATCGAAAACAAAAGGATCAGATTGGGCATACAGGAAAGAAATCAATAAGAAAGGTGTTTAGTCCTCTTACGCTATAACAATTATTATGCTTTTTATCTGTTTATAGTTGCATCCAGTGTTCAGGAAGCAAGTTAGTCCCTTT
Source organism: Parauchenoglanis ngamensis (assembly GCA_030014255.1). NCBI lineage: Eukaryota > Metazoa > Chordata > Actinopteri > Siluriformes > Auchenoglanididae > Parauchenoglanis > Parauchenoglanis ngamensis. The sequence continues at coordinate 21,953,450 of JAQMYM010000005.1, forward strand.
ACCTGCCTCTCGTTTTTCACTTTCTTGAACTAAGACAGCTTTGAATGAAACCAGAATGTGCAAACTCTTTTTTCCTGTTTGGTTACAGCTTTACTCTACTTTTAGTAAACACAGACACTGGAGACTCCTTCCATAACTGTGAAATAATCATGTCCTTACAGCAAACTTCACCATATCAGCAGATCTGTTTATGGGGAGCATCCAGTGTACAATTTCTTTAAGGAATATCTGTTATAGAAACTAGATAATATATCAGAACGAATGCATTAATATACTGTAAACTAGTGTCAGAGCTGCTGTTATAGAATCAACCGTCTGACCAATCAGAATCCAGAAGCAACGACAGTGGCGTGAATAGGAATGTTGTGTAGTTATGAGTGTTTAAAGGGATTAATATGGTTGATCGCAGAATGAAACTTAACACACACACACACACACACACGGCATTTTCAGACAAAGGGAAGCGCACTCATTTCCCTCTGCAGGATCCTGTCGTGATTGTGATACCGCTCATCTCCAAGGCCTCGAGAGAGATTGTTTTTCCTTCAGCTGATTTCATTAGGGGAGCTTGCGCTGCGCAGAGTGAAACATCACATTATGGACTCGAAGCTCCCCCACAATCCTCTCACCACACACACACACACACGCACACACACATGCACACAACAACCCCACCGCCCCTTTTCTAAACCCCCTGAAGGACTCTGGTAGTTGAAACAAATTGTGCAAAACGTGACAGAGAACTCAGTACTCACTTTCATGGAGAAATCCAGCCTGAGCCATCTGCTTAAAAAGGTGAAAAACTCATTAAAATTCAAATACTCAAAATGGGAGAGAGAGAGCAAGAGAGAGAGAGAGAGCAAGAGAGAGAGAGAGAGAGAGAGAGAGAGAGAGAGAGAGAGTGAGTGAGTGAGTGAGGGATTAAAAGAACCAGTTTGCTATTGAATTGGGTTAAAGAGGCAGTTTAGTCCAGCTGCAGGGTGAGAGCTCTCTCGCTCTCTTTCTCTCTCTCTCTCTCTCTTTTGCTCTCTCTCGCTCTCTTTCTCTCTCTCTCTCTCACTCTTATTCTTTGTCTCTATTGCTCTCTCTCTCTATCTTTCTTTCTCTTACTTTCTCTCTATGTCTCACCTGCTGTCTCTCTTGATTTCTCTCTCTCTCTCTCATTCTTTGTTTATATCACTCTCTGTCTCTCTTTCTTTCTCTCTCTGCCTGTGTCTCTCCTGCTGTCTCTCTCTTTGTCTCTATCTCTCTCTTGATTTCTCTCTCTGTCATTCTTTTTCTGTCTCCCTGCCTCTCTCGCGCTCTCTCTGTCTTTCTCTGTTTCTCTCTTATACATTGTCTCTATCACTCCCTCTGTCTCTTTCTTTCTCTTACTTTTTCTCTGTCTCTCCTGCTGTCTCTCTCTTTTCCACTTAGTTATCTTACAAAACAGTGCAGTCAAGTCCTTCACAAAGATGCAGCCAGAGGGATCATGGGAAATGGGTCCCATAAAATAATATTCAGGGTTGGACAAAGTTGGCGGGGGAAAAGCGGTTGGAGCGGCTTATGACACTGGCTCCGGTTTTAATAACGTCTTTTTTTTCCTTTTTTTATTTTGTAAAGCTTCCTTGTTTGCGAAGGTTTCCTGCGGCATCAAAGACAATTTACTCGCTGCCACCATGCCACGGCGCACATTTAAATACACCCTTAATAACCAGGAAGAACCTAATTTAGTCCGAACCCCACATGGCGCGGAGCCGCCTTACAGCGTCCGTTGGCGTTAATTACGGAAGATGATGTGGAGATTTCATTGCAAACGGTTTCACATTTCAAAGCCTCTATGCTACATAGCAGGCACGTGTCGTCACTGAGACTTTATCATCAAAGCGTGAGCTGTAGTGGCAAAAACCACATACGTTTCACGTGTCAGTCGCACGATTATTCACATCTCAAGTTCATGTGACTGTTCTATAAGGGTAGGTCTTTTTTCATATACTTAATATCTGTTATTCTGAATCTCGCATCACTTATGAGTAACGTGTGAAAAACGTGCAGGTGCATTTCAGCATGTGGCACACCTGCTGTCATGTGGACAATGTGAAAGAGAAGACATTATGTTGGATAATCACGTCCGAGAACCGTGATGAATCACATGTGAAGCAATGAATCATGTGGGAAGAAATGAATCACGTTGAGAAAAAGAAATGAATCGTGAAAAAAAAATGAACTGAAATACTGAAAAATCACATGAAATATTAATGAATAACGTGAAGAGTAGCGGGAATAAAAGAGTCATTTGGAAATAAATGAATCGTGAAAAAAAAATAAAGCACAGGTGAAAGAAATGATTCATGCGCCAAATCACATGTGGAGGAAAAAGTGAATCACGTGAAAAGTAAAGGAATTGTGGGGAAAAAACATGCAATTCTACAGATATTATATGTTCATCACTATTCACGTGACGTTCACCTGTAAGAATAGCCTTCCTCTAAACACGTGAGACAATATGTGTAGATATATTTATAAAACAACTTAAATCAGTGAATCCAAATCAGTATATATATCAGGACGGTAGTCCTCTGTGTGTGTGTGTGTGTGTGTGTGTGACTAGAAATATGAATATGCATTTAATACAATATCCACCTATCATGACAAGTCATTCAATCTTTCTGGATTTTTTTAAAATTACTTTTAAATTACTTGTAATAAGCCAAATTCTATTTTAAACCGCTTTCTTAATAAGCTCCGGTTTGAAGAAGAAGGGAGGAGAAAGAAAAGGAAAAGGGGGGGAGGACGAAGGGATGAGGGATAATTTTTAATCTTGTTTAAACTTCACCATTTGAATAATGGGTTATTGGAATGAAAGATGAACATTTGCCTCCGTAAATCATATTGCGGTGACTACGAGTAAATTTTAGCCCTTTCATTAGCTCGGCGTCGGAAGAGAAGGAGCGAGAATTCTCGAGCTGGCTGAGAATAAAGGCAGAGATGAAATGTCCTCGGAAAATGATTAAGAAGCTTGAATGTCAGCTGGGCGTGCAGCTAAACATGTGCACGCTGCCTTGTGTTCATAATTGCCTCCCAGCAGGTTAAAGTATTCTTTTATGCTAAACCTTTTCCGCTTCCCATTTGTTCTCCACGTGAAATAGAAAATGACACGCAGAAAAACACTCGGGCTCCGTTTCGGGGGGAAAAAAACAACATAGCAGCGGTGCTCGTACTCTCAAAGCGCAGATCATTTTTCATGAATTTGCTTTTTTTTCTTTAATATATCCATCTGTCAGCTTCAAATGGAAAAATGAGAGCGAGCGAGAGAGAGAGAGAGAATCCAAGGAGGACGAGTGTACTTGTGTGTGTGTATGTGTGAGTGTGTGAATGTGTCTCAGTATCAAAAAAGCTAATTCTGAGCAGAACAACATTATCATCATCCCCAGAGCTGCGGTTTGATCTTTTTCTCCCTCCGTCTGGCCCCCGACACACGACTGCTGTTTTGACAGGCCTTAAACTCCGCCGATTCATTCGCACACGTCAACCTGCATCACATCACACCGTCTCCACACACACACACACACACATGAAGGACTGCTCTGGACAGAAAGAGCAGTGCCACATTTCAGTATTTCAGTATTACATGACGTTTGCATATGCATAATGCAAACTATATCTTCAAATCTCATATCTGGTCTGAAGGTTTTGATTAATTTTCTGTAACAGCAGCTCTGATTCAAATCACAGGTTTATATAAATGAACTCATTCTCTGACGTTGTAGAAGGGGTTGTATTACTGATGCGGCGCATAATCTGAGACTAATTGTCTAACGGTGAGGTTTTCTGTAAAGAGGTGTTTGTTTGACATTTATGGAAGGAGTCGTCAGCGGCAGCGCTTTGTCTCCAGGATTGACAGATTACAGTTTCCGCTTTCTCTGCAAGCTGTTTTTTTTAAATTTTTTTTATGAACTTCAAGAGACAGAAAAAAAGAAAGGCAAGGCTGAGGGATTGACTGTTTAGAGCTGCTATAATATAAGTGAGAACAGGAACTAATTTGCTTGCATAACATAAAATGTAAATGTAAACGGTTAAAAAGTATAACTTTTTAATGCATTAGAAAAAATTGCAACTGCTGACATACTGTTGTGTCAGAGGAGTAAAACACTTCAGGGTGTGCTGCTTTAGGAAAATAATCAAGGTCTGGATGGCGACAGTGACCGTTCGAGAGTTTAAATATAGTCTAAACATCAGCACTTCCTCACTTTCATAATCACAACGTATAGCCATGTAGCCGCAGAATGTAGTCATAATTAATAGTGCTAATTAAATAAAATATGACATTTTGCATAGCCAGAGGCTACAAAAGATGCTGCTGGGGATGAGATGAAAGGGTGTGTGTGTGTTAGGATTTGCATATCTCCTTTAACTGGAGGTTTAAAATCTGGTGTTATTCCAGTCATTTCCTTTATATTTTTATAGATGTTTTTTCCGAAGACACCATCGAACCCCTTCTGCTTTCGTACTTGCGCTAATTAGCGTAGCTCACACTTTGTTAGCAAACCCCGAAACATGTTGCGTATCAAGGACATCGTGGAAAAGTATCATGATGTGACATTTTTGCAATATCAGCAACACCTAGAGTGAGATTAAAAAACACTGACTAAAATAATCATAATTTTAGCGAGCGATTAAAGGTGCAGTTGGTCATTTTTGAAGATGTTTCTAAAGATAGACGAATCATATCGTTTCAATCGTATCATATCTCAGGAAATCTGATTCATGACACAGCCGTGCAATAGACTGATTCATTTCATTTTATGCTTGTTTGACATTTTTCTGGCCCAGAAATGTAACACAGTGGCTCAACGCTGTGCGGGTTTTTTTCCCTGAAAGGCAACTCACTAGGCATGTGTCGTTTTGACAGTGGAGGCGGAGTCAGGTGTGGGAGAAGCTGGAAAGCTTGTCCATTTTTATTGAAAGGATTATAAAAATCACAAATTGCCACTTTAATACAACTACAGCGATGCATCATACACTGTATATTGCCTGCAGATGTACTAAGGATCTGGAAACGTTTGATAGTTTTTGTGAAATTTGGTGTTGATTGTGAATTTTCATGTCTGAATAAACAACATAAAGTGAGGAAAATGCATCGTGAGCTTCAGTGAAGTGTTGACACTGATGTAGAAGTGAGGGAGAAGTGGTATCATGTTGCTGTTGGATGTAGATTTTCTGGTAGTAACACACTCAGCGCTGATTCTATCTCAGCTTGACACATCACTGAGTAAATATTAAAAAATGCAACAAAAAATATTTATCCGGATGTTCCAGACTCTGAAAAGGCTCAGCTGGACGACAGACAGGGTCGCTAATTACAGTATTATTATGATATAATCATGACATCATAATAATTTACATAGCAATATGGCTTTTTAAAAAGAGAGACGCAGATAATCTGAACATTTATAATGTTATTCACAATAGCAAGCAGCTTATTGGGCATTAAAGGTGCGGTCAGTGATTTTTAAGGCGGCAAAATTATGACGAAGTTCTCTTCACATTGCAGACGCTTCAATGCAGTGTCAGCTCAGAGCTGAAACTCTGGTCTCTGTGCCAACTTCAGAAGAAAAAAAACACAGGATATGGACTACCAAGCGGTCAGCCTGTCAATCATGTCATGTTCATAAAGGTCCACCTCAGGTTTTTTGAGGGCGTGGCTTTTGGGAGATACATTTGTTTGTATTTTGCGCTTGAAAGTTTTAGCCAAAATCGCTAAGTGTCGCTTTAAATTCTGTCAAAATGTGTTTTTTGCACTTAATTTACATCCAAATGTAAATATAAATTTATAACTCTTCTAGAACCTCGTCTATCCTGATCGTCTTGTGTCCGTCGCGAGGCGCTGATATATACATGTAAATTGAAACAAATACATATATTTGAATAGTTTTCATCTTTTTTTTAAAAATCTGGCATGAATACTATTTTAACAAAATGTATACATCAAATTTGAGCGAGCCTAAACTCCGTGAAACTGTGAATCCTCTATCATAAAAAGGTCTTTAATGATCATGAATATATTTTTGCCATATTTTCCTCCTTTAAAGGACTGAAATTGTTTTACATGAGTCAGTTTTGTGATCTTTTCCTTTTTAGTTCAGTGTCAAAATGATGCTGGAACGTAGTCTTTTTACTGAAACACGGTTTAAAAAACCCCCAAAAAAACCACTTTAGCAATGAAATCCTCCTCCGACACACACACCGAGTGTAAGAGCAGTATGTGGTGACCACAGCCGTACTGTAGTTTTTGCGAGACGACGGCCTTGTTCCTGTCACTCCTGCAATTTCTCACTTTCACACATTCTCTCTTTTCCCTACAGAGGAATATTTCACGAGATATTCGCCACCACATTAAGATCCCTTTTTTGCTTTACGGCCTGAGAAGCCTCATCTGTATCCCCGGCCTTTAATATCATTAATTAGCTCTAATAAACCCCTGGAGCAAATAATCTGTCTGCTGAGTCAGAAAGATACATTCTCTCTTGTTTTTTATTTATTTATTTTAAAATAATAAAGTAGGTTTCAGATCGATGATTTCTGGTTTGTTCACGTACTCGAGCCCTGCATAATGCTGTGGTTAGTAAAACCTTTGTGAGAAATGAGTCGAGTTTAGTGAAAGTGAGACTGTGCAGATCATTCTGGACTTCCTGTTTTGCTTTAAACCGTTTCTACAGATATCGATGTCAGCCTCCATAAGTAGTTGTGGTAGAAGTAGAAGTACAGAAACTCTTTACTCAAGAATGTTGTCTAAATCAACTCTGTTTTTTTCACCCAGGTTGAAGGAGAAAAGTATCAGCTCTATAACTCTTACTCTTGGAAATATAAGTAGAAGAAATGTTCAGAAAACAACAAATCACCTCAAATTGCAGTCTGATTTTAGATACTGATAGTAAATTATCCTTTGTTTCACCAAGAAACCAAAAACACTAGCTATGGCTAAGTGACATATTGCTAATCTCTCAATTGTTAGCTAGCAAAACACTAACTCTGATGCTACACACATGCTAATAGTTAGCGTGATAAATACAAAGTGTGTAGAAGCATCTAGATGGATCTGTATTTGGTGAAAGTTTAGATTTGTTAGGAATTTTGATCATTTCCTTGATGTGTCTGATGCTAATTTTCTAGTGAGCTTTATTTCCATTTTCTCAAATGTTAGCTACCGTGAACGTGTTTTGACTTTTAGTCCGATGCTAAAAAATCGTCTACAGACTTTATAAAGGCATTATTATAGCGTAAAAGTGAAATGTATGAGGTGAAGGAAAATTTTACTTGAGAACTGATTCTTAAAATCTAAGTTAGCCGTTGCTAATCTCTCAAACGTTAGCTTGCAAAAAGCTAACTCTTGTTATACGCACTTGCTGTATGCTTGTAGTTAGCATGATAAATACATAGCAAGTGTACATAGCAGCAGCCAGATTACAGTGATAGGTCTGTATTAGGTCTAATTTGTGAAAGTTTAGATTTGTTAGGCATTTAACAAATCTAATCCTTGATATGTCTGATGCTAATCGTTTAGTGAGCTTTATTTCTAATTTCTCAAAACGTTAGCTACCGCGAATGTGCTTTGTTACTTCCCACTTCTGTCCATTATTATATTTTCCCTGTTTGTTGCCTATGATTTTGTGTGTTTTTGTCTTGTTGTGCTTTTTTGTTTCTATAGTATATTGCCTACCTATTCAGTTACATCATTCCTAATTTCCTTAATTAATATTTGAAAGCGCATCACGCCGTGCACAAGCTAGGGAATGCGTGATTACGACCTTTTAATGCTGCTATAAGGCAGAGTCAGATGTAGTTAAAAGCGAAGCACGTCCATACACATACACGGATATCTGAAGCCCTCTTTGCTTTGCCGGAGAATCGAGGAGATGTCTCAATCGAGGGGACATTTCTGCCTGTCTTTGTACCTCTCTGCCTGTCTCTGAGCTCGACACGATCACCGAGAGAGCTCTTCAATAAATAATGATGCAACACGGAGAGAGAGAGAGAGATATTGAAAACATGTTTCCGTAATATGACACACATGCCTTTTTTTCCAATTAAAATTCACAAAGGCTTGGTGGGGGGAAACGGCGCGGGTGCCGAGGCCGTGCCAGAATCAATGCCTGCAGATTGTGTGGCGAGGTGAATGTGCGTTTGATTTAACGTGCTCTTTTAGAGCCATTATTCCTGCTGGTCTTCTTGTTTTTTTGTTGTTTCAATAAAGCCAGGAGAGCTGGGACCAAGCAGGCGTTTTGAAGTGGTAATTGCCCACTTTTGTCTAGTTATCCGCTTTCCTCTCTTTCTCTCTCTCTCTCTCTTTCTCTCTCTCTCTCTCTTTCTCTCTCTCTCTTTTTTGTCTTTTATTTTGTAAAGGATGTTCAAAGAGAATTTTGTATAACGTAATAAAATCTTCCTTTAATTTTCACCACCTGCTTCATAACAATTTCAAACCATAACATCCAGGAACATGTTTATCAAAACTTTGAAGGTCTGAGATTTTTACAGTATGATAATCATGTCAGTTTCACGTAATCACAGAAATAATTAAGCATTAATTATTACAAATAATTATACACATATCATTATTATATATTATATAATACATATACACACAAAGCTGGTGGTGAAAATGAAAGGAAAAATCCTGCATGGATTTTTGAAATCTGCGTATGTCAGCGGGACTGACACGAGACTGACATTTCAATAGAAATTACTTACACTTTAAGTATTTATCATGTTGTTGTTGTTGTTGTTGCTGCGCGCTGAAAGACAGACCGGATCTGAGGAACGGGGGCAATTGTGCGGTGCTGCTTAGCCAAAACTAGCCTCATCTTTGATTTAGCTATGATCATCAGTGCTGTGTTCCTCTGCGCTTCTCATGTGATATCTTAAGCTGTCGTGTACATGAAGATAAAGTAACGGACATGCTCAGGCTGGCAGGCAAGGTAGCAATGTAACGTAGCGTGGCGGATTCCACAGATAAATGCTTTTCAATGAACTCGCGTGCTCTGCGTAGAAAAATGGAGGTTTTGGGAATCTAGAGGATTGTGAAAATATTGTGGAGACCCAGCTGGACACATAATGGACAAGTGATGAGAACCACAAGAGTAATAAACTTGATTGCGTAAATAAGTGCCTAAGACTAAGATAAGATAGCATGCATCCTGAAGCGGGCTCATGCTAAACTTTAGCTTAGCTTAGCTTAAATATTCACGGAAAAGGACAGGCTAGTTGTCTTTTATTAGGTTACGACTTAAACAATGTGTGCACATGATATATAAAACAGATTCGTGTTACTGCATGTACATGTAAACACTGCTTAGCGGCTGTTTTAAGCATCGTTCTTGCTAATCAGTGCTCAGGCTCTCTCTCCAGCTCCAAGACGTTGTCCTGCTGAGATCCGATGGCCTACAGAAGTTAGCTTCAGTGCAACATGGTTTAATTTCTCCCTCCTGTGCGCTTAAGCTCTGAAATCCAGCAACGTGCCACTTTTTACTCCAGGCTACTTCACACGCCTCCCTCCTGAGCTCTGTCCAGCAGCAGGAAGAGAGGGAAAATGTGTTTGTGTATATGTGTGTGTGTGAGAGAGAGAGAGAGGGAGAGAGACATCGGCAAAATACTTTTAGCCACTAATGGAGCGTAAAAAAGCGAAGGCTGCATCCATGTACTTCTTAGCATCTTCAAATCCATTTTTCCCCCCTCAGATTTTTGCCTCGTCGCTTGCCTCGGTTAATCACTTTCCATGCGCTCATTTAAATATTAAAATTTTCTTTAATCATCAAAGGCAGGGAGCCTCATGCATATTCATATCTTCAAGCCGCCCCCCCCTCCTCTCTCTCTCTCTCTCTCTTCACTTTTCCCCAGAATTACAGGTTCATTACCTCGCTCCAAAGCCAAACAGTCATTACCAAGAGCCAGCTTTTTAATTGCTGATGCCTGGCCGTCATCGGCGTAACGCTCAGATTTAGAGTTCCAGAAGAAAAAGGAAAGCAAAGACAGGCTCAAGTTTTAAAATAACTTAGCATTCGGGTTGTACATTTTCATCGCTGTAGAGAAAACAGAATGAGAGAGAGAGAAATGAAGAGAGAGAGAGAGAGAGAGAGGGGGAGAGAGAAAAACCTGTTCTCTGGCTGGAGCTCTGAATATTTGTCAAGAGGCTTGACGAAAGTTGCATTTGCATAATGACTTTGTAGTTCTGCATTAATAAAATTTGCATATGAAGCCGTGTTAATTACTCCTGATCAGGCTTTTTTGCATTCATGCATGGTAATTTTCGGAGACTTGCGAGAATTGATGTCCTGGCGTCAGGGCTGTGATTGGTGGTGGTGGCGGTGCTGGTTGTGGAGGTGGTGTGTGTGTGTGTGTGTGTGTGTGTGTGTGTGAGCAGGGTGGTGGTGGTGGAAGGGGGGGTTATGAGGAGCGACAGAGGAGGGGTAGGGAGGAGATGCAATGGCGACGGATGTAGCTCAGAGAAAGAGAAGATGGCACATTTTGCATGTTTGTGCGAGCTGCTTTATTGTGCCTGCTCTCTCTCTCTCTCTCTCTCTCTCTCTCTCTCTCTCTCTCATACAGCTCAAAGCAGCTCCTGTAATTGGTGTGTGAAAAAAAGAGTGAGGGAATGAAGGAGTGATATTCGAAAAAGAATCGCGTGTAATAAAACCTCACGAAAAAAAAAAGCACCCAGGATAAAGAAATGATAAAAATGCATGCTCAATTTCAGAAAGGCAGAACGGCAGAAAGGCAGGCGAATCAATAGCGTACGTTGTTGATTTGAAAATAGGACGACAGGATTCGAACAGAGGGTTTTTAGAGAACGGCTCGTCCTTCTTCTTCTGCTTTTGTGCCACTTTTCTGAACTTTCACTCTTTATGAACACAAAAGCTTCCCGATTCCCTGTATACAGTATGCTACACACACTTAAGTATGTTTTATGCCACGTGATATTTGAGGGCTGTGACTCTCGAGTACAGAGTGGATTGCTTTAACTCAGGGTCAATTCTGTACACCTTTAAGTGACGCTGGCTTTCCACTGCCTTTTTTTTTCTCCCCCTTTGTCGAGACCCTGCTGAGTTCAAGCGTTTGTCTATGGAATTTTGGCCCCTCACTTGTGGTTTGGCAAAAGCATCACACGGCACTCTGTGTGTGTGTGTGTGTGTGTGTGTGTGTGTGCGCGTTTGTGCATATGTGTGTATCCGATTATGTGCCCACACTAGCACAAGCTAAATAGGTGTGTGTTTGGTATATGGTGTGTGGTGTGTGGTGTGTCTCGCTTCTTCTTTCCCTTTTTTTTCCTTTTCTTTCCTTTTCTTCCCCAGAACCAGTGGTCTCCTCCTCATTTCGTCTAAGAATTAAACCCAGAACTTTAGAGCAGCGTGAAGAGTCTGGGGCCGCGTCCAAAACAAAGCCATCTTTCTTTTCTTTTTTTTTTTCCTTTTTCTCGCACAGACGCGCAGCACATGAGCGCTCGAGCGCAGGCACGACAGCTCTGGCTCTCCGCTCAGCCTTTCTGCTTTTTTAAACGTCGACACGCGTGTCATCAGTGGTGTGATAATTGCGGAGAAAAACGCACACCACCTTTAAAGCATCTGATCTATCAGCCAATTCGCATCATATCTTTCAAAAGGGGACGAGCGGAGGCCAAGCACGTGCCCCCTGCCTCGCCTCGTCTTTTCTTTCCTTTCCGTTTTTCTGTGAGAGAAAGGTTTCAGCTGCGTGCCCTTTGGATTAATACACTGCACACCCAGTGTTTAATTTTTCAAGAGGAAATGACAGCGAGTAAAACAAGTGATGCAGGACTATATATATATATATACTGTATATATAGAATAAGAGTACACAGAAACAGGCCTAGCGATCTCTAGAATTTTTTTTTTGGGACCAGGATATCTAAGCGTGATATATTCACAGTTTGTGTATCTGTAGCTGTGACTCCTCACACATTTCAGTACTGTTCTAGACGATATCTGAGTGTCTGTTGTGTTGCAAACAAGAACCCAAAACCTCATGTAGCAGAGTGAAAAAAGCTATAATTTATAATTTGCCAAACAAATGAACAAATGAATTGAAGTGTACCTTGCACACCAAAAGGGGTGGGGCTTATAGCAGATGACGGACAGAACCAATGATCTGCGTATTAATATCAAAAATTCATGCATTCATCTAACGTCAGGTTAGGAATTAAACACTTCAGGACACGCCGTTCTAGGAAAACAATCAACGTTTTGATATGATTAGGACCAGTGACTGTTACTCCTTGGAAGTATTCCTTCAACAGCATGTCATTCCCTCACCGACCTCTTTTTTTTTCATTCTCTCTTTCTTGAGCCTACTAGGACTTAAGAAAATGTAAAATCTGAGACTCCATGCAACATCTCCTTACTAAATTGTGTGGACTGAAAATATTAGAATGAGCATATCCATATAAGGACATGATTTGTGGATTCACTACTGACCAATCAGGATGGAGAAGTCAGCAGCACTGTGGTAAAATCTTCAAAAAAAAAAAAAACCCCAAAAAAAACGTGTCATCAAGCTACTTTTTTACTACTGATTTACTGCACACCAGCGAACAAGTTCAAAGTGCTAACAAGTTGTCTTGCTGTAAATCTACCATATTAAACAGCGCTGACTTTTCAGCGGCAGCGAGGCATTAACGCGTCCCACATGAAGACATCAAACGGCCACAGTGCCACTCTGCGGTACCGGCATGACGGCATTTCAGTCTCTCTCCACCGCAAGGCAGGGAATAAACTTGTCGCCGATTTGGGTTGTGAACACAAGCAAAGCTCTCTGCGTGCGCTGGTGGCTTCTGCCCTCGTGCTCATCATGTTCTTCTCCACACTTTCTTTTTTTTTTTATTGTCAGCAGACATTTAGTGCAAAGCAGACACTCGTCGACAACGCTGCCGCACTTTCACAAAATTATCCAAGGTGGCTAATTCACTGCTATTAAATCCTCTTAAGGTTGAGGAATTGAGATATGCATTGGCTTCTTCTCTTTTTTTTACTACCATCCTGCCAGAAAGACGTCTTTGCATAACTGGTTTGAAGGCTGAGCCGCAGCACCTTCCTTTGCGTGTTGATACAGTAGCTCTGTCACCCTGACACTGTTTGTTTAGTGAGCTACTCTAGCGAGCATGGAGATTTGAATTTGTAAAGCGTGGGAGAAAAGGCTGGAGGAGGACTTGTAAGCCCTTTCCAGCAGGGCCTAGACGCCAGCCCTTCGATACCTCGTTCTAAAGCGGCTTTGGCTGAGAGCGGATCACGGCCGCGGACAATGACATGCGTGTAGAAAGCAGTGGACAGGATGGGATTAGCAGGTTAGCGCAGGTTCCTCCTCACCGCTAACACGCTCTCCTGGCTCCCCTGGGCTTTTGACACAGCGTGGCTCAAGGAATTAGTCCAGCTCCCAGATTTAAACCTTAACCGGCTAATGGAGCCTCAAAAGCCCAAAGCGTTTTCTTGCAAAGGAGTGTTGCCGACATTTAAGTAGGAAGCATTGCTGCTATTAGCTCAAACTAATTTTTCACTGTGTTAGCTCTGAGGATTAGGGTGCAGTGTTGGAATGATTCAGGAGAGGTGGGTTGAAGAATTAAAGTCCAATTACAAGCGACGAAGGGTTTGTTTGTCATTGAGGAAGGTGGAAAGTGTGGCAAGAGAGCAGGGAGATTTTCGGTGGGTGCTGGAGGGCGACGCAGCCTGACGGAATGTGGGTTGATCCTCTTGTTTAGGGGGGCTTAAGGCTTCCCAATTTCACATGCTAACGGCTTCTGCACAAACCCCAGACTCTGCCGGCAATATTGATATCTGTCCTCTGTGGTCACTGCCTCCCTCTTTTTCTCTCTCTCTCTCGCCTTCTCTCGGTCTGTCACTTCATTTTGAAAATGCGGAGAACTCCAGGCCTTGTGTGTGTGTGTGTGTGTTTGTGTGTGTGTGTGTGTGTGTATAGCAGCCCTGTAATCATGTTTCTCCGGCACTAATTGCTCATGCCTGCGGAGTTTGGAGAACACGTTGTATCAAAGCTCATGCCGAAGAGCAGGATCGCTAGCTGGCACTGCTTGATCGTTCCTCGAGACCTCTTTGGTTCAACCCTCTATTTTTTCCCTCCATCTCTGGTCTGCTTTTTTATCTACAAGAGACCGAGATTGTTTCCAAGCCATTTCCCCATCTCGCCATCCTCCGAGGCCTCGTTTTGGTTCTGTACACGCAGCGTTTAATGTTCCTCCCATCATGGGGCAACATGTCAGTGACTGCGGAGATGTTTTTTCTATTTACCGGGTATGCAGAGCAGTCTGGGTGGTAGTGAAGTAAATTGCGGAAAAGCAGTAAAAGCAGATTGAGTTTCTCCTCATGGGTTTGGGTCTTTAGTGCGCTTACTCAAAACATCACCCGAACTTACCAAACACGTCAAATTATTCACCCCGAACAAACACAATCAGTGTAGTTCACCGGAGCTATTGATCTGTGCGATGAGGCTGTGCAGAAAAACACTTGAGGATTTCAGTGTCTAAAAATCAATCGAATTAGATTTCTGCTGTTACATAAGAAATCAGTTGCGCATCACAACGAAAATGGTCGTTGGCAGCAACCTGTTGGAAGGAACGCTGGCAGGCTAATTCGTTTGATAGCTAGAGGGCTTTTTAGTTGTAAACAATGCTGGATTTCAGCCAGAAGGAGCCACCGCGCCTCGACAGACATGCCTGTGATCAGAAACTACGACAATAAATCACTATTTGGCTCTCTCAAAGCCACCATAGAAACCTGTCGCATAATCCAACAAAATTGGCTGACGCTCGCTGAACAGAGAGGACCGACTGAGTGTAAGAGGTATTAATGGAGCTGGCACCAATTCTTTGGTTCCCCTGGTTTCTATCTAACCTTTCATTCATTTTCATTTCAAGCCACAATGGCATTAGAACAGTGAGCGCTGGATTAAGCTGTCTGTGCTCTTAATCCAGTGTCATTTTCTCTCGCTGTATTTGTTTTTCCATCATTTACAGCTGTTTAATGTGTGATTTTCTCTCTCTGTCATAAAAGTCGGCAGGGTTTTGGCTAGGTTGGATGCTCCATCTACAGTCTGTGGTGCCCACCGTTTTTGTTTTTTGAAAAAAAAAAAGGACACCATTCGGACTTTGGCCGCTGGCGTAGTTTTGGCCATCTGCCTAATCTGAAAGTGAGAGCTAGCATGAGAAATAGAGGCCAACGCATCAACGAAATCTAATTGACGCTTCAGAGCCATCTCTCTCTCTCTCTCTCTCTGCCTCTTTCTAATTCAGCCAGTTATCTGAACATGGCATCCCTCTCACGGGCGCAGAAATCAGGTAAGATTCCCAGGGCCAAATGAGCGTCATTAAAGCTAATCAGTGGCACAGCAATGGAGAGGAGCAGTGCGAGCTACGTCATCAGATGATAGTGATACCAATCAACCTTGTTAGCACCAGAGGTGTGAAATGAATATGATGCCTGTCAGCGAAATCAAGAGTTAGTGCTTGAGCAGGGATATTACTTTCTGCACTACTTTCTCGCACTCTTTATTATCATATCATAATATAAATGGATCTTATTATAATTGCAGCAAAGCCTCTCTTATACTATCTCCAGTACTAACATGCTAACTTGATACAAGCCCAATGCTTACATTGATCTAGGAAGGTGGACTTGATGGGTGGGATTTGAGCAAGTTTTGGTGAATCCAAATGGAGGTGGTTCTACCGATTAAGGTTGTGAGTACACTTGGCTAAGCCATTGGGAAATATGGACGATAACTAATGACTGAGATTAAAGGTTTAGCTAGCTAGCGAGCCTTATATGCGCCACGTAAAGGCATAGTGACAACAGAAGCAAGAGAGAACTGCTGGGAATACCAGCATTTCCATCAGACCAGTGTTGGCAAATTTTTGAGACTAGACCTTTCATGGGTTACACCATACTGAGAAGCGATGGATTCCATAGGCTATGCCACAGGTTCCCAGACTACCCCCTGTCCTGCACATTTTAGAGTTTTTCCTGCTCCCGAGACATCTGATTAGCCTACTCAGCTAATTAACGATCCTTCCTGAGCTTGGTAACCTGTAGGTTATGCCATACTGAGATATTGTGAGCTTGGGTTTCTCAGAAACTTTTGCCTTTTGAAGCTGCGAGCACCACAAGTTGTTGTTCACATCGACTCTTTTGAACATAGTGGAAAGTCACAATACCTCTTCCTGCCTAAAAAAATTTCCCTTGCCCTCTTTGCTGGCATGTCTCCTGTGCCATGTTTCTGAGCACACATCACAGGGACCTTTTATGGTGCCCACTTCTCTTTGTGAAGGGGATGTTGAATGCCCAGCTTTTTATAGTTACATTTAAAGGGAGTTGGATGCCTGGCGCAGCTGGGGCTCATTATGGTATACTCCATCCAAAAATGCACGTGTAATTAATTCGCTCACCCAGACCCTCATTGCTCCCTCCTTCCTTCCATCCAGGACCTCCAGTCTGCTCGCTTTCTGTACAAAGTCCTCAGAGGAACTCATCTGAAGCTTAAACAGGCCTTGGCTTGGAGCGATAACCCATGATGGACAGCAATTACGCAAGCGTACTCTTAAGATAGGTGGCGAGCGGTCTGTACCCGTCTGGATCGCTGTTTCATTTCCGGTTGATGCGGTTTTAAAGCAGAGTGAATCATTTTAAACAATGTCCTTTGTGTGTCACGTTCTTCTCGGATGCTCGGTGTACTCTGCCAAGCCCGAGCAGACTGCCGTAGCTTAGCGGCAGGGCTATCAGACGGAGAGAGGCCTTTTTAACTCCCTGGCGCATCGCTGCGTCCACTCGCTGATGTAAACCCACTCGAATGAGATGAATAGCTTATGCAATTTTGTGAAGCCCGTCCTGCAGTGAGGCAATGCCAGGAAACGCTTCTGTCTCTCGACAGGGAGGTTTATCCACTTCTTTTGCATTGTCTTGCTGCCCAATGGCTTGTGAGCACACGCACACTGCATTTAAACCCTTTAATGTCACACGGTATTTAACACTTAACAATTTGACCTGCGCATCAAATAAGCAAAAGAGTGCAGCTTGAAGCAACAGAATCTGGGGACATAACTTTTGGATTACTTAGCGACCATTGCCAATTAGAATGCATATTGTTCCATCATTTTTACATATTTTATTGTATAGCTCTCTATAACCATTCACTGTGGTTTTGTAAGAGTGTAAAAGTCGTGCTGCTATCCCAGCCTCTCTGTTTCAGACAAAGCAAGTGAAGTGGAGTTTTTAGGCCCTTGAATATAGGGGTTTGGAGTGGAGAACAAGAAGGAGGAGGACGACGAGGACGAGGAGGAGGAGGAGGAGGAGGAGGAGGGGTGCTGGTAGAAGAGCTCTGTTTCTTGCAAATGAAAACAGATTGGACTGGTTATAGAAGAGAGCCTGGTTTCAGTTAGACTGGAGACAGGCGTACTGTGTGAATGCCATACCCCCCACTACCACCACCACCCTCTCCTCCGTTTACAGCTTCTGACATGCTTTTTCCAGCGCTGCTTTCTGCTGCACTTTTTCTTTTTTCGTGTGTGTGTGTGTTCAAGCTTCCCTTTTTTTTCCCAGCCCATTTTTTCCCTTTGCCTGAGAATTAAACAGAAGTAAAGCGGCACGCTCTTGTAATCTTCTTTATCGCTTTCGAAATCATTCCTTTTGATTGCCTAAGAGAACATGGCCGAAGTCCTATACTGTGCGGAGATCATTTTCCTGAGCATTGTTTGATCATCGCCCCCGTCACGTTAACATCCATGCCACTGAAGGTTAGCTTAAACCTTCTGTCATAATCACCAAGTGAAGAAATGTTTTCTTTATCCTGACAAATAGAGGGCTTTGTTTATAGAGACTGTGAGCTGCAATTGCAGTTATTATTCTGTCTAGGAGAATAGTAACCAGGCCGAGATGATTCCATCAGGTAGGCCTGACCCCAGCGCCTTTTTCCGACAATACGTCTGCGCAAAAATCCTCCTTGTTTTGCTTGCTAATTACATCGACATCACCCCCCACGAAGTTTCATCTGCTTTGCTGGATCTTTTGTTTTTTTCAAAAAGATCACAGGCAAGGTAATATTGTTTTGGTCTTAAATACGTGTTTAGCAGCAGATTTCAAAGGAAATAAAGCAATTCTGTAATAGTAATCTGTGATTATATTTCCGGCTCGGGCACAGCGGCTGGCACCGTTATTAGCATTTCGCATGCCTGATTTCATTTTACAGGTGCCTGTTAAATAAGGGCCTTTCACACTCTGGCATGTTTGATGACGGGAAGCACCTCACACTTTTTTTTTTTTTTGGGTGAAGAGTGTGTACATCATGAAGTTCACGGTCCAGCAGCCTCAGCTGTCCCTCGTCTCAGACGCGGCTTGCGTGCAATCAGAGCCTTATAAGGGCCGTTTGGAGCAGAGGTGCCCCCCTTCCCCACCCTCGAGTCTCTGGTTCCTCGCTTTAACCCTCATCTGGTCTGGATCTGCTCTTCCAGGCCACAGCCCGCACGGCTCGCTCTGTCTCCACAGTATAAACACACAAACCAGGGCCAGAATGCATGGACCTTGCCTCGTCCCATACACACTTACACAAGCCACACACACACGTTGACACTTTTCCCTCCCTTAAGTCCTTGGGATCAATTCAGAGGGACAGGCGCCAATAAGATGACAAACATCGAGGCCTGCTGGTGGAGCTGGCTTTTGTTCTGTGCCATGTTTTCTCCAGACCAGTTTTATTATTTTTTCCCCCCCGGCTCTCTGTTTGATAGTAATGAAGAGTGCTTCGGCGGTAATAATACCACCCGGAGACTGAATGAGAAGTCTGCAGATTTATAGGATGACTGGACTCTTTTCTTTATTCCATCCTGTATATAAACTCGTATCTCACTCGTGCTCTCGCTCTCTTTTATATCTCCTGCAACCCGGCTACACTTTCAGCTGACTGCTGGGTAAATAAGGTTGGCCAGCCTCGACCGAGAACCTCATTTTTTTTTAAACTCTGAGGCACGAGCCGCTTTACCGCGACTGCACAGAGGAATCCGCAAAGCAATCAGAGTGCAAAGAGAGGTGGCTGATTTCAGGAAGAGCTCGCTCCGACACCTAGCTCCAACGCAGGACAATTCCAGACCGAAGAGTCTACCCAGGAACTTAAATGCAAAATTCGTGTTATTTTGAAACGAAATGAAAAATAGTCCCTTGTTTTTATTGCTAGATGCTACAGGTTTTATCGCGAGCCGCCATGTTGCCAGTTCTGTTTGGCCAACAGAGCACAGCTTTGTTACATCAGAGCGAGAGAGCCGAGCCAGGAAGGGGAGGAGAGACTCCAGGCGTGTATACGCTGTGCCGATGCTCCCACTTGGCCCAGTCTACTTTGGACTGTCTCGCTGAAGGATGTTGGGGGGGTGTGGTGTGGTGTGGTGGGCTGTCCAAAAATCTGTTCATTCCTGTTCATGCCATGCTTCAATCGTTCACCAGATTATGCAGATTTCTTATTTAGATCGCAGCATGACATCATGGCATCGTATGGCAGCATAACAAACGACACCATTGGCTAATTAGACATTTTAGCATATGACAGCACAAAAATGATGTTCTAGGCTAGATGTTCACAGAGCTAGTAAATGTCAATGGATCACACAGATCTGAATATCAGAATTATTATATGTGGTATTATATAGGGTAAAAACTGCGTTTTGCAAGGGAGAACAATTTTAATACAGAATTTACAAATACAGCTCACATCTAGTAGTCAGCAATTAGACTCAAGTAAAATTTGCAAAGGTACAGTTAGATAAAATCCCTCGCTTACAAACGTAAAAAGCGAAAATGACTCCAACAGTTACCTTTAAATTCTTAGCCATTAATGATTAGTTTATACGCAGCTATAAATAACACAATTGTAAGTAGTTTCATTTCGTAGTGGTGCCTGACGTTAGCACTTCTGACTGGTGCGACAAACTGGTGTGACATTTTGAAATGCATACTTCTTTGTCTGTTCATCTTTAAACTTATTTTTTTTTAAATAAGCCATGTCGTAAACTCGCTAATTAGACCAAGATGACACTCTCTCTTATGTCTTTATTTTTGCAGCTAGTCTCTGGTCTGATTAGCTTCCTTCAGCTAAATAATTTACATGATTGGTTAAATTCTCCAACTGAGGATCTACCGAAGCAAAGCTGGTTCGTGTTTATAATACTAGAGTCGTTGAACAACGATCAGTTTTTTTTTTTTTTTTACCTACGTTCATCGTCTCTCGCGCAGCATTTGTTCAAGTACTCATTTCCGACTAAAGACTGACCCCTGCGTTAGCCACACCGTTATCTATCTAAGTGTTCGTTGCACAGATCATCAGAACTTCTTAATCATGACGTTTCAGTTAGGAAACATGAAACCACATTTTAATGTGTGCACTTTTTTGGCCCTGTGTTGATTTTTTTGCTCATATTCGTGGGGCAGGTAGAGACCTGCAGGTGAACTAGTCTGTCTCAAAGCTCAGTGTGTGTGTGTGTGTGTGTGTGTGTGTGTGTGTGTGTATGGGCAGGATTAGTGAGGAAAAAAGGCTACCCATATCCCTCCGTCTGTCCACTTCCTGTCTCCCTCCCACTTTTCTGACCAGACTCCGACTCTACATCTTGTCTGGCACTTTCACATCTAATCTGTTTAATTTGTTAACACGAAACAGGCCTTTTTTTTTTTTTTTTTACACCAAGCTGCTGACATCGGCCCCAAGTACAAACTGGTGACCCTTAAAACGGCTATAAAGTCTGTTGAAAGGCATCACCTTTTACCAAACACACACACACACACACTGATGATCATTTTAAGGCGAGACACTACAGGCGAATAGGGCAATTTATTTAAACAATAGATAACGCTTAGCCAGTTAATACAAGTAAATTAAAAAAAAAAAAACTTTAAAAAACATTTATTTATGCAGTTGAGGCTGTGTTTAGTTAATTATACTTTGCCTACCTAATGAAAGCCAAGAAATCTAGTTTTTGGATGATTTTAGGCTTAACATTTTTCATTGACCAGTTTGCGGGAAAATTATTTCTAAGACATCGTTGGCTGTTATAAACATTGCATTTATTTAATATTTTTTTTATTTTTTATTTTAAATATTGTGGAAATTCCTCTGTAAAATCCTCCTCAATAGGAATAGGGGCATGAACATGTAAAATTTCAGGTCATAAACAGAGATTTTAGGTCCTGAAAGGTTAGATTTTAAGGGAATCAGTTTTGAAAATGATGCGACTGACGTTATTTAATGTTTCTGCTACGATCTATAAAGGAAATATAAAGGCATGTAGATCATAATGATGGATAAATGAAAATATATATCAGAAAAAAAAGCTTTTCGGGGATATATGACATGATGTGATTGTCCCAAATGGGCGGAGCTTAAAGGGTTGAGCGGGAAAAACTCTGAAATCGAACACTTTTTCTGTTGAGATTTGAGAATTTTATTACTACACTTAGAGGTAGAGGTGCGGAAATGTGATTTCCTTTCCCCCAGAGCCCCAGCAGACGATGGCTTTCTGACATCACGTCTGCCTAGGTGCTTAATTCCTCTCTCGGCTCTGCCACTTTCCTGTCACCAGGCACGAGTGTAATGAATTAAATTCATTCTGATTTCACTAAGCGGCTCAGTGTTAGTTTAAAAAATAACGCCCCTCATCCCCGCACACCACCTCTTCCACCTCCCGCTTAATCCCTGCCTCTTCTAATCTCACGTGAGGAGACCAAGCAAGCTCGAGAGAAAGAAAGAATGAAAGAAAGAAAAAAAAGAGGGAAAACAGAGAAGACATGGAAATCGTCTTTGTCAGCTTTAACGTAGACGATCATAAATGTCGGCACTCGTGGTCCAGCACTTCGGCTGTCAGAAATGAAAGTAAGAAATAGAAAAAAAAAAAAGAAAGAAAGAGAGAGAGAGAGCAGACGTGGTGAGGGTGTGTGGTGACTTGAGTAAGCGGAACACGCCAATAAATTGTAACAAACGGCATCATTATGTTATTGTGTATTGTATAAAAATTATACACTGCTGTAAATGTAAATGGCCCGATCTTACAAAATGAGGTCATAAAAATATTATAGCTGAAAGACGAGTCTTGTGGTGAAAAGAAGAAGAAGAAGAAGAAGAAAAAAAACCAGACAGCAAATCACAAGTGTCAGTGTACATGTCTGGCTGTTGGTGTGTGTGTGTGTGTGTGTGAGTGTGTGAGTGTGGTTATGGAGGTCAGGACACTGTCTAGGCAGCAGAAGTGTGTGTGTGTGTTGCTCTTCCCGGAGTGAATATGTCCAGTCGGGGATCTAGTCGAGGGATTTGGCCAGTTGGAGGGAGGAGAATGTGAAACAGATGTTGTGTGTGGGAAATAGCTGCGTGCTGTCCACTCCAAGTTTGCACTAGTGTGTCTAACAGGCTGTAAAAACAGCTGCTTCCAGATTCCGTCGCCTCATTTTCACTTAGTAAATCACCCATGATTCTCTGCTCCGCCGCCGAGAGCCCCTTTCGGATCCACCTACTGACTGTCTCAGACCGCCACGCTCGGCCCCGAACCCGAACCTATCCAGATAAAGCGACGCTGGTATTAGGCACTTCCGAGTCGGCACTGTGTCCTCTAAATGGTGCTCAAAATTCCTAGCTAGAAGTTTTTTCTGCTTTCTCAGGAATCCATTCATGGTTGCATGAGAACCTCGTTCACCCGATCAACAGGAAAACGCAAGTTTGCATCCGGGAGTAGTAAGGGAGGGATGGCATCGAGCCGGCTTTACGCTGTACGCGTACGTCCTAAAATAATTCTTCGCTAGATAAGTGAAGATCGGTGGTGTTTGGATGTGCTCATGGGTGGCGGATTCTGTCTCATTGCACCCAAAGACGACGGATGATTTAGCAGTTCTGTCACCGTTTTTTTGACTGAAAATCTACCAGTTGCAGGATTACGCAAAAACTCACAGGACAGCTACAGCTACGGTACTGGCGATCCTGAAACGTAAACGAAACATGAATGTTTTTCCTACCTCAGGTTCACTTTGAAGAACGTTTGTGTTTATGCAACCCTGTGTTCTGTAAAGAGAACGTTGTCATTTTCTTCGTTAGCGGGTCTCCGTTGCATAATCTGACACGCAGGACGCACGCTATTCCGCCATCGTGTCCTCCGGCAAGTTCTGATCTGAATTTACATCCGGATTTCTGTAAAGTTGTTAAGGTCTGTTAAAAAATGAAATTGGATTGAATAGCTAGTGGGTGGGAATTGATGGATGACATCACTATGACACAGGTAGGGGAAGTTAGAAATAAAATCGCAATTCACGATTAACATTTATTTATATTACAATAAAATAATTCCAATGCTTAAATATATGCTAATCGACTAGTTAGCAGCCACCTTTAGCTATCATCATCGTGTTCTTATGTATTATACGTATATGACGTCATGGAAAATTCGAAAGCATTTTGGATGTCCTTCTGAATGCTGTCGTACGGAAATGTTTGATCCCTGAACGCGTATCAGTCGTCTTAATTGATACCAACCAAATCTTCTCTAAAAGCTGACGTTATTCGCCTCCACAGCCTCTGCGTGTACGTTAGACCGGGCACGTGTACTGCACGTCGGCCTGCTTTGTTCACAGTGGCACAATGTGGCTCGAAACTGATTTGCATGTAATTGTTGCCTCGGATTTGCTATGATAGTCATAAACAAGACATTAGCAATTCAAGGTGAGGAATTAGAGGCCTGAGAGACTTCCAGATCACACACATGGTAATGAAGCCCCTGGCTTAATAATGCAAGAAATGTCAGGAAACTTTCCACCAGCCGGGCGGACGCCAGGGAGGCACCGCAGGCCTAGGGCTCGTGTCATCTTTGTTCTAAATGCAAATCAGTTTGTCGTGACATTGACTCCATCAAATATGGAGCGTCGGAGGCGTGATGAGAGGGTGGCCAGGCCTTTCCTTCCTCCTCCAGGTCTACTCCATCACATACTGGAGCCATTTGTCAATCCATTACCATTATGCTTATTATTTAATATGTGTATATTTATATATTTTTTTTCCAGATTATTGATCAGCTACACTTTTTCTTCCCAGTTCTCAAACAACCACCATGAGTGGAAGTGCGAGTGTGAGAGTGTTTGAAGCCTCCTTAGCTTTCCCAGACTGTGAAATATAATGAATACAATCTCGACCTTAATAATTTAAGACCCTCAGTGTGCAAACGGCAGGCAGTTCAAAGAAAAAACAGCGGTGCCTTAAAGACGAGAGCTTCTAACGCTCGGGAAAATTCCAAGGTTATCTGAATAAGTCCTGGTTAACAGGATGTCCAGTTTTGAAGTGCGAGTTTGCCGTCCCATGTGCCCAATTTTTTTTTTCTCCCCTTCCCTTTTTCCTGGTTTCGCTGGCATGAAAGGCCGCGAGTCCCCAAAAATAACTCAAAAGGTTAAGATATTAATTAAGCAGCGAGGGCTGAGGAGGAGGATAATGAGAGACGCTCTCCACAAACAGACTGGCTGGTGCTCCACTCGGAGAGCGGGGATGAATGAACACACCAAATCAGTAGTCTATCGGCTGCTGGTCTCGCCAGTCATTACAGGAATTACCTTCCAGCCCTGCTAGCAGCCTGCACCTTTTACAGCTGTCATAAGCAGCCCTGGTCATTAGAGCACGCGGAACAAAATTCATCCCGGGCAATTAAAATAGATCGCTACATGGTATTTGAACACGTCTCTAAATATGTGGACCTGCTTACACAGATTAAGCTTCTAGCTAAGTGAGGAATAAAACACAGGCTGGGAAAATAATCAAGGCTTCCTGTTTCAGGAGAATCCGGGAATGTTTTATTCCTCTTATACTACGGCAATCTGCCCTAGTGTACTTTTTATCCAATTACAGTTATGTCTGATGCAGTGAAACGCCGCTATCACTTACGTTATAGCAGCTATAAACAGTCGTTCCGCCTTTTTTCTCTCTAATGAGACACACACAAAAAAAAAACCCTAAGAAACTACAAGATGTAAAAACTCCTCCCTCCTTAAATGTTTGAATCTGGTAATTATTAGTGTCATAGTAGTCCCCGTGATCAAGCCGTTACTATAGAGCTGAGCGCCGACCAATCAGAATCGAGAATTCAGCAGCGTCCGTCTTGCATTTCACTTTATTCTAGGAGCCACGTTCGGTTTTTGGTCATATTCTGTGCTCTGAATAGACTTCGACAGCAGTGGAGAAAATGAACGTTAGAATTTGATGTCCCCGACATTAATCGCAAACTGCCTGGCGATTGGCACTTCCCCGGTAATTGTCCATGGAGTGCTAAGCCTGTTTCCCTCACCGAGCCGTACAGCCTACCATAATAGCCGTGATTTAATTTAGCTATTTAACCTGTAATTCCAGCAATATTTATTGAAGAGCGAGGGGAGAAAATTGGGCCATTAGGCGCCGAGGATGAATACACCGAGATGAAAATGAACACGCCTAACTGGTAGTTGACCTTCGCGTTCTGTGGCGGAATTTTATTAGCGCGGGCCGCTGTAATTACCGCAAATTGAATCATAGAGAAAACCGAAATCATTCGGTAATGAGCATTTTTTTATTCATTATTGCGCTTTGCGACTGGGCTGTGAGGTGCGACGTCCCTGCGCCAGGCCTGACTGAAACTCGCTGAGTATTCTGGAGTTGAAATGCACCATTTTTAAACAGCTTTGTCTTCCTAGACATGGTCATTGTTTTTTTTTAAGAACGAATGGGGGGATGGGTAGCGCTGCCAATTTATTTGTGAGCATTGTCTTTCTTTTGGACGACATATGGCACATCCTGTAAGACGCTGTGAGATGCAAATTCAAGGGAGTCTGACTTTAAATGAGGCAGCGACGGTGACATGAGCCCTTTTGAAGAGTGCACATCACAGTACTCCGGGGAGGAACAGCAGGGAGCACCCATAATGCCGTGCGGCGTCGACGCGCACCACCCACCTCTTCTCTTACAGTACGAGAGCGTTCGAGTGAAGTGCCGAGCGCGGAAGCCCTGCAGTCGCAACATCAACTCGGGTTATTACCTGCGTTTTCCGTTTTTACTCCTTGAAAGAACAGCAATTAAATCTTCGACTGTTTATCTAGAAATGAAATGAGATGGCCGGGAATAAGCGAGGATGTAAAGGCAGAGACAATCTGCTACAGATACGCATACACAACATGTCTTTTGAAATTTTTTTTTTTTTTTTGGGGGGGGAAGAGTTTTGTCTCGCAGTAGACTCGTAAAAGTTTCATAGATCCGGGCTGCTACCGTGGCGCTTCACACGCCAAACAGCAGCTTGAGCCTAATTAAAGGGACGTGCGTCTTTCTGCACATCTGTCCAAGGAGAATCTAACTTAATTTCCAAAGCGCAGTGTCCACACTAATAATCATTCTGCTCTATAGTCGTCCAGAGGCTCGTGGTGAGGAGTCGCAGTAAATGATCATTAAGGGCCAGACTGCACTTAATCAATACAAAATAGCCTTGGAAAGAGAGAGAGAGAGAGAGAGAGAGCGAGAGGGCGGGACGGGACCTCGTTCTTCATTACACTATCTCTAGTCGTGAATCACATATATACAGTATCCTTACAGAAAAGTCACACAGACTTCACATATGAATAATCATATGATTCACAGGTGATTTTTCTCACATGTGATTTTTTGGGCACTTCCCAAATGACCAGTTGACACAATTCACTTAATTTCACATGTTAATTGTTCCACAAGAAGGGCATGGGTGTTTTATTTATTTATTTATTTGTTTGTTTGTTTGTTTTCATATGTGATTTATCTTACACGATTCATTTGTTTCCACATGTGAATCTTCGCACATGAATCATTTCGTCTAAATGTGATTCTTTACACATGATTCTTCATTTACATATTCATTTCACACATTATATATATATATATATATATATATATATATATATATATATGTTGTAATGCATCTTCAGGTTCTTTTCATTTTTACAAGTGATTTATTTGACATGATTCATTTGCTTCCACGTGTGGTTTTATTACACGAGTCGTTTGTTTCCCCACGTGATTCTCCGCACGATTCTCTTATTTCCACATGTGACTCTTCACACATGACTGTTATTTCCGCATGTGATTCTTCACACGATTTTATTTTTTTTTACGTATTAATCTCCCACATGATCACATAATATGCTACGTATGTTTTGTTTATTTGATTCGTGACATGTTGCAATACACCCTATTGTCATGTAAAAAAAAAAAAGTCATGCGATCATGTGACATATGAGCTTATCCTATTATTAAAAAACACAGGTTGTACTGTATATCAGTATAAAATAATCCAAACAAACTAAATAATCCAACAAAATAATACAAAAATTATATCTGAGGTGCTTCTGGGATTCCTGATAGTACACACTCAAATGTACAGTGTAACACAATGGTGAAATACTAATAACTGCCATGATGAGAGGAACATCATCATTATTATTATTATTATTATTATTATTATTATTATTATTATTATTAAAACGTCCTATTTTATTATTTTTCTTATTAAACACATTTAAATAGTTGGAAAAGAGATGATGAAGCACTTGTATTTTGCAGGCAGCTCTCTCAGAGGCATGGATCTGTTTTTACTGTACAGGCGTTTCTGTTGGAAATTTGGATGCCATAAGTGTAAATGCCAAAAGCAGGAAGCTCGGCTCCCTTATAGGTTCAACAAGCTACTGAGAGATCCTCTCTCTCTCTCTCTCTCTCTCTCTCTCTCGCTCTCTCTCTCCTGCGCTCGCTTTTCCCTCTTTCCTCTGTAAGCCGTCCAACGAGGCTCTTGCCAAAGCCGTGTGTGAACCACAGCCAAACAAAACACAGGCAGCAGTCCAGGCCAGCGCGGCACGCTTCCACTAATAGAGAGAGAAAAGGCTTCCAGACCCAACACGCTACTTACAGCACGGCGAAATTCTTTACGCTAGATAATAGCTTAATGACAGCCTAAATGAAGTCCCCGTAGTAAAAACCAATGTCAGCCAATGAGCACCTCATTAAAGGATGCTATATCCCCTTTTCCCTCCTCCCTCTTTATTCAGTTTCGAAGCAGGCTTCATTGTGTGGAAATCAGAAATTCCAGGAGATTTCTCCTCTTTTGTCCTCGCGTTACAATTCAGCTCCATTTTTTTTTTTCTCCAAAACTATTGGCTTACTAATACAATATATAACAATCTGCCAAATGAATGAAAATGAGAACACCTTCCTCATGAGCTTTCTCCTGTATCTGCGAAACGAATTTGGATGCAGTAAGATTTCAGGGATTTTTTTTTTTTTTTATCTCATTTTTTAAAATCTCATTATTAAGTCTGGGATGAATAACAATCGGCGAGCGAGCCGACTTGACTTCAGGTGTCATTTATTTTTCATCCGGATTTATTTGCTTTGGATGAAAAAAGAGGAGGGGGGGGTTCGGAAATCATACTAGCCAGAGTTATAAGAAGTATGTTTATTTGTGAGAAGAGCAAATGGCATTTTGGTCCTTCCGTTATCATTGTCTGTTTTTGATGCTAGGGGAACAAATTAGTGCCTTTGCCTCCATCTTGTCAATCTTTTTCTTTATACAGATTTTTGCTTTTGAAAGCTGAGGAGTAGCTCTTTTGCCTTTTTCTTATTTTTGCTTGTAATGATTAAAATATTTTAAACAACAATTATATAGTTGAAGATATTTTCTGTTATGAATCAGTGTACTGGATTTGTCCTGGTGTTTATGATTACTGTCCATCCTGTATAAATGTATAACATGCAGGTGAATATATGTGCTTGTCAGTACATTTGTTCCTGCATGCGTTTGCATGTTTATGCATATGTGTGTGTGTGTGTGTTAGTACAAGGCGGAGTGGTAAAAAAAAAAAAAAGCTACAGCACCCCGCTCTGACACAAAGACCGTGGGGAGACGATGCGGTGTTTCGGGATGCGGTGCAGGTTTTTCACTCTCTCCCCTTTTCTTTTTTTTTCATATGGAAATGTGAAATAATGGGGTGATTAAATAGAGCTGTATATTAAAGTACAGCTGACATTAGAATTAGCATAATGTGCTCTCGCCTCAGGCTGCATACTTTATTTGCCATCTGCGTCGGACTGCGATTCCCCCCCGGGAGGGCAGACGCTGAACACTCCTCAATAAACCCACGGCCACAAAACTACCATCCCGGGCAGCGGCCGCTGATTTGTCTTAATTGTGGGGCAGAAATGAACATTCGGCTCCCAGATGACTTCTGTTTGGTCTGAAAGAAGTTGAACTAGTAGTCTATAACTAAGCACTTTGGTGATAAACACACACACACACACGCACACACGCACACTAGATACAAAGCCAGCTTGTTTTTCAAGACGTCTAGGCCTCCTTTACATGGAGCATTATCTTTTCAACGCCTCAGCCATAAAACAACAAGAAGGCGGAATAGCTGAATAGTGTGTGAATTTTCAAGTGTGTGTGTGTGTATGTGTGTGTGTGTGTGTGATTCTTAGATTAGAGAAAAAAAAAGAAAGGATGGCCTTTGTGTGTAAGCGTATGCTCCGTCCACTGTAATTAAGTCAAACTCTGTAGAGGACAGGACACACACCGCAGAGGCGAACAGCTGTGTTCTTCGCTCGCCTTAACACAAACCGGGCGCATAATGAGCGGGAAAACTTTTGCGCATCATTTTCATTTCTCGCCGAAGGATAGAAACGGAGTAGAATTGCAGATAATGATGACGCATTACAGTTCATGAGAATGCAAAACGTTATAGCGATAGTTTTGCATAATGTTGTTTCAAAAAAATTCTACTTATCAATAGTTTTATAGAATATTTAGTACTTATTTTTAAAAATGACTTTTTTATATTTGATTTAAAAATGTAAGGGATATTTTGCTTATTTTTGTCATTGTGTGTTTGTCCTGGCAAGCTTTGATACATAAAGTTCCGTTATTTCATTTTCTCTTGCTCAAGTGATGAACACAGTGTCAGGGTCGTAAACCTGTATTGTAGTGGCGCGCCAGGTTTTCTGAGCGTTGTGTAGAGGAACGCGAAAGGCCAGAGCCGAGACATTCAGCCGATCTGCTCTTTCTGATCCCGCACAATGGATCTGAGTCAACCAGCCCTGTCCTTACTCCTCACAGCTGAGTGTGCACTGTGGTCCTATTGTTCACAAACACACACACACTCACATCCACAGTGGTGCATTCAAGGAAAACACTCATAAACAGGCACGCGGAATCAAACACCCGAACAATTACAGCAGCATATGTTTTCCTGCATGTATTAAATTGGTGCATTAGGTCAGAACACCAAGCTTTCATTTCGTAAATAAATGGAACTCGTTTCCGGGCACACAATTACCATTTCCACTCGGTGTATCTTTTTTTTCCCTTAGCAGTCCCTCAGGACTGCCTGACTGTTTAGCATCCTTTTTCACTGTACGCTCGCTATAGAGGCCTTGTTTGTGCTGCTGCCGTAACGAGTCCCCTTTGCATTGGTGAACCTGTGTACTCGTCCTGCACCTTCATCAATTAGTCATGTGTAGTTAAAGGTACAGAAGGGGGCTAGTAGCACCCCTGCTAACATGGCTCATGCCACACACACACACACACACACACACACACACACACACACACACACACACACACACACACACACACACACACA
>JAQMYM010000005.1:21984211-22046281 GCA_030014255.1 Parauchenoglanis ngamensis
TCACACACACACACAGAGACAGACACGCACTCCCTCACACACACACACAGAGACACACAAGCACTCCCTCACACACACACACACACACACACACACACACACACAATCAAGATCTGATCATGAATTTCCTCCCCTACTGGAATGCAACCGTTTTGCAAAAACACATGGAAACACTGTGACGGGGTTTTTAATTTTAACAAATAATTGCTTTTAAAACGCTAGGAGGAAGAGTGTGAGGTCAATTTGGTGGTTAATTTGCCATTCCACGCCATGCCGAGGAATTGTTTCCGAGCAATATTTTGTACTCAAAAGAACAGCATGTTTGGTTAAAAAGTTCCTGCTAATGTGGTGTTATTAAAAGGGTGGACGGCTTTTCAGGGGACACAATAATAGAAAAAAACCCAGAGAAATTCTTAATGGAAGAGCAAATAATACCCTTAAGCTCCTTTAAATGCCACAGACCTTGACACGGAATAACAAACTTAGCAAGAATTTTCCCCCCTCTCACAGCCTCTTAAATCTCAGCAAGTATTTTCCCTTCTTTATTAGAAACCATTTATCTTGATGGACCCATTTTTTGTCTTTTTTATTTGTTTCCTAGAGGGGACAAGTTTATTTGTTTGATAGTGATAAGAGTCCCTTAAATCACAGTTTAAGTTGTTCTTTTGCAATTTAGTGCCATATTACTTTGGCATCCTAGGATGGCCTTGATGCTCCGAGGGGTTTCCGAGTTTAGAATGTGCAGCACTAATAATTCCGTCATTTGCGAGGGGGAAGATTAAAGACGAGTTGCTATAGGAGATGTCATGTTCCCACAGTGCTAACCCATCAGAGCCTGAGTATGGAAATGCTCTTGTCACGAGCTTGTCAAGTGTGTGCAGTGCTCTTCACAGGGCAGCGTGATGAGTGAGACCGTGCCTATTGCCCAGGGTGTGAGGCAAATTTTGAAGCATGTCAAATGCCCCAGAGCGAAGCTTGTTCTTTGAAACATCCCATCGCTTTGCTCTGAGACCGCACGCTTCATTTAAAAGTCATGCTAGCACACACAGAATTTCCCACAGTTCTTAAACAGCGTTGTTAAATCTTTCTTCATTTAGACACAAATGACTGAAAGCTTCTCTCTTTCTTGTCTTCTCTTTGCTTGCAGGTAGAGATGAACCTTCAAGCTACATATGCACGACATGCAAGCAACCCTTCCCCAGCGCCTGGTTCCTCCTGCAGCACGCCCAGAACACCCATGGGATCCGCATCTACCTGGAACCCAATGGCTCCAACACTTCGCTCACCCCACGGATCACTCTTCCTCCTCCTATTGGTGCTGAGTCCATACCCCAGTCCCCTCTGACCAATTTCTTAGGGGACAACAACCCCTTCCATCTGCTCCGGATGACCGGGCCGCTGCTCCGAGAACCCACACCGGGCTTCGTTGAGAATCGTCTCCCAAATACCCCCCCCTTTGTTAGCCCCCCTCCACGCCACCACCTAGACCCCCATCGCCTGGAACGCCTTAGCGCCGAGGAAATGGGTTTGATTTCCCAGCATCCCAGTGCCTTCGAGAGAGTGATGCGCTTGACGCCCATGGCCATGGAGACCCAGTCCATGGATTTCTCGCGCCGTCTACGAGAGCTGGCAGGAAACAACAACTCCACCCCTCCGCTCTCACCCAGTCGTGCCAACCCTATGCACCGCCTGCTAAATCCCAACCCTTTCCAGCCTAACCGAAAGTCACCGTTCCTGAGCACCCCTCCACTGCCGCCAATGCCCCCAAACAGCACCACGCCACCTCAAACACAGGACAAGAGCAAATCATGTGAATTCTGTGGAAAGCACTTCAAGTTCCAGAGCAACCTGATTGTGCACCGGCGAAGCCACACAGGAGAGAAGCCTTATAAGTGCCAGCTGTGTGATCACGCCTGTTCTCAGGCCAGCAAGCTGAAGCGCCACATGAAGACCCACATGCACAAATCTGGTTCAGTGACAGGTCGCTCAGATGATGGTCTTTCTGCCACCAGTTCACCTGAGCCAGGCACTAGCGATGTCACAGGAGATCCCATGAAGAACCTCCATGGCGAGGGACTAGGGCCAGAGAATGAAGAGGAGGAGGAGGATGAAGAAGAGGAGGAACTGGAGAACGAGAGTAGGCCTGAGTCAAACTTCAGTATGGACTCTGAGTTAAGTCGTAACAGGGAGAATTGCTCCAAACCCCCAAATGATGAGAAGAGCCTCTCCCTGGGTAAAATGGTAGACAATGTGGGGCTGAACTCTATTCAGCAGTACAATAACTTGATCGTTGACAATCGTAAAAGGCTTCCCTTCTCAAAGAGAGGCTCTGATGGGCAGAGAGACACAGGAGATGAGGACTCGGTGGTGGAGGAAATGGATCACGTGGAGCGGGCCACCGTGAACGGCAGGAACTGTGGCTCAGGCGATTCTTTCTCAGGCCTGTTCCCCCGCAAGCCCACCCCTATCACGAGTCCCAGCCTCTCCAACTCCTCCAAAAGGATCAAAATCGAGAAAGACTTGGACATGCCCCCAGCATCTCTAATCCCCTCAGAGAATGTCTACTCCCAGTGGCTGGTGGGTTATGCAGCGTCACGGCACTTCATCAAAGACCCCTTCCTCGGCTTCACCGATTCCAGACAATCGCCTTTCGCCACCTCCTCCGAGCACTCATCAGAAAACGGCAGCCTGCGGTTCTCCACTCCTCCTGGTGACCTGCTGGATGGAGGCCTTTCTGGACGCAGTGGCACTGCCAGCGGTGGCAGCACGCCTCATCTGTCAGGGGGCCCGGGAACAGGACGTCCTAGCTCCAAAGAGAGCCGGCGCAGCGACACGTGCGAATACTGTGGCAAGGTTTTCAAGAATTGCAGCAACTTGACGGTGCACCGGCGCAGCCACACGGGCGAGAGGCCCTACAAGTGTGAGCTGTGCAACTACGCCTGCGCACAGAGCAGCAAGCTCACACGCCACATGAAGACGCACGGGCAGCTCGGTAAGGAAGTGTACCGCTGTGACATTTGCCAAATGCCCTTTAGCGTCTACAGCACGCTAGAGAAACACATGAAAAAGTGGCATGGTGAACA
This sequence comes from Parauchenoglanis ngamensis, assembly GCA_030014255.1. Taxonomy (NCBI): domain Eukaryota; kingdom Metazoa; phylum Chordata; class Actinopteri; order Siluriformes; family Auchenoglanididae; genus Parauchenoglanis; species Parauchenoglanis ngamensis. Next base: position 21,987,295 of record JAQMYM010000005.1, read on the forward strand.
TTTGATGACGAACGAGGTCAAAATTGAACAAGCCGAGAGAAGCTAAGCCAGATTTCCCATTTTGCCTCACAATTCCTTGAATATTAAAAAGGGTAGCTGGATACTCTGTTTGTTTTCCTTTTCAAATAATAATAATAATAATAATAATAATAATAATGATTTGAATTAGATTTGCCTAAGAAACTGCCATGTGAGAAAAAAACAGAAGCTAAGGGAAATTGGAGCGGGTCTAAACTGCCTAATTTGGCATTTTTTTTCAGTCTGTCAGTCTAACAATGGACGAATTAGATGATGTTTAAATGGAGCCTTTAACTGTGCAATAATTTCTGTATTTATTGGAATTCGTAATGTTTTGGCATGTGCAGGTGCATTTTTCTTTCTTTACTTTTTTTGTTTATTGTCTTTTAAATTCAAATGCTGTGATTTCTTTTGTTGTTTTTAAACCCAGACGAAACAAAAACCTGAGATTTAATTTTTATCCACAACAGAGTACAATTTGAGAAATCATTAGGCCGCTGCTCATGAAATTGTATATTTAAGCTACATGTAATTTCTTGAAGAGAAGCCGGGTTCAATCTTCGATTTTTAAAGAAACTGAGAGAGCTATCTTTTTTGTTTGTTTGTTTGTTGGTTTGTTTGATTAGTCACAATAGGAAATAAGCGGACAACAATCCTTAGACTTTGTAGCGTTAACTGATTTCAGACGTGTCAATCTAATTGGAAATGTAGCACTGAATGTCGGATGTGACAGTAAATCTGGAGGACTGTGGAGCTCGGGTCCTACGTAGAGCAGAGGGGGAAGGTAGTTCTGGTACTAAGTACCGATCCAGGCAAGACCAGTCAAGCAAAATTTTGCTTCAGTTCTTGCTCAGATGCTAAAAAGTGTACAACCTCAATTAACGACAACAGGTCTTTTTCTTTTTTTCTTCCCCTTTTCCAATGCTGACTCTTTGGTTGCTCGTTTCTCCGAGTCATTTGTTCTGAACAGGATTGCTAGAGGATGATATGATAGAACTCCGTCTATCAAAATGACTACCTACCTAGCTCCGATTAGCGCCAGGTTTTTACATAAATGTGGCTAATTAGAACCACACTGACATTCCACAGACAGCCATACGGTCTTATATGGGTTGATATCGAAGATTATGCAGGAGAAATACTATTTATTATCTTAGCTAGCACCTCTGATTTGAATGATTTAATGTACATTTGGGCGAAATGTTGAACCAATTTAGCCAGTTTGGTAGAAAGATTCAGTCATACACTCATTAATCATATATCAAAGTGCATTTTTATGTATATACCAATCTGCAATCATTTTGAGAATTAAATTTATAATGTACTGTAAAGGTGAATACATACACAAGTCGTATGCACGGAAAAAAAAAATGTTTTAATCTGTTTAAGCGAAAACAGTAAGACTTTCTTTTTCTTTCTCTCTTCTCATTCAGGACTTCCTGTGATGTGTAGTTGAAGTAGCAACACGCATAAAGAATGCGCAGCAGAATTTTTTTTAAAGTTCCCCTTTCCTTTCCCTCATCTCCCTTCCCACCCCCTTTTTTTTTCCCCCCTCAAAGATCACTCCCTTCACCTAAATCACAACCTCGATCCGTATTTTACCACACGAGGGCCAGCAATTTATAGAATCGAGGGGATATCATGGTTAACGAAATAAAAAAAGACAGAAGAAGAAAAAGAAGAGAGAAATCAGCCGTTGCAGTTTGTCCCCGCACTTTATGATTTGTTTTGTGCATTCATGACTTCACGGAGAAAACGGCTTCTGAGCAAGAAATTACGCGGAAAAAGGATTTTTAGTTTTGCGAAAGGGATCATCTGAGATTCAAGTGCTCGTGTTGCAAGGCTTGGCTTTCACAACACCGGCACTATAAAAGTGAAATTAATTTATTTGGACGGTTTTTGTACTGCCGTATCAATTTGACATGAGTGTGCCTTGAATACTGAATACTGATCTTCCTATTTATTGTCTCGCAAAAGACAAAATGCAACTTTTTTGTGCAAAAAAAAAAAGTCCGTAGATTTAATCTGCTTCTAAAAAAAAAAGAACGAATCAGCGATCATACATAATTCTTGAATAAAGATTCTTGATAAAGAGTAAACAGCACAATAGTAATGTGTCTGTGTTTGTAGATATGTATGCATATGTACATCTAGCACAAACACACACACATTATAGACGTATATATGTATATTTCTTCACTTCAGGATACGACGGAATCCCTTGGTAAAAACTGTACATTGGTTGTTTTTGGGTTTTTTTTTTTTCCAGAATTTGTTTTTTCTTTTTTTTCTCTTTTTTTTTTTGTTTTTGCTACAAATAGACAAGGAAGAGACTGGACGAACATCAGGAACTACAGAAACTTAAAAAAAAAAAAAAGACTTTAGTGCACTCTGTCTTAAAATACGTTTACAGTATTGAAACAAGTACAAGGGTAAATGATATTTCTGTGTATGTGTGTTTTAAACAAACAAGTATTTTTTTCGTTTTTGTTTTGTTTTGTTTCGTTTTCTCGCTTATAAAGTTTCTCTGAATGCCACAGTGGCTATGTGTATATTGGTTTTTTGGTGACGGGGTTTTAGTATATATATATAAATATATAAATATAAATATATATATTACATTTTTTTTCTTGTTTACTGTAAAAGTATACCAGTATTTGTAATATTGGAGAATGCCTGGGCATTTTACAAAAAAAAAAAGGAAAAAAAAGTTTTTTAAATGATTTTTTTTTTTTCGTTTCATTCTGCAGTCCAATTTAAATGGTGGGTCTTGGTTTTTCTTTTTGTTTGTTTGTTTTTTTTTTTTTTGTCACTGTAACTGTAAAAGTCTTGAGTTTTTCGTAGCTTTCTGCCTTGGGTGTGAGAAAATAAAGACCAATTAATTAAAAAGAGAACTGCAAAATAGGCTGAGGGGCCTGTGATGATGATGATGATGATGATGATGATGATGTCTGGATAATTCCCCCCAAATATTAATACTTTACAGGAAAAAAAACAATCTTTGTCATCTGTATGTTTTAATTTAAGCTGGAATGGATTCTCTTAAAGACAATATAAGTCTTTGTAACGGGGCTATGAAATGTTTGGACCTTGGGATGCGACGCCGCCCCACGAGCTGCCACGATAGATCCAATTTTAATTTCCGGCAGGATAAAACGGGAAGCATTTTGCATTTCTGAAGATGAAACCTGTATAGAAGGGTACTGAAAGGTTGTTCGACGGCCTTTTACTGTAGCTGCATATATGACAGTAAATGTTTTTTGCTCACTATTATATTGGTTGTAAATATTTTTTTTAAATGCTTACCCAGACTTTTTGCTTTTTTGGTTTTCTTTGTGTGTGTTGGGAGTGGCCCCGGGAGCAACCTGTTCGCCCCTCCACCCCCAGCCCTGTGTGTTCGATTCCGAGTGTAAAAACGCGGTTCTGTACGGAGCCTGCAACGTGCAGCTCTCTTAGCATGAGAAGAATAGAGCACAAATACAAACTGTTTTACTTGTCTAACTCATTTCCGTTCTTTTGTGTCATCATTTTCTTTCAAAGAAGTAAAAAAAAACCCCACTAAATTCACTAATGCTCACTCAATGTGCAATGTGTCTAGACAGACTGATATCTATCTATCTATCTATCTATCTATCTATCTATCTATCTATCTATCTATCTATCTATCTATCACACTAGATTTAACCTACAATACAGTACACATATACACTTGTCAGTATACAAGTTTCACTTCCATATATGATCAAAATATTCTCACGAATTGGTTGGAGGTGAATTCAAGTGCTGAGTATTCGAAGTACACTTCGGTTTACGCTTTACAGTGCTGAGTATTTTATTCGAAGTGATTCAACATGCATAACGTAAGCAAAACATGACCTGGACAAGCATGAAATGTACACATGAGCCAACACCATAACACAACACTGCTCATAACAGACGCTAGACAAAGAGTGCTGTACAAACGTGACTTAAATACCAGAGCTGGATAACTCGAAGCGAGAATCCGTCATGTGACGTGAGTGTCGCGATCAGGTGAGATGCAGTGGCTGATGGGAATCGTGGTCCTGCGCTGTAATTGGCACAACCATGACACATATAGAATTAAAATAAATACATTTTAAATGAGCAAACAAACAAAGAGATAAATAAATAAATGTCTGAGTGTATGATGATATGATCCTTTTTTAGCCCGTAGATCATATTATACATGCATAATAACATAACATAAACATAAAACAATAAACAAAACAACCTAACATTTAACGGTTACTATTTCATTGTTTAAAGCTTTTAATGTGTAAAGATTTGTTGATAATGTGATTAGTCAAGTGCATAATACAAGATGGATTTTGTTTTTTTAGTTAGTTTTTTTTTTTTTTTTTTAGGAATAATAGATTTACCTTTACAAAGTTTGGCATGGATATTTTCAGCTGGACACAAAGTGACAAAAAAAAAATTTTTTTTAAAACAACAACAAAAGCGCACCACTAATTACAAATGCAAAGAGTGCAAAGTACACATCTTTGCGCACACCAAATACTGTAGCAGCTAAATATTAGCAGTTATTAGTGAGTGTAAATAACGAGCGCTACGCTCCAATGCCAAAAGCAAGCGACTCGTTCTGTCCAACACATTAAGTAAGGAATAAAACACAATGAGGCATGCTGTTGTAGGAAAAAAATCAAAGACGAAGTGGTTTGGCACAACTAAACGCAAAGCAAAGTTCCTGCTACCACCCTGAGGTTGATTCTTTTCCTACAACGGCACATCCCGAGGTGTTTTCCCATCAGCAATTCGCTTATGACACTTCATACAGTATTGTCATGCATTTGTAGTTACGTTTAAGTCTAGGAATCAAGATAGTGCCTGTTCTTACATAGTCTCAGTCTCTTTTTCTTGGTAACAACTTAATAGTATAAACAAACAAACAACCAAACAAAAAACCCCTCGTGCTCCCGAGAAACTGCGAAGTGTAAACTCCTGTAAAGTCACAAAGACGTTCGATAACGTAAAGTTACAGCTTTACTGACTCTGAGACTGGAGACTCCTTACTCTACGCTATCATTTTTTTAAAACCGTATATGTGGACTGTATTCTGTACACTAGTGAAAGTTGTTACTATAGAGACAATAAATAAAGGAAAGTGGGCAGCTCAGAGCTGGGGTTAATCTCAGCTCCACTTTAACGTGTGTGAGAGAGCTTGGTAGCCGTCTGAGGCCATTTTGCAGGAAGTACCTTTAACGCTGAGCGGTGTGTAAGTGCGAGTGTGAGATGGAGGAACTCTTCTCCTCTGTGAGTGACTCCAGGCTCCGCAGGTGCCCGACGGCTGGCAGGCGCTGGGCGCTGAATTAGCGCTCATCCCATCATTAAGCCTCTGCTCATGCTCAACTCTCGGCGGTGTTAAATACACCGTTCCCCTCGGTCAGCCATCAAACATCCTCCCAGCTTAGCCCAAGGGGCTTTCACACTTCATTCAGCAGAAAAAAAAAAGGTTCCACGTCCTCATCCGACATCTGAAGCACACACTGAAGAGAGAAGAACTCGACGTACCAAAGTAGACCGGTTTTTCACATCTTACACAAAAGCACCGTGAGTCATAAATCACACCGTACTGTCGCACCTATACAGTTATGTTTTTATTTTAGTATTTTTTTTTAAATAGCTTCCCCCTCCGGTTATTGACTCTAACTTCGTCGTTGGCTGAAAAATTGCTTCTCATAAATCAACAGAACGAGAGGTGCAAATCTTTAAACCCATCAACGACAATTCAATGAAAACAAAAGCAGCTATTAAACGAGAAGACACCTGTGAAAATCCTTTGCGCTGGATTTGGGGTCAAGTTTTCTTTTTCCCTTTTTTTTTTTTTTTCATCTTCAAAAACAAACATAGAAAAATGGAAGCCAGGATGAAAATGAGGCATGTTGAGACAGAACCGAGAATCAGGACAAGTCTTGATTTGGCATCAGTTTCAAGGCAAAAGGGTAATTAAGTCTATCCCTGACTGGCCTGCACTTTGAAGTCCCCCATAGGGGGGATTATTCCCAGTAAAGTGAGCGAGAGAGAGAGAGAGAGAGAGAGAGGGAAGGTGACTCTGGCTCTCTCCTCACATTCCGTCTGAGTCATGTGTAAGCCAGAAGGCATTAGGACGAGTCCAAGTGAGCAGAGGAACTCCGAGTCCTCATCTCTCTGTTCCACTTTCTTTATCAGATTAAATATCTGACACGTCCCTGGTCCAATCCACCCCGTTACCTTTCACTACTTTAACTTTCTACATTGTGAATTCTGCGTTCTAATTGGTCAGAAGATGTGCATTAATGTTCTGGAACAGCAGCTCTGACAGCAGGTTTACATTTGTTATAGTACGTTATCGTTTCTATAGTAACAACTAACAGCATAAGACTAATAAAAAGCAGATTGAAAAATGTTGTAAATGTAGTTTTCTGTGAGAAAAAAACAGGGACTTGTATGGAAAAGAACCTACGACTAATAAGAAACTGATAACAAAAAAAAAAAGGAAAAGACAAACCCGTAATGATATGTCACAAACATTCTGTGTTTAGTCTTGACAACGTGACAAGCTGCGTTTTTGTCTTGTTAACTTTGAGAGTTAAGGGGAACGACTGTTTATAGCTGCTATAACATAAATAACTAATGTTTCATGGACTTTAAACATTAAAAGTAACTCTAAATGGATTTGAAAAACTGGTCTATTGTTTATAACACTCCTTTCTGTAATGACACCCTAGCCACGTTTCCATGAACCTGCTTAATGTGCAATTTGAAACCGCGAATGAAAAAAAATGAGTAACGGAAGCACGTGGGTTTCCAAAAATATCGCGGAAAAAGTTTTCTACGCACACACGTGGCGGTTTTTGAGACGATTCGACGAAGCGATATTTCGCCAAATTGAAATGGAAACACGTTTTCCGCGTCGACATGAAGAGCAAACGGAAAGCTAGCTTTGTGAGAAAAATAACAGCTTTAATCACGTAACATCAACTCGATTTAAGCTCAATTTGCAAGACGTTGTTTCGTCAAAAATTTTTTAATTAGCTGGTTACTGAGGCTATCTTTTGGAAAATGAATGACTGGAAAATTTCAAATGATCCGATTTATAAACACGAGCCCCACCCCCTTAACCCTAACCATAACCCGTGTCTTTTTATATTGAGCCATGAAAATTCTTACGCATTTGTGAGATTGTTGAATGATGATGGGAATACCCTATGCGGCCAAAAAAAATGTTTCTGCTTCACCAAAAACCATATCTGAGGGTCAGGAGCATGAAATGCAGTGATTAAAACATTTTTCAAGCATGGCAAAAGAAAGAAAATCAGCCGGGTGCAATGAAAGGTCAATAAGTTCGAGTGTATCTATGCGCAAAAAAAAGGAGTGTTTGTCAAAACCGGCAATGAGATAGGCGAGGAAAAGTGAACTGAGGCTGGTAGTATTTCATTTAATCTGACTGAAGAGGCCTGTATTTCTATTAGCCTATCCATTCACATGATAACAAGAGGAGCGAGTAGACAGTCTAACAGAGGTATTGTGTGTGATGAAGGAACAATGCTGGGCTACTTTGTGTATACATGCTGCTTCTTCATTCACATGCGTAACCTGTAGTATGAGTGAAATGTGTGAGTATAAAATCTCTCAGCCTCTCATTAGCCTGCTTTTGCTTTCATTACATAAACAGCGGCGGGATTAAAAGCCACACGCGCGACGCATTCAGACGATATGGAATTATTCCGTGCTGAGCCCTGATGGCGTACCAGACCTCCTCTCTCATTAAAAGCAAACTTCAAGTGCCCCATTTTTTTTGGTTTACAGAGAGTGTGTGCTGACAGGTACGACACTTCTTAAGAGTTCCAGATCAACGTGGCTATTCTCCTGCGCAAAATTCCCCGGAGGGCCTGAAAAGGCGACGGCGCAGGAATTTACCGTCGGACAGAAAGGTGGGAGGCGGGGACTCGCTCCTTTTCAAAGGGAGTGTGAGTAAATAAAACTACCTACCTCAAAGTGGATAGTAGGGGGGGAAATAGAGGGGGTAGACGACGAGACGACTCACCTAATTACGCTGGGACAGAAATAGAGTCTCAGTGGAGGACGGTTCAATGAGGGAGTCATGGCGAATCAGGGGAATCCCCAGACTTGGGTTGTAATTATTACCACTATTATTCACCCAACTTGTCCTTGTCCAATTGATTGGCATGGCTGTTTCATGGCTGTTTCCAAAAAAGCTCCCTCTCGCTCTCGTTCTCCTCTTTTTCCCTTCGTTTCCCTCTGACAGCATGACAAATGACAAGAAAACTAATCAAAGACATTCAAATCAATTTGAGGCCTCGACGAACGCGCCGTCTCCAGCCGAAGCTGTGAAAAACGACTGCTGATGTGAGGGGGGGAGCCACGAGTGTCTTCCGTCGTCTGATTTTCGACAGGATTCGGAGGACTGCGTGAGCTACTTCGCAGTATGATGCACTCGCTTTCCGAGACCTGATATGAAGCAGGGTGACTAAACTGTCTCAATAATCAGACTTTCATTAACAAAAAGCTAATCAATGCTTTTAATGCTTAAATCATGGAAAACACGAAGAGTCGATTAAAATGTGTCGCTATTATACGGCAGTGCTGTTGAATCCTTCGCTCTGATTGGTCAGACGGTGTTGATTCATTTTCAACACCGGCAGCTTTTGTACTTTATATTAATGCAAGGTTCCGTTTAAGAATCTAAATTTTAGACAATTCATATAAACCGATTAAAAAGCATGTAATCGTCGGAATACTGAAGTTTTCCGATAAGGAGACGTTCATGGAAGGTGTCTCCGGTGTAACCAATCAGAGGTAAAGCTGCAAGCTTTCTGACATGACAGTGGAGTTTACGCTTTCCAGTTTCTCGTTAACATGAGAACCGCGTCCGTTTTTGTGTCACTGCCTTCAAGACGGACGAAACAGAGAGGCAGTTGCGGGAACGTACGTTTACAGCTGCTATAACGTGTGCGAAAATCTTGTCTCAAGGACGTAACGTTAAATGGAACTCTGAAAGTGTTTCTTTGATAAATAAAAAAAAAAGTTTTGTGTCGCCAATCCACTTAAAAGCACTTGTTTGTAAGGTAGGAGGAAACCGGAGAACCAGAAGAAACCCACGTAGACACAAAACGCCGCACTTCGAACCCTACCTAATATGTAATCCTTAAAATAAAAGTGCCACTGAAAAGTTATTGTAAAAGAATTTCTTCAGATTACACCATAGCAGTGATTCAAAATTCACTTATTTCTCTCCTTAAGTGAAAATGCTTTCTGTTCTTTAAAAACACACTTACACACGCACACACATCTGTGAGCAACCGAAGGCACCGGCGAGGTGCGAGGTGCCTTTTTGATATTCAGATTCGCCTGCCTACACAGAGCATTATGACACATTTGGATGATCGCATTGTGGGATTAGGAGGCTGCCTTGTCATTTTCAACAACAATACGGCGATTTAGGGATGCTATTTCTCACAGTGCGCCACGCATTAACGCCGGGCCTGAAGATTTACATAAATCTTTGTCTTAAGATGAAAGAGAAAAAAAAAGGTTTTGAGACAATGAAGTTAAGCTTTGGAAATGGGAAAAGAAAGTGTGTGTGTGTGTGTGTATAAGTAGGAAAGAAAAAGTTTGCTATTTGAAATCAATCTACTTTTGATACAAAGATACATAATGCCCTCGTTTTCATGTCCTCATCATAAAAAAATGAGCAGGAAATATCAGCGTGTGTGTGAGAGACAGAGAGAGGGAGAGAGAGAAGGAGCAGACGCAAAGCCGTGCTTTCAGGCCGGGGTTAGTGCTGCGTCTTCCCCCTGAATTGCTGCGCTCCTTAATCTTATTGCCTGTGGCAGTCATTTTGAAAAGTGACCTAGATTGTTTCACCACCCCTCGCTGATTGGATTCATCCGCTGTGATTGTGAATCGGTTTACAGCACATCGCAGCCTGCAGATTGGAGACGCAATCTGACCACTGACGGCCATTTTGATCAGGTTACCGCAATCTGCAATGTAGATTTTCGAACGGCGATCACGATGCGGAAATGTTTTTAGCGCCAGGTCGTAGTCAGTATGATGTACAACCACCGGAATCCATGAATAAGCTTGTTTTACTTAGAATAAGACTCACTTATGTCAAACCTGACTCTGATCGGCCGCAAACGCGGATTGTGCTTACTAATATCACACGCATTCAAGTTCAACGAAAATATTGCGAAACGCAGTCGCTTCATAATAGCGACTTGAAAGAAAGCAATACGAAACAAATCTATGATTTGTGACTCGCTATTGAATTCGGACAAAAGTATCGGCGCCCTATAAAAAAAAGGCATCTGATGTGCTGCGATAGCTGAGCTGTTCTCTGGGACCGTTGCCTTTTATGGAGTGATGTGGGCGTGGCTAGTACAGCGAGCATACTTGGTAATTTAAATGATCGACGTATGTACACGAGGATGAAGGAAATCAGCACTAACGTCGTACACTGAATTTGTAAACGGTTTGATGTATGAAAATATTTTCACACAAATTTGCATATTTGACTAAACTTCATCTATGTAAGGTTCAGGTATGAGAAAATAGAGAAGGTTTGAGGCTCTATTTCGGTGGATATTCTCATAATTATGGCCTAAATTAATTAACACAATATACTATACGCTAAATACTGTAGATAATATATGAGTAAGTATATAGAACGCAACTGATTCTTATAGCGTCATTGGATTCTGGAACTTTGAATTCAGCATTCAGAAAGTCTCCACTGCTTCTATATTAGGTTTCTCATTATTAAAACGATGAACATCACTGGAAAATGGCGAAAGAGCAAAAAAGATCTTGGGAAACCTGACGTTATCACTTATATTTGAAATTGCTGACATTTTTTTCTCCTAGGAAACTCCGTTGTAACTGTGCTACCGATAACAATGAAGTCGACTTTTCGAAGAAAGTCGTATAGGACTTAAATTTAGACCAGTCGTATTAATATAATAATATTTTTTACAAAAAGAAACACAACTACGCACATTAGCTAGTTTTCCCAAGTGAAAGAATGAAAACGGCTAGACATTTTTGTGCATTTGTGTTACTAGAAACTCAGTTCAGATTCCCAAATGTTTATATTTAAGTCACATGTTTCTCTTTGTTGACAACAGAAATGAGACAAATCAGCCGTAGCCTCTTTTCTGAATTATCACACACTTTCCCTGCATCCCAGGCCAGGGCAGAATCCAGGATCCATATGTCCGGCATATGACGTGACGCCCCCCTGCTGTGATAAATAAGTGCGGCAGAGTCGAGCCATGGAAACACTTTGCTGATTCTAATTCCAGACGAAAGGTCGTTATTTATTGCTTTTCCCAGCCTGAAGCAGGAGGCCGTGCCTGTCCCTGGATCCCTGCATCGCTCCACATCCCTCGGTCCGATGTAATAAAATAAACAAATGGCAAAAGAGCGAACTTGAATAACTGCAAAAAGGCTATTTACATGTGCAGAAACTTCAGTCAGCACCAGCATTGACAGGAGCCACACGCCTCTATCAGATAACACACAGACTTGCTTTTGTGTGTGTGTGTGTGTGTGTGTGTGTGTGTGTGTGTGCATGCATTCTCATTGCTCTGGGATGTTTTTGTTCATTCTGGTGTGATCAGTTCCCAGGGTCTGGAGTCCTCCCTAACATGACATTGTAATCTCGGCCATGTTTTATTTATGGACCGTGCCGAAGCAGATAACGGCTGTTTTAACAAACAAAGATGATTGCTTCGGGGGCCACTCACTCATCCCCGGGTAATTAAGGCAAAGTAGCTCGTTCGGTTAGCATGCACCCAGCTATCTATTATTTCACTTTAAAAAGGCTGTGTGTGTGTGTGTGTGTGTGGTTGTATAGCATAAGGTGTGTGTGTGTGTGTGTGTGTGTATGCTTGGAGTAGTTTAAAGGAGAGCATTTGAATCAAAAGGTCTTTTGTCATGTCCTATCTGGACTTTAATGGTCTCGCTGTAGCGCTATCTGAGGCTAAATAAAGAATAAAACACTCTGTAATAGAAAATTAATCAAAGTGTGATGCACTAAAGTTAGTCACTGTTACTGCCCCCAAGTTGATTATTTTACTATAACAGCAGGTTTTCCACTTCTCCATTTTTTTTTTACATTTATCAATGAATATGTCATGCTTTTTATCCATTTATCCTTACATTTAATGTTGTGTGACACGTTAGTTCCTATTATCCCTAACAGCAGCTATAAACAGTCGATTCCTCGCCAGATTCTCTTTTTGTTTTTTTTATCTATCTTGATGTTAATGATAAAAAATAAAATCCCCAAGCTGGTCATGTTACAGAGAAACCACAAAGAGTAAATGTAGGAAAATTTGTAAATCACTGACGATCCTTCTAAACACAGAATGTATGTCTTTGTTAAATAACAGAACATTTTTTAAAACCTGCATTTTATTAGTCGTAGATTGTTTTCCATACAAGTCTCTGTGAATGAGTTGTTACTATGGAAACGATACCATATTATAATGTATGCATTAATATAAACCTGTGTTTGAATGACTGCCGTACTGTCAGAACTGTTGTTGTAGAAAACACCTGATTGGGCAGCACCTTCTGACCAATCAGGACCTAGAATTCAACAGCACTGTGGTAGAAATGAAATATAAAACACGAGCCTGAATCCTATCCGTTGTCCTCCCTCTTTCAGAATGTTCATGTTTTTTTCACAAGTAAAATGCAAGCTCTGGAAACTGATGGCAGAGATGGCAGGGACAGCGGGGACGACGGGGACGGTGATGTGTTTGCTGTAGGCCCTGTCCCTCGCCATGTTTATTTGTAAACTGAGCAGACAATATGAAAAGCCGGGCTTTACAAAGAGTCCGGGATGCCAGCTGGCTGAGGGTATTCAACCCCCCATCCCCCCATCCCAACACACACACACACACACACACACACACACACACACTCAGACAATGCCAAGCGCCTCAGCAGACGCCTGGATGCGCACACACACACACACACACAAATACACCATATATACATACAGAAACTCAAGTGTGTACACTGACTTAAAAAATCAACAGTGAACATATTTAAGAAGAAATTCAGATATGTACAGAAGTACACACACACACGCACATGCACACACACTTTCAATTAAGTGCCAGCTGTAAGCGAATACACTCATCTGGCCCTAACAGTTCACCTAACATCAGCTAGCTTGCTAGGAAATATGACCCAACATTAGCATGCTAGTTTGTTTTTTCTTTAATTCCTTAAAAGAGCACCATGATTTTCATTTTCATTTCCAGTAGTCTTATTCAACGGAATACAACATAATATTTGCTAAAGAACTAAGCTTGTATTAAAATAAAAGTAGCTAGCTACTTAATATCAGCAGTTTTCTGCTGAAGAGGTAATGCTAGCTATGCTAACTCACTGTTAGATAGTGCTAGCACAATGCAGGGTTTAGCTAACTGTTTGGCTTAGCTAATTATGTTGAGCATGTAAGCTTACCATATTAACAGAATACATCCCAAAGAGAGAGAGAGAGAGAGAGAGAGAGAGAGAGAGAGAGAAAGAGAGAGAGAGAGAGACACACACACACACACACACACACACACACACACACACACACACACACAGGATCCAGGTAGCCTCTGGTCTTCCCACTGACAAACCACCATGCTGCACTGCCAACTGATATTTTTTTCTTTGTGTGTCTGTGTGTGTCTGTGTGTGTGTGTGTGTGTGTGTGTTTGTGTGTGCCCCCCAGCGAGAAAACAAATTGTTCTCTGTTCCTGTTCACATCAATTGATGTTCTATTAAGACCAGATGGCCTTGATAGGCGTAAACCTGTCTTGCAGAAAATACATACAAAATGTTGATGTCTATTAATTTTCTGTCGTTCCCACTTCTACACCGGAGAGCTGTAGCCGTGGGCTGATGGAACCCTGACCAAGAGTTTTGCCTTCTCCATTTCAAACACACACACACACACACACACACACACACACACACACACACACACACACACACACACACACTTGTACTTCCATCTTTGTGAGGACACTCATTGACATTGACTCACCCTAACATGAACACTAAAACCAAGTCTTAACCCTCAGTCAGCCCTTTGAAAAAGTGAGGACCAGCTAAGATATCCCCACTTCCAAAAATGTCCTCTGTTGGTTAAATAAGTTTTTTGGTCCTCAATATGTACCATGTACAAGTACACACACTTATTGTAACTGGCATGGCCATGAAACACTGCTGTGTCCTGATCTCAGTGTTAATGTTAATTACTTCAGTGTGTATGATCTGATGTGCAATAATTATTATATTATATAACATACAAGAATTTTGCCTTTTACTGTTTAAGAAGTGTTTTATTCCTTACTTATTGGATTGTGTTACAGGTATGTGGTAATAATAGTCATGACTCTGGATTTTAAAAGAAGTGTACCTGATTTAGGTGAGGCAGATTGAGTTTTAGTATTGGAGTCATGTTTTGGCAGGTTGTAATACTTTTTTGTCTCAGACCTGGCCACCCAGCTCTCAGCTCCACTCTCTCCGTCTCTTCATCACTGCGTTTTGGATGAACGCTGACTTATCACAGCTCTTGAACTTCAGCTGCCAGTTCTCTCTCGTTTGGTGGCCTTTTGATCATAGGCTGGTTGGAGAATTTGGCCACGAAAGGAGTGTTTGGTAACTTGATACAGAGCGCTGAGCCAAGCGGGCCCTCTTTCTCTCTGACACACACACACACACACACACACCACAGGCCTTCGGAGTTTGAATCCTGAGCCACAGGCTTGAAGAACACCGGGTTCAGCAGGGCTCTGGTTTTACTGTGGCTTGTCATTTAGGTCAGAGCGCTGCACCCCGTTGCCGATCGAGCCTCTGTCACGGCTTTCTGAGGGGAAACTTCCATCCTTTGTATCTCGTAAGTCAGCTCGCGTCACTCAGAGCCGGTTGGAAAACATATGGATGACTGTGTTTACTGGAGTCATGAAGGGGCTTCCTGTGGTCCATTCAAAGGGCTGCGCAAGCGCATACTGTGGATAGAGTCAGTGCTTTCTTTGGCGCTTGTCGCACTTTCACATTTCACATCACAGCAGTTGATAGGTTCGGGCATTGACCCCCTTCAGAGCCGGCGCTGCCTGATTGCAGGGTCCGACAGTCAAATTAATGCAGCGGTGATAAAGAAAGAAAGCATAATATTTTTATTTTGCCTGTTTGCATGGCATGTCCACTTTTTTTTCTTCCCGGACACATTTCCAGGAACAGATTCATCCTGACCTGTGGTGTAACCTTAAAGAAGGACCTCAATATGGAGTCTCGATAAAAAGGCCCACAAAAGTGTGGGTAATTATAAATAATCCCTCTGAATAAAAACTCACACACACACACACACACACAGACACACACACACAATACATCCATGAAGCATTTACAGGGCCAGTCCAGTCATTTTCTGTGGAATTTCCCAACATTAACCTCCCAAACTGCTTTATTAAGCAAAACGTTGGTGTCTTATTATAATTTTTAAAGGACACATAGGGAACTGGACACTAGACAAGTTTGGTTGAAGATAAAGATTCTAGTTGTGCAGGTCTGAAATAGCTCAAATCCCAGGACTGGTAGAGCACCTCTTTTGGGTCCTTAATGTTCAACAGGATTATGAAGCAATTGAGTTTCATAATGAATCATATCGAATCAAATTTTGCTCTAATTAAAAAACTTTAACGATAAACAGATTCCAGAAAAATGCCAAAAGACAGAGTCTCCAAACTCTGAATCAGCTGATCAAAATGACTCAGCTGACTCAGTTTATTATTTGAATCTTTGAATATTGTTTAAGTTAGGACCTAGGACCTAAAGTAACATTGATGATGCACATAATCTAAGTACAGCTAAGCCACAAGAAAACACTCAAGGCATCCTGTTATAGGAAAATAATCAATGACAACTGTTACAACCTGGAGGTTTTCCTTTAACAGCATGACCTGAAGTGTTTTAACAGCAATTCACCATTACTCTTTTTATTTACAAGAAGGATATGTACTTTTCATCCATCTATAGCTACATTTAATGTTGTAGAATGTCTTTGAAACGTCGTAAAATGTAGACCCAGTTAGTAAATCAGATCCAACGTTTTTATCAGTACCGAAGACTTTTCACTGTTTTTGACCCTTCTTTATTGAGAAGCTGATGAGAATATTGATTTCCCCCTTCTGTCTTCTTCAGCCTGCACACTTCTCCTCCCCAGTGACCTCAGGTTCACATGTCAGGAGCTCAGACTGCACTTGACCGCCAGCCCTTTTGTTCTCTCAGAACGGCAGGATGTGAACGTGTGAGGGCAGACAGTGAGGGGTTAAGGCCGACACTCTGCGCGCGAACTGCTCTGACCTGTTCTGATGGTTTACATACCTTGTCTCAGTATCAGCCAGCTTGCCCTGGGGCCAGAGAGGGAGTGAAACCCAAGATCCAACCCAACTCCTCCTCCCACCTTCAGTAGGCAAAAAGAGGACCCCTGTTCTTCTTTATGCGTGCAAAAAAACTGATCTGACCTAGAGGTGTGAAGCTATCTAGACATCTTTTCTTTCAGCGTCAAATGAAAACTTCCTGAAAGCAGGAATGGAAATAGGCAGGACCTGTATAGGGGCGCTTACCGAACTGTGTCTTTCAATCTCTGCGATTCCCTTTTGATAAAGTCGTAGCATTTCCCTTTTCCATGTCACATGATAAAATCTTTTTTTTCGCTCATGCATTTCATTGTTTGAACACCGAATTATCATAATTCTTTTTTTTATTCCTCACCCTCCATCACTTGCATATGTGTCTGAGAGATAAGCTGACCTTTCTGGAATCGCCATCAGATGGAATGGTTATTGAAATATTCTCATGTAGCGAGATTAAAAAAGAAAAAAGGCCAGTTTGGGAATGCTTTGTGGTATTTGTACATACAGTACAGGCTATTAAAGCGAGAGTTCCTCGAGCAAGTTCGTGCCACAACCCCCCCAACCGCCCCAACCCCACCGCACCCTTCCCTCCCTCCCAGACCTCTGCATACCATTTTCTCTGGTTGCGACGGCATTCCACTAGAACAAGACCAGACAGCGGTGCTGGGATTTAACACAGCTCTTATATTTCTTTAGGGAGAAAATGTTTCTTCGAACAAGACCAGAAATCTTTGTTTTGTTTGTTTTTTTAACGTTTTTTATATGAAGCAGAACAAAACCACGTAATTCCCCTAAGGTTCTAAAATGTGCTAATGCAATTACATCTGGTCATAATTATAAATATTCATGCACATTATATAATTATACATTTATGTAACTAAGATACACGTTATGTAAAGGGTTTTAGCTTGCTAGCTAGCTCTCTGATAGGGTACAACACTGGTCCTTCATAGATCCTTTAAGGTTTCCCTTAGAGGAATAAACATAAGAATGATTAAGGGTTTTTAGATTTTTTTTTTTCCCTTTTACTAATTTTTATGTAGCATGAGTCATCCAATTTGTTATGAATTTGGAAATAATGTTTGGCAAAGATTGTCCTCTTGCAATAAAAGTTTGCCATTTAATTATTCAAACATATGCTTAAAAAGACATACAGTTCTCATTGCCTTATCATTGGTTTGTTACCCTAATGTGCTCAGCTGTTCTGTGTTTCAGATAGATACTCTTGTCAAGTGTGCAGTTCAGTTCTGAGCTTTGTTTCGCTGTCGATTGTTTCTGGTTTTCCAACACTTGCTTGTACTATTGTTTCTGAATACAGATTATCTTTCTGTGATGTTGCCCACAATATCGCTATGGACTATGATGATGGTTCTTCGATTGTATTTTTAAAAATTCCATGCCGAGTTTACGCACTTGCATCCTGCCCTCATGAAACGTTACCTGGATGGTGGACCACTTCCTGTTTAAAACAAACTTCTCTCTGCTATTAAACAATGCTATTGAAATTTCCCTGAACGTAGTCTAGTCATACTCCAGCATTATATTCAAAACAAGCCGGTTAGGGTCAAGCAAGCCGGCATATTGGAATGAGGGTTTACTCAAGTGGACCATTAGTCTTCATAATAAAACACATCCCATGTCAGCAAGCGCCAAGTCGATTAATATTCGCCTCGCTTGCATTTTCCCTTAGTCAGACTGTCCCGGTGCATGCAGGCCCCAGACCTGCCTAGCGCAATTAGAGTGATATATAGGCGCAGGGATGTTTCCTTCAAGGGTGAAACCTTCCTCCAGGTCATTATCATGGCTAAGACTGGAGCTACACCAGTTGGACACATGGCTCTATCTTCTCCTCTTTTTCATAATCTGTGCAGGTATGATGCCAGAAAAGCAAGCATGAGCACAGTGGGTTTGATTCAGGAATCTGCTTGTGTCAGGTGAGGGCATGTTGGATTGCTACCTGCTTGATTACGCAGACTTAACGACTGTACCTCTATCTGTATCTGTAACTCATCCTCCACTGTAATAGAAAGTGATCCGTCTTCTACAACATCATGGTGGCCGTACACTCTCAAAAGTAAAAGATACTACAATGGACTTTTCCAGGGGACATCTTTTGTACCTTTAGTATATCTGGTTTTTTTTTGTTTTTTTAATTCAGGTATATAATTGGACCTTCAGGAGTACTGTTGTACCTCTAAAGCTTTACTCTAAAAGCTAATTAAAGTACAGCATGTGTACCTACCCAGGTAAAAGATAAAAAACCAGTGGCATGAAAAAGTATGGTTTGGTACCATTATGGTACCATTGTGGCTAAAACACACTAATTATCAGCTGATTGGATCCATCTAGCACCCCAAATGTTTATTAGGTTTGTGCTTCAGGTGAAACTCTTAAAGACCCCAAGTGGAACATTTTTAAGGAATTATTAGCCATCCAAAGCAACTAATACATAAAGCTAAAAAAATGGTAAAATTGTTCTAGCTCCATCAACTAACCCATCTTTATAAGAAGAAAAAAACCCACAATGGTCCTTTAAGGAATCAAATGATCACGGAGTTTGATGGAAGCTGATAATATTGCCATTCCTATTCCTATCAACCCCTAAATATTTTGTACTTCCTGGCAAATCCTAAACCTAAACCTGACCTAATTTGACTAAACAATGCCCATGTAGTTGGATTTCACTCATGAAAAGTACTAATGCCCTTAATTCCAATTCTAATCTTAAGTTTTATGAAATATGTAAATGTTTATAAATACTAGACTATACACTTAGCTATAGATGACTCCAGCTAAAAAATTTTTTTGTTTGTATTTGATTTGTTTGAACGAACTCTTGGATGAAAACTTCCTTTTAAAAAAAGATACCAAGTAGAACTTCTTTAGAAAGCTAAGAGCCGTTAACTATACAAGGAACCATTAAGGAACTCTTGTATTTGAACCACAATAATGCAGGACACAAATTCAATTGAGACATTTGGAGAACTTTCTTTCTTACACTGGTGTAAAGACGAACCACAACTGTGTGGTATGTAAGCCTTCACCACAACGCACACGAGCGTTTCATGTAAACCATAAACTGACAGCACTTTGAGGTCCCGTGTGAATTTCAAATATGAATTTGCATCGCAGTCCACTTTAATAAAGGTAAATGCTGTGGACATTTGAATGGGTGCTAGGCCAGAGAAATATGAAAAACGGGTCATCTGAATATCACTGGTTCATGCTGATGGCACATGGCCAAGCGTTTAAATGGCTTAAGGAAAAACAGGTATGCTGCTTGGCAAAAAATGCAAATGCTTCAGTTTTAATACACCATCTGTAACATTTATACAGATGATAACACTTGTATTAATTGGTGTCTTTTTAACCATCTAGAAGTAAAATTATTGCATTAAATAAAACGTAACAAATCAGTATTTGATATCACCTTAGTGAAGACATTTGTAGTTGTTAATTACCAAAATTCAGTCATTTGTAGTAGTTACAATTTTAGGAAGTTTAGGAACATGCTGTAATTAAATTATTGCTAACTTATGTGGATTTTCAACCATGAATTGAATTTATAGACTTATAGAACATTCAATTTAATTATAAATTGATTAAAAAAGCATGATGTTCATCTTGTTCTTTAATAGCTAAATATTGTTTGCAAAAATTGTTAGTAAGAGAGGAATAAAACTGCTCAGGACTAGATGTTATCGGAAAACAAGGGTGAAACATGTCAGTACTCACGTCATCACACCACCCCCTCATTAATTATTTTGCTATCAGGGCTTTCCTGAAGACTTCTCAGTGATGAAAACTGTTATAAAGCGCTGACACTGGAGACTCCTTCCATAAATGTTATATAAACACCGCCTTAGAGAAAACCTCACCATACCATTGATTAAACATTGTTGTCTTTATTAAATAGCAGCACTTTAAAAAAAAAAAATCTGTTTATTATTAACCTTCAATTAGCCTAGCTGTTACAGAAACACCTTCTGACCGGTCAGATTCGAGAATTCAACAATGTGGATAATTTTTCTAATCCTAAATGTTCAAGCTTGAGCAAATATTGAAAAAAGATTGAAAAGCAAGACTTCGCGCACCCAAATAAATGTAACAAACCATCAGGGCTTCTTATATTTATCTTTTCTATAGAGCCAGCCTAAAAGGAGAAAAAAAAGGAAAGAAAAAGGATGCCGAGGGAGGACCTGAATTACACATTCACTACATAACAAGGTAGGCAGACAATCTGTGCAGCTGCCCCTTTGCATTCCCAGGCAGATATTGATGTCAGCGGAAGCTCAATAAAAGGCGGTCTTAAAGGGCCGGCATTGAGGAGAGGAGCGAGAGCGTCTCTCGCCCATAAGGGTCTCCATATGGGACCGTGTGGATGGAGCTCCTTCATCATCCTTTCACCTGCGCTACGACAGATGGACGGAGAGGGGACCGCTCGGCCGTTAATTGCCCTTTTCCCTGCTTTTGTCGTGCCGTGGTCCTCAGGTTCGCTGGGCCCACTCTAATTAAAGAGCTTTGAGAGTGAGAGCCAGGCATCTGGTCACTGCCATTCCTATTTCCACTCACCAAACAGAGATGGCCAGACAATGATAGCCAATTATCTTGTTTATTTATTAAAAAAAAAAAGAAAAAAAAAGGAGGAGGACTAGGTGGGTAATGATTAGTACCAATAGGGGTTCATCAGGCTGCAAAACATCACGAGGAGCTTGCTGGAATTTAGAGACACATCCGAGGACTTGAGAAATTGTCTTGGATTTTTGGAACTATGACTTGATCTGAAATTGCTATTTACGTTTTTGTAACCATTAAATGATGGAAGTGATGCTTTTGGTCAATATAAATTTTATATAATGAATATAGAAAAGATAAGATAATGTATAGACAGTAAGAAGTCATTTGAGATTTGGCTGAATTGTATGTTACGGATGTATATATATATATATATAGGATTTTTAAAAATGTGGAAAAAAAAAAAGATTTCTGTATGAAGAGGAGTAAAATACCACAATGTACACTGATCCAAAGTATGAAATAAAAATGAAATACATTTTTATAAATAAGTTAAAACAAAGAATAAAGTAGTAGCTTTTTTTTTTTAAAGTTAAAAAGTTGATAATAATAATAACATAAAATAATATATAATAAATCTTTTGATATCAATATATAATAAACGTTTTAAAAATAATAAAGTACTGTCAGGAGTACTGGAAGACATCAGCCAAATAAAATAATAATAATAATAATAATAATAATAATAATAATAATAATAATAATAATAATAATAATAATACATCCTAATAATACCTATCATCCAATCAGAATTGAGCATTAAATATGCTATGGCAGTTCTCATAAAGCACATATTATCTACATATAATATCTGCCATAAAACATACACTAATTAGTAAATAGTAAAATTTGCATATTTCATAAGTTGTCATGCCATCAAATAAGAAAATTTCCAATAATATCTGACATGTTTATTGATGTCAAATTTTAAATAAAAATTTTATTTTGTATTTAATTTTTTAATTTAATAAAATGGCTTTTATTGATTTGGATTCTTCCAAGGACATCATTTCCTCATTGAACTCATTTCACTAGCAACTTCTTTTCCAACATCACATGATGGTGAAAATAAAATCCAATGTATGAAACGTAGCTTCAAATCTTCTTACAGTCACTAAGTAAAGGAACCACATGGCCCCAGTTTTATCTTCTTCCGTGGCTGGTTGTCCATTACAGGGTCCAGTTTATTTAAGGCCTTATTGTTTGTTTTCAGAGCTCTTAATGGGCCAACCCCCTCTGATGTGGCCCTTAGTTTGCCCCACGGGGTTTCTGAGGTCTCTGAGGTCAGTTCCTGTGGTCAATTCCACAGTTTACAGAAGCCTGAGGGTGAAGGTTAGAATGCCTTTGCAGTCACTGCTGAATGACCCACGACTGAATAGTATTTAGACACATCAATTGTGTGAGCATGTGTTAATTCAGAACACTTTGACCTGCATTTGGTGTTTTAAATGTGCTCACTTTAACAGCCAGGCACGTGGTGTGTCTTCTGTCTCCACACCAAGTCATATCACTGTCTTCCTTTACATTGCTTGCCAGTTATCCACAGCGACAGGGCGGCTACAAGCATTTAATCAAGGAATTAGCAGTGTAGTGAGCCGGGGTCAGAGCAAGACGAGGACAGCCTGGAAGTGACGCTGACGCTAACAGGCCTGGCTATGATTTGCTTAATAGCTCCTTTTGTGCCAGAGCGTCGCACTGAGGAGTCACATGACACTTGGTGAAGATGAGGGACAGTGACCTCGCCATGATTAATTGACATTCTGTCTGC
This sequence comes from Parauchenoglanis ngamensis, assembly GCA_030014255.1. Lineage (NCBI taxonomy): Eukaryota > Metazoa > Chordata > Actinopteri > Siluriformes > Auchenoglanididae > Parauchenoglanis > Parauchenoglanis ngamensis. The sequence goes on from JAQMYM010000005.1 coordinate 22,010,128, forward strand.
TTGAGGCGGAATGAACGGAAGCTAGTTCATTCCATGCTGCTGGTTAGCAATCATCCAAACGTACAAGAGCCACGAGGTCTCACTAACCTGACCAGTCTATAGGTCCATCAGCTCTGGATTTAACATATGATGAGACTGAACGGTGATAAACTACATGTGGTATAGTGTATAATGCATGAGAACTTTTAGCATGCTAATTGATCAGCTTAGCGGAGCACAGATTTAATGCTGGGCATGTAGGGCATTAAAGGTAGCCCACAAGCGGGCGGGTGGTTCTGCTGCGTCGTATGAAATATAACACTGCAGGTGCCACTGGTAAACACAACTCCGTTTGAAGGCACTAACTACTATCAAGCACTCTAAAGCTCTAGATCTTTCTCTATCCCCCATCATTAGTTATAGTGCTCTCTGTTCTACCTCCTGTATTTGTTCCTTTAACAGCTCTGGGCTTGGATAAGATAAATTTGGTTCTACATGGTCTATATCTAGTGACTTCTATCTGGTTCTGTCTTGTTAAAAACGAGTTAACCAAATAAAACTGGGGATGGATCATTTACTTGAAGTGATTATGGTGTTTTTTTGGTCTGTAATTTACCTTCATTTATCTTAATACACCCACTCTTCGTATTAAAGGTCTAGCACATTTAAGCCTTCTTCTTGATTTGTCCCACTAAAGGAACCTATTAAACAGAAGGTTTTCACAGTAGATTACAAATGCAAGAACCTTCGACTCTGGAGGAACTTTTTTATTAAAACATAATACATACATCATGTTGTCTTTCTGGATCTATGCAAATAAAACACAGGATTCAATTAAGCAAATTGGACAACTGTACAATAAACTGTTTGAAAAATAGAAACATCTTTTTTTTTAGTATTATGTTTGGTAACATTTCTACCTGTTGTTGTTAAGTGACACTTCAGTTAGATCAGAACGCAGGAAAACATGAAAAAAAAAAAAAAAAGCCATAACATCTTATTCCAATCTTATTTAAGACACATTGACCACAATGTCCTGTCTAACGAAGTCTTGAATAGTTTCATTCAGAAAAGTAGGTTTTAAGGTTTATGATATTATCCATTTATCTTTAGATTCTCCCTGATTTTTCAGTTCATAGTTATAGCATCTGGCTTCGAAGTAGTCGAAAATGTCCTCCATTCTCCTACAAAGGACTGAGTTTTGACAGATTTCCAGGGAAGCCGGTTGTTTACGACAAATTTCATGCTGAGTTTATCGTTTTCGCACTTATGTAGGTGACCCACTGCTTTCTTTGTGCATGTTCTGTTACAGCGGCTCAGCAACAAATCTTGATTTGGGGTATGCGACATTAAAATCGGATTCCACGGCTTCTTAAATGAAAGCAAATAATTTCACAGCTAATGCGCTTAATTTGAAGAAATAATTCAATCGAGCTACAGTTGTTCTTTGCATATAATTCACATGTTGGCATTACGAGTCTCGATTAAGAGGCTTTTCCACAGCAACAAGAAATTAGAAAGGAGATATTTTGGTGCTAAATCCGCCAGTATATCTTACTTGTTGGAAAAAAAAAATGTTTGCTTATATACAATTAAGTGAGCAAGGTCTTGATTTAACCACACGGAACCTCAAATGTATAGCAGAAACACAAATAAGAGTGTTACGGACTAGAAAAAATAATCTCTTCATAAACATAAAGATGTGCATACAAGCAATTTCTTGTGTCGGCATTGTTTGATTGGACAAGGACATACACAAAGTGCAGAACTCGACTGATTAGAATAAATAAATAGATAAAACGCTGAGTTATATAATTAAATGATGAATAAATAACTTTATAAAAGCTGATTGATGTCCGCGGATGCTGGGCTTCCTAATGGTTGGCTTTGACAGTGATTGCAAAGGCCCATTTAACAGCTGATGTTTTGTTATGATTGGACATGTCACTCGTCCTCCACTGATTAAAAAGAAGCAACAAAAAAAGAGAAAAAAATGTGCCCGACGTGCAACGTCCCCTGTTTTTTTTTTTTTGTCTCAGTGAAAAGATGAGTGCATATTATTTTGTCAATCCTGAGAAACCGGTGACATTCAAATTGATGCCAAAGATGAGAAATGCCCTTTTCTCAAAGAAGAAGAAGAAAATACTATATAAAAATGCTATATTTACATAGATGACTGGCAAAAGAGTGACCTCGAGTGTTCTGGAGATTGACTGGTTTTGTCTCGACCTTGTTCTCATGTGTCTTGCATAAGTATTCATCCCCCTTTAAATTTCTCATTTTGTAATGTTATAACCTGAAACTGAATTGGACTTAATTGGGATTATAAATCTGCACAAATAGCCTATTATATTGACATCGGGAAAAAAATCTGTAGAGTTTGAGAAATTATTTAGGAATAAAAGTTGTTGTTGGATAAATATACCCCATCTTTGGTGTTCTTGTTGCCAGGAGAAATCTGGAAACTGGTCAATCAATGTTTGGTTATAAAAATATCATAGGCTTTAAACATCCCATGACCTTTTGGTTGCTTCTCTGGCTAACTAACCATTTTACCTGGTCACTGACTCTAGGCTGACTCTATTCCATCCATTTTTTAAAATAATGAATTTAATGGTGATGTTTGAAGTTTGGGCTATTTTATTACCCGAGTGCAGCAATCTTCTCAACCTTGTTTCAGTCTCTTGCAGAATGTTCTCCGTGTGTGTTTTGCTGTGAAGCAGACATGGGCAGACTCCGGTGATAAGCTGCTCACCTTGCACTCCGCCGGCTCCCAGTGAGCTGTCACTGAATGAAAAGAGCTGCAGCACAGGACAGACTGAGGAGTGCTGGAGAGCTGTTTTTCCCTCCATCCTGAATGTATGAATATATTATTCAGATATGGACTGCTGTTTACCTGTGATGCTCCCTGCTGTTCTAAAGCTCCAGGGTTGAAACTAGAGGTTGTGTTTTGAGATCCGAGCTCTGCTTGTACTCCTGACCCAAAGTGTCAGAGTCGTGTTGAGGAATGCCTTCAGTGTGACCTGCTGTTCGGCTTTCTAGGAAATCAACAACTTCATTTCCGGGTGAATTGTTCAGGAAGTGTCTCATAGGAATGTCAGTTGTATTTGTAGGGTTGGTAGATACTTCTAGAGAAAAAATGACTCTAAAGTGAGCAATAGAGAGTATAAATGGGGCAAACTGGGGCACATAGGTACCCCTTATCCAGGTACCAGCAACATTTTAGGAGCATTTAGGAACTGGGCTATGTTTCCATCGGTTTGCGAGCTGAACCTTTATGACTAAAATGTCGCAGTTGTCCAATGCAGATTCTTTGAATGCTTTTTGGTAATTATTTTGAGTTTGTAAAGATGCGTACCAAATTTTTTTAAAATTATTTTTCCCTTATGGTTTGCTTCCACTCACCATCTTGTGATGGAATATTTCTATGATAATGAGTGGGATGGGTAGGGTGACCCTGGCTCCATCTATAGAGCGTGAAGATTCACTAAATGGTTAGATGTAAATTTATATGCTATGACCTTCAAACTCACCAAATCTCTCAACCACCAGCTGAGGAATGTGTTTTTTTAGAATTTGTAGACTATATAACACACACACACACACACACACACACACACACACACACACACACAATATATATATGTATATATATATATGTATAATATAAACTGCAAATGCACATAAATCACCTATGATAATCCGGGTTTGGAAACTGACTCATCTCATTTTAATGTAATTGCCATCTGAAATATTTCTCAGAGAAAAAAAGATGGATTTAATTCGTACCTAAATGCCATGTAGTTCTGGAAGGTTAAAGCATGGTAAGGTCTGGCATCTTCCTGACTACCATAACATTCATAAGCTCAGTCAGGTTGTATTACCAAAAAAAGATGTGCAATACAGGACCGCAATGCAGAATGTCACTATTAAACCTTTAATTTAACATCAGTATGAGTATGCATTATTGTTTATTATGAAAAGAGACTGTCAAGAGTATTGCATTCAATACCTGATACTAAAAACATGGTCCTTTGACTCTGAGAGCTGAAACATGTTCCTATCACTCATGTCATTTCAATATGGTCTTTTAATCATGCCAAGTTACCTCTCTAAATCTTTCTCGTCTCTGTTTTCATCATCCGCATCACGGACCTGACACACCACATCCCCAGCAGGCGACAGGGACTACATGATATTTTCTTTTTTAAATTAAAAAGACAAATGCCAAGCATTGGGCAATATAAAAGCTATAGTGTGGAGTGAATCCGGGGGCATGTTTTCACACCCTTTATCCTGTTAGAAAAGCTCTTTGTGCAGCAGCAGGGGGAGTGGACCGAAGCTTGGGAATAAAGACAGAGCAAGGCAGAAGTTGGGTGTTAATACGTAGATTGGCCAAAGATTACAGCAGGTTTCAGGGAGATTCAGTTGCCAGATTTAACTCGGCGCTTTTCATCGCTTGTCACCATGCCAACTGCGTCAGGAAACCATGACACGGCTCTGCATCTCAAAACAGGAGCTTTTGAATGCCAAAATGTAAGTCTATCACTCCCTAAACAGACTAAGCCTCTCATTTTGGGAGAAAAGTTGCAAAACTTACTCTTTTTATGAGGATATTTGATCTGAGCCTCATTTTCATATAGAGTCACTGGCTTTGTAGGTATGAAATTAAAATGTGTGAAGCAAAGCATATTCAAAACAACAAAATTCTTTTGTTTAAAACAGACATTCATGCTATTAACCCTCTGAGGTCTATGCCTATTAAATATAGTTCAGAGTATACCATAAAACAACCTTTTACCCTTCAGTAAAAGGCAAAATTGTCTGCAAAACATAGTCTTCAGCGGTAAAACAACTTCCATGTAGCTTCTGGTGATAATACCAGTCCTAATGACTGAGGTACACCCTGTATAAGCTTGATGAAGACTATTATCTTGCATAACAAAAAAGCTTCCACTCATCTGGCTCTTTCCCACAAGAGGAAGAAATTCACAAAACAACTAAACCCATCCTACTTTTCCCTGTTCAGTTAATCAGTCTTTATAGGTGCACAGGCTGAGGCACAAAAACAAAAAAAAGGCTAAATTGTGGTCTAGGTGGCTCGCTGGGGTATTATTTCACCAAAGCACAAGTGTTTAGCTGACAAGCGGCCTAAGCCTTTCTTTCTATGCTCGATCAAAAAGCCAGGCAACAGATGTCAAGCTTTTGAATTTGCACCCAGAACATGACCTCAGGGGTCAGGGCCCATACACGGTGGCTCGGCCTCAAGCTGTGCTCAGAGAGGAGAGTCTCCCTGGGCACAAACGCCCAGCCAGACAACCATCCCAGCATTCCCTTGCTCTCACCCTGACCACAATGATGCCCCCATTAAAACACCCCTGTACATGTTTCTTGTTTGATGCAGGCTTGACAAAGGATTGCAGGCCTTTTCTCTGGCTGTTGGAAGAGGTGAGGGTGGGGTTGAGGGGTTAACATGGCTATGTCCTGGGAAAAGAAACATCAATAGAGATGGGCATTAGCAAACCCGAAGAGTAGGTTACTCTGGAATTAACGAACGTTCTCTTTGACTCTTTATCCCAGTATTGATGAATTGAAGTCGGAAAGTCACTCAGGTGCTATGTGTAGAATTTCATGGATGATGGGGACAGCGGAGTAAAGAAATGATGGAGGCTTATTTACAGGGTAGGTTGTAGCTTCTCTGCCAAGAGAAAGTGTCATTATTGGCCTCTTATTTTTGCACCTTTTCCCTCACTCAAATAACATTTGAACACCACGATCCGAATTCATGTTTGATTCTTTGTTCTTTGTTATGCTCTTGGGTGGTTTCTCCATTGTCATCATAACATATCTCTTCTCATTCAAGTAAGTACTTCTATTTGAGCAACCACATTTCTGCCAAACTCTAACTATGGCTATGGTCTTGGAAACAGGGGAATAATAAACACATGGCCTTTCAGTTAACACAAGTAAATTCAGAATACTATTTCTTTGTTCATCACTCTTTGACCCTGCACTCAGGTACTTACAAGCAAGAATATCCTGAACTTGTGACTGACATTATCTTCATCAAGCTAATTTTAACTTAAACATTCACTGAAGTCAGTAATGAGCCTTAATCTATGAATAGATGAAATAGAGCACAGGTTCATGGCACTGATGCCAACCATACTATGCTGAAATATATAAATTAGTGGCATTGTCTTCCACTGTAGCAATTAGGATAAGGATGGGTAAGGATCTGGCCTCCTGATCAGAAGGTTGTGGAATCAAATCCCAGCATCACCAATTTGCCCTTGATTGGCCCTCGAGCAAGGCATCGACCAAAAGAATAAATGAAACCATAAGTGATGGATGAAAACTGAGTGTCCCACACAACAGGACAAACTATGACATTGGCAGGTGTTGATGAGGTATGGGCAGTGCTAAAGGTTCATGTTGCATAGCAACAACTATGGCCAGTGGAAAGCATAAGATAAGTAAGAGACCATTAGCATGGATGTGGGTAAACTTGTACTTGCCCCAGCTATTGTGTCTGTGAAGCAAGTGGAACTACTAGCTGGGCAACCGGGGTCCATTACAGCATGACTGGCAGCAGGGTCAGGGGTCTGTCAGTTTAGCACTGCACCTGCTGAGGAGTGCAGCCCATCTTGCATTAACATCCATGCATTAACATAACTCCTCTGAACTGCCTCTGCACCACCGTGATGCTACCTGCCAAGCTAAGACTTCTTAATTGAGTTGTTAAAATGTGTCATTGTTTTTCAGGTGCATGTTCTGGTCAGACAGGTGTAAGATATGTCTTACTGAATGGCTGTGTTTGGGGGTGGGGTGGGGGGTGTCTGAGTGTTTGAGTGTATAGGGATCTGGATGAGGTTTGAGCTCTTTGTGTTGCAAAAGAGAAGGGAAGAGATGGGGTGGGGTTGGGGGAGGAAGGGGGGTTAACATGCCTCAGGGGACAGGAGACATACACTCTGCTATCTGTGCAGCAAGGTGAAAGAGTTGTCCAGCTAATTATACAAGCAAAGCTGAGGCATTCTGCTTGAGTGGCTCTGCCCTGATGAGCTGACAGAAGAAAGCTAAAGGATGCCATTTGGAAAAAAAAGAAGAAATGAAGAAAATGGGAGAGATGAATGTCTTTGGTCATGGAGTGTAATCCCACGCCTGCTTTTATCAGCTTTTCTCCACTGCACCTGAAACGTGGCCTGCCGCTTTCACGGTAAGCCTCAGCATAGCAAAGAAGAGATGCCTTGCGAAATTTGAGCTACCATAGTTTTTTTCGCCCCCACCTCCCTGCCTCTGTTGTTGTGTGCCTATGATGCAGAATTATTCAAATCCCTGCATCGGCATCGGTGCCTTTTTTCTTTTCTTTCTTTCTTTTTTTCGCTCCTGTGGCAGCGGTGGAAATAAAGGCGGACTTGGCGCAGATGCCCTCGGGACTGGTGGGGCGTGAGGTGAGCGCTGATTCAGACTGCACCGTGCCACCTTGAAGCTGTACTGTTTGTCCTGCCTGGGCACCAAGCGCTTGGCTTGGCTCGAGGCTAGGGTCCTAAAAACTATGCAAAAAAGCAAATGCTTAGCCCTTTAATATGGCCCTGCTGCACTACTCAATCTACATATGAAATGTGCAGACACAAACAACATGCTTTTCATCCACTGGGTTGAGGGAAGACTGAGGTGCACTTCAGAGTGTGTGAGGAGGAGAATAAGGAGATTTGACTGCATTTTCATTTTAAAGCAGAGCAGGATTTAGAGTATGGACTATCTTGTTTTTGCAGTAGGCATGTTTTTGAATGTTGACAGGGCACCTTCGCATGGTTCATGGGCGGAAGTTGTCAGAGCTCAGGGGGCTGCGAATCGCTTGTGTTTGCTCGGCACGCACTAGCAGTCAGATCCGTATCTTGGCCCCTTTGTCTTAGCGTATCAGGAAACAGAGCGTGAACGCGCTTGGACAGCCAGAACCAGATGATCGGGTCAAAAAGCCACCGGATCACCAGATTGGAGGCTTCTGGGCCAACGTGACCCCTTCGCTCTGTGAGCACCTTGAACTTCTTCAACCCTGCTGTCATGACAATGAATGCTACATCCTACCAGCGGACCACTGCTCTGATCTACGGGCTTAAAACGGTGAGGATGGAATGAGGCATGCTCAGCATCCCAGTATTTCCCAGCCCTTGTGCACCAACCCCTCAGTGTAATTATGCATAATTGCCCTGCCACCAGGAACTCAGAATGCATGGGGTAGGGGATAGAAATATTAAAATATACTGTGCTTTATGTTAAAGTATTCATAACACTGTCTCATCTGCAAAATTGCCCTTGACTCAAGCATGCCCTCTTAGCAGCCATTAAAGGCCAGCAATATTATCCAAGGCTCTGGGTAGGGACGAATCTTCCTCTTGTCAGAGTTCCTGGCTTCATCTGAGGCCCATCTCTGGAGATCCAGCATGGGTAGAGGCCACATTTAATGGTTTGGTAAAGGAGCTGAAAATGGCTGGACTTGACAGAGATGTGCCCAGGGAATGAGCATGGAGAAAGAAAAGAAGTGGCCTAAAGTGGGCCATGCATAATGGCATATGGCTGCCCTTTCTGCCGGACATGACCACTTCATTAATTCAGCAGAAAGTTGATGTCTGCATGTGAGGGTGAGTTGGGCCCACAGCCCTTTGCTTTGGGGAACCAGGGAATCAGACCACATTTGTTTCAAAATGCTCTTTCTCAAAAGACCTGGTTTTACTTACTCATCGCTAAGCTAATGAACAAGACTGCTTGGTTACAAAGACACAAACTGAAGCACGGCAGTGGTTTTGCACCATGTTGATTTTAAGATGCACGTTCAGCCTTTTAAGGTTAAATCCAGACCTCTACTCTGGTTTGTCTCTCTGGGAACCATTAGGTATTCCATGTAGAGCCCTGCAACAGAAGACTTTCATATATAACCTCTTTAGGAAGTTCAGAACTCTTAACTACTCAAAGAACCCTTTTTTCTAAGAGAGTGCTGTCAACTATTTTAAACATGTTTTGTAAAATATGATGTTCTTGTCATAATTCTGCAGCCACAATAAAATATCTGGCAGGAAACTTTGCTCTCTGTTGTGTTGAAGCTCACTAAACAGGATGAAAAAGTAGGTGATAGCCCATTACCATCCAACCAGTCAGGACAAGAAGGTGTCTCTACTTGCCTGTCAACTCAGAAAACCCATTTTGCACCAGCATTTAGGCATTCTAGCCTGCACATGGCTTTAGAGAGATCATTGAATGGAGGGTTATATTTGTTTGGAGTTTCAAAATGGTAGCTAACTTCAGCTACCTACTAGTAAATATACACTATACTTGTCAAAGTTCCAAGTAGTTTTTCCTGGCAACAAAGCAGCAATACCCTCAGCTATAATTCTAGCACTCAAAATCAGTCTTGCTACCATTGAGGCCTACTTTAACCACTTAACATCACTTAATGTCACTGCCCATTCCAGACAAGATCTTCCCTGATGCTGCTAAGATGATAAATGGTGCTCATACAAAAAAAGAACTTTTTTTTCAGTCATGGCACCTCACCAGTAGAGAGGTCAATGCTAATTCTGCCCACTTTTACATAGCTGGCATAGTGGATAGCCCTTCTCTTCTCTGTGCGAGTTCCTGGCCCTTGCTGTCACTCTCCCAGTGTGTCAGGGTCTCATATCCATTCTCTCCTCACACACTTATTCTCTCCTCTTGGCCTCTCGGAGGCACGACTGGCAGAATTAGGGAGCAATTAATGTCAGCGTTGATGGCAGTGGTTATGTTAAACTGACTTCTGCCTCCCAAATTTAAGCCCATTTATTCCATTGTTCATTAACTGGGAGGGCTGAAATTACTGTCAGATGAAGAAATCAGTGTCAGGTGGAAATGGCCTGGGCGGGAGTGTGTTTTCGCTGCACCTGCCCCTGCCACGCTCTCACACTTGCTCTCACACACAGCAGCCTCTAATGGCCCTTATAAATAAAGCTCATGTGCCAAGATTTGTGTCGGACCAAACACTCGCTGCTGCTGGAAAAAAAAGCCAGAGTTTAGGCTCTCACCTGATATTATGCCGGAGAACCTGAATCAAGCATCGCATTTCAAACCATCATGTTCATCATGTCTTCGTGCTTACAATTAAATAGCAATTAATGTCAAAATATTCTGGCGAATTACTATAAGAGGCATCATCTGCGTTATGCACGAAGCCCTGGTCTAATGTAAAGGCGAATCAAATGACAATTATCAAATGAAGTATGAAGACATGCTTTCACATCTATATGCATAGCATGTCGCGTGTATCCCTGTTAGCAAGGCCAAGTGCTCATGCTGAAACATTCTGTTACAAGTCGGTTTGGATGTCGGCTGCGAAGCTTCCTCTGGGTGCATTTTGGCTGCAGTTGTGTCCACCAGGCACACATTATGTGGCCAAATTTTACGACTGTTGGTTTTACAGAAAAAAATGTCAGAGAGGAAAAAATGAATTTAATTACTCTGATACAACAAAGCAGCAAAGCCATTGTGGTTTTTATTTTACTATGTTTTTTCCAGCATTCTCCTTCCCCCCTGTGGTACATTTGGAGCAAATTTTGGTCTCACACACTTTTTGCGGCTGACCAAGGCCAAGCTGGTAACATGGAGAGCTTGGGGCAAGAGCCAGCAGATTCAGGCAAATCAGAAAAGCAATAATCCATTAAGAATAAAAAGGAGGAAAACTGAGGGGGAGGGGGGCGAGGTTGGGTTGGGGCTATTGAGTGACGCAGAGCTGGAAGCCACTCATTAAGGTGAAATGTGCCAAGGTCTGTCCTCACAAAAGAGTCTAATTCAGCCATCGCCAGGTCTTTTTTTGTGTGTGTGATGTCATTCATTGTGATGCAGAATCCAGAGAGAGCCACACACTCATGTTGAGCTTTATACGCTTGCCAGGCAGAGTTTTATATCCCTTTAAAAATCTTCCTCCCTCCACCCTCCTCCCCCTTCCTCTTCTCCTCTCTCACTCTTTCTTTTCCCCCTCTTCTCAGTGTAATTCTTCCAGATTATTACAGCAGGGGGCAGTCTGGCATCCGCACCGATCCCTGGCACTGGCGCTGGATCGTTGGCTTCCTGAGATGCCTGTTAATGTGTGTGTGTGTGTGTGTGTGTGTGTAAGACAGATCTAGAACAAGCCTCCGAGAATTTCTTTCTTGTTTTTGTCTGAGGAAGAAGCTAAGCCGTGCCAGCTGAGGTGTGGCAGAAATGCCCACAGTTATTTCAGTCAGCACACCTTTCCAAAAGAACGCACTGTATTCCTGAATTCCTGGGCAAAGGCACCGGAGACGGAGGGGGCCAACCGGCCTTGTCTTGTAAGTGCTGGCAAACAAGGGGACAGCCAAACATACAGTTGATAGCTATTCGTTTGCTCCGTTCCTTTCTGGAGGCTTCAAACTTAAACATGGGACAAATATAAAAATGCATGGACAGTAAGAAGAAGTATGAGGAAAGGGTGACAAAATTTTTAGCTGTATCATGGTTTAAAGGAATGCTCTCCGTTTCTATCAGATTTCAGTCCGCCAAGACATATTTCGAGATATGAGACTATTGTAGCTACCCCAGAACAGAAAAATATTTATATAAAACCCTACATGCTTCAAACTACATGAAATGTAATATTTATCATAAGCTACACATACAACAAACAAAGCTGAACTTTATATGGGGGACACCTTTTAAAGTGGCAGGACAAAGTGGTGCAAATGTGCACTAAGGTAAGAAAGTAACATTTACATTTTTGTCATTTGGCAGACACCCTTATCCAGAGCGAACTTATTTTTTATACAAGTGAGCAGTGAAGGTTAAGGGACTTGCTCAAGGGCCCAGCAGTGGTAGCTTGAGGGTGCTGGAATTTGAACTCACGACCTTCCGATCACTAGTCCAATGTCTTAACCACTGAGCTACCACAGACCAAGTAACAGTAACATCCAAGATGGCCGCCATATAATGTTACAGCATTCGTCTACATGGTGAAGCTACATTTTCTTTATGTTTTTTTATACAACAGCTCTGTTAAAGCCTTGATTCTGATTGGTCAGAAGCAGCTCTGACAGCAGGTTTACATTAACATGCACGTTCTAATTTGCTAATTCACATTCATTGATATGTTAAAAGTTTTCTCTTAGGAAATGATTTCCGCTCAGCTTTCCATAAAAACTGAAAAGCTTTGCACTTGCTCAGTAACATGACAAGATGTGTCTTTTGGCTTATTAATGTTACTGAAAGAGACAAAAAAAGAGAGTCTGGTGATGTGATGACTTTAGTTTATAGCCGCTATAAAGCAAGTGCTAACTCGAGCTAACTTGTATACACATTTTTACATGTAACCATTACAGGATAAAAAGTATGAAGTGTCATTTATTAATAAATATTCTAAAAATATGGAATTGTTGGCAAATTGCTTTGGTATCTTCTGTTATTGAGTTAAAAAAAAAAACCTCAAGCAGTAACTCTGCTTAGCAAAATGTCCTAAAACTAGGGGGTTTAAGGAACTTCCTTTAGGAAAATTTGTTAGGAATGCTATGGTGAGAAAGCAGTTTCATTGGATGATTACTAGCCACGCCCTCTTCCTGACTTCCTGATTTTTAAAAATAAGAGATAGCTTTACTAAATTTGTAAGAATTTGCACAGTACCATTATGATGTGTGTTAAATGCTTGCAAGGTATTTCACTTACACCCACTCACACCCACTCACACACACACACACACACACACACACACACTTTGGATGGGACATGGTGCTGAGGTTTTCGTTAAGTGTGTCAGTGGGGCAGTGATGGCAGGATAAAATACTCCAACCTCATTATAGCGAAACCAAATTCTCCCTTTTTTTATGTCACTTTATGAATATTTTATCCGGTGATATCTGGGCCAATCAGGTGTCATATCATCTGCCTGAGCACACATTATACTCACATTTCCATTTTCTCCTCATCTCTGTTTGCTGCGTGCTGCGTTTAGGAGGTGTGTGTCTCACATTCATGCTTTGTGCAAACAGAAAATAAGCTACAGTATGTGTGTGTGTGTAATTATACAGTATCGTGTGGTAAATATAAATAATAAAAGCTAAAGGAAAGATTCAGCTGTCACTTCATATCTGTCAAGGTCAGAGTCAAGCAGGTCAACGTAGTAACTAATTTCAAATATAGCACAGATGAGAAATAGAAAAAAAATCTGATGCAATCACCATTTTACATTGTAACCCTAATTTATAAAGCTCCATCCATTGAATATTAGCCTCATATTATTAGCTCCAGGGTCTCAAAGTCAAATGATCTGAATAAAAAGAGCAATAAACGTGTGCATTCAGTGCGTACTATCACATTAATGTGCCCTAATATGGCTTTATTGCCACACTTAAAAATCGCATAGGCCATTCAAATGCTTTTGCTTAATCAACTCAAAAATATATAACAACTGTTTTTCATTTAGGTAGATAATACAGTATTAACAGATCAAAACAGATTATTAAAAGTGTTCCATCCTCTGAAGTGCATCTCTCCGGTGGGAAATTTCATCTCGGGAGCTGCTTGACATTCTTTAATTAGAAGCAATTATTTTAAAAGCCGCATAAATATAGCCCATTTATTGTCGTAGTAGGTGTATTTCAATTATAAAATGCCCTCTAAAGTCATCTCACATACACAGGGTATACAGGAAATGTGTAAAACTATCAGAAATTTCTTCACTGTATTCAAAGGAGGAAATGGCTTTTATTATATTAAAAAGAGTTTTTTGTACATTGATCATTTCATCACTAATATGCTATTAAACAACATGAACTGGTTAATATATTTTCTTAAAAGTAACACACACATACACACACATACACACACACAGAGCAGTGCTGCGAGGAATGTTAGCCGTCGGTGACAGAGATGACGGCACCTGAGCTAACACACTACCGTCACGTTGGCCTGCGCAGGAAACTGGAGCAGGCAAAGGTGTCGCGTTTAATTACACTCCCCGCTCTGGCCCGGCGCAGAACCATCTGCCACTGCAAAATATGACTTTAATAAAGAGAGAATTTCCCGCTGCATAATTTAACGGTAATGGCCGTTACAGTCATGTTACAGCCATACATTAGGACTTGTGAAATGCATGCTAAGTTGGAGGCCACAGAAGCGTCCTGGAGCTTTTTGTGTATTGTACAGAGGCACTGATTCACTGCAGCAAGAATCTCAGTCATTACACCATCTTCACAGCATTTCATTTGCATTTTCTGTATATAATACACACATACAGACACACAAACACACATACATATATATAATGTATATAATGCAAAAAAAAATCTAATTTTGGCAAAACATGTGTACATGCACTGGAATAGTCTGATAATCGGAATTCTGAATTCTGTATACAGGTACATGATGAAGATGTACATGTAAAATGAAAAAAATGTATGTTAATTTATTTGAACTTTTGTATATTTTATATATATTACATATTATATATACACATGAAATATATTTATAAAACATTTTAACTTTATGAATATGATTTTACTGTCATATTATTGAATAATTCATAGAAATATTTGTTTAATGTCATTTTAATTTTTTTCCTTTTTTATTTTTTATTTTCAAGATCCCCCCCTCTGCTCAATATCAATTAATAGCCTATTTGACTACATGTTTACATGTAGAAAAAAATGACATTAATGTTACGCATGCACCAACTAATCTGATCATTGTGCTAAACTATATCTTATAACAGCCTAAACAGCTTTCATCCAAATGATTGCAAAAGTTTGCATGGTTATCAATTGGAAAAAATTAACTGTTTGTGTATCTTGCAACAAGCTAGCAAACAAAGCGCGAGGTAAAATCAACTGAACGATGATTTAAAAAGAACTAAATGCAAGAATTGTTTTGTCATGACCCTCTCTCTCTATATCTGATTCGTGATTAACATTTGATAGAATTAGAGGAGAAATGTCAGAAAGTGAAAGGGCTCAATAACCTATATTTACAATATACTTCATTATCAGAGAGAGCATTCAGTATAAATCAATATTACTTTGTATTTATAATATACTTCACTGTTACACCATATGTACAATATACAGTACTTCACTATTACTATTACACTGTACTTACAACCTAAATTGCTTTACATACTTGACTATTACACTATACTTACAGCATGCTTCACAATTACACTACATACACGTCATGATTTCACTGTACTTATGATATACATCACTATACTTAAAATATGGTTCACTATTACACTATACTTTCAATATACATTATAATACCATACTACTAAATATACACTATTACAATATACTTACAACATACTTTATTAATACAAGGTACTTATATACTTCACTACTAAACTGTAGTTGTGATATAATCCAATATCATACTGTACTTAAAATATACTTCATTGTTACACTGTTCTTACAATTTACACCACTATTATTCTATACTTACAACATACTTCACTATCACACTATACTTACAACATATATCACTATTAGACAATACTTATAATTACACTGTTCTTAAATTATACTCCGCTATTATACTATACTTACAATATACTTCAGTATTACACTGTACTTATAACATACTTTACTATTACACTATATGTACACTATATGCATTACTCTGTACTTATGATATACTTCGTTATTACACTATACTTACAATATACTTCACTATTACACCATTCTGACAACATATTTTACTATTAGACTATACTTGACATACTTCATTTTTGCACTACTTACAGCATGCTTTACTACTACACTATATTTACAATATACTTAACTATAACACTGTACTTACAGTAAATGTCGTTGTTACACTATACTTACAGCCTACTTCACTATTGCACCGTTCTTATCACATAGTTCACTATTACACCATACTTGCAACATATTTTACTCTTACACTAATTATAGCATACTTTTACAATACTATTACAATATGCTTACAGTATACTTCGTTATTACACTTTACTTCACTCTTTCACCATTCTTATAACATAATTCACTATTACACTGTACCTAAAACAACCTATTACACTACTTATAGCATACTTTATTGCTACACTACATTTACAATAAACTTCACTATTATACTATACTTAAATATAACACACTTCACTGTTACACTACTACAATATAGTTAACTTATTCTAGCCATGTAGCATATGTATTACAATATCTTCATAACATAATTCAATATTATGCTATGCTTGTCACATACTTTCTCATTACACAATACCTGCAATAGTACTTCACTATTATACTATACGTGCAATATGCTTCAATATTACACTACACTAAGGTATATACCTCATTTTTAACATACTGTATTTATATAGTATATTTTTAAAGGTTGATTAATATTTACATCGTGAGTTATGACTCTTAGATCCATAAAACTTTACTTCAAAAGGCATCATACTATACTATTAATTAATTGAATAAACTGCCAACTGACAGAATAAAATCAATATCTCAAAACACTTATTTCATATTACCTATATTTTCTGATAATTGATCAAAATGCTTAACTAAGGTTTTAGCCATCTTATTATTTTGAAACAGGCTGAAATAAGGAGCGTGGTCAGACGTTTTGAGAGTGAAATGCGCCTCGTTTACGTAATGAATCGTGCACTTTTATTTTCATCACTCGCTCCAGAACAGTGATGTGTGCAGTGTGTGAATAGCGCTGATTTCTCTCTGTGATATCCGTATCACTGTGTAAATCCTAAAAAACCTGACTCCGCTCATGTCGCGTCGACCCTTATGCGCTTTACATACTCCCTATCGCCTTTTATTGCAAATTATCGAGGTTTTTTATTGCTATTCATAAAACGAGGAGCATCTTTCCTTTTTTGGGGCCGATTTATGGTGGGGCTTTTGGCGCAATTTCCGATACTCAAGTTTTATTTCCTGACAATCACATTAGCATGCTATTATGTGACTTGAAGGATTTTTTTTTCTTCGCCTCCTTTTCACTTGACTGCGAGGACCTTTCAGATGGAGTCGTGGAGGAGGGACAGAGAGACAAAGCCCTCCAGCTGCATGCACTTTGGCTTCATGCAGTGCCCGGGCAGATCTGGGGGGTGTCGGGGAAGGGATACACACACACACACACACACACACACACTCACACACACACACACAGATTTAGGATGAAGGCTTTCACTAACCACATTCACACCTGAACAATACTCCTTATTAGCACCAGTCGATCTTCATAGTGTACATTTAATATGATCTCAAATATCTATTGATCAGGCACAAGCTTTGGAAATTGTTTTGTCGTTGGCGACATCACGCTCATGTTTGGCCCTGATCCATCTCCCAGTCTAAGTATAAATTGACTACATTTATACCACAGCGCTGTCGAATTCCTGCATCTGATTCTTTACAGGTTGTTGATTTATTTTCCCTTGCAGCAGCTCTGACAGTAGTGTCACCTGTAATACGTTATTCTTATACGTTAATGTACACAAACGGCTTGCAAACGTGTGTAACTGTTGATATGATTATGCTGCTTTCTCTAAATTTCAGTTTTTGAAAGGAGTCTCCAGTGTCAGCGCTTTGTACCAGTCAGCTGTAACACGTCTTCATGGCGGAGGAGTGTGTGTGCCGCACATATAGAACGCTCTCGCAGATTATGCTTCACTTACACAATTTAATCACACACAAGGAGAAATTGTCATCGAAGGTGTAAATCAACGTGAGAGGCAACCTGTCATCTCGTCTTGTGTGCAGCAGCGTATCTCCTTGTTTGGGAACATATTTTGGTTGCTCACACCTTTTCTATTTATTAACAAATGAACACACACACACACACACACACACATTACTGTAAGATTTAAGTGTCTTGCTCAAGAACACACACACAAATGAGCCTCCATAACTAGGACAACTAATTTACATCAGTCAGACTCTTTCACCATAATAGTGATAGTTGTGTTGACTCTGTGGTTAAGGCTTTGAGTCACAGATCAGAAGGTTATGTGTTCAGATCCCAGAACCTGCCATGGATGTGTCCTTTATCAAGACCCTTAACCCTCAGATGACTTGTATCCTGCTTCAACTGCACTATAAGTCACTTTCCTTAAAACCATAAGCAAATGCACTGAATTGTGTGTCATATGATGTAAGATTACATTTACTATTCTATAAATATGTTTACTGTATTTTTTTTTTTGTTTTACAGTACACCATTTATACACTTTCCCTTCATTTTGTAACCCCTCAGTCTAACATATCGGATCTCTGCGTGTGTGGGTTTGACTTCACGGTTCACGTGCAGTCCCTCGGGCTCTCCGGCCTCGTCCTGTAGGCATGTCCACGCATGTCTCTGTTTAGTCTCTGTTTTTGCAAGTGAGATCCTGAGGAATGCTGGGTTAATGCTTCCTCTGAGCCACCCTGTGCTCCAGATCGCCTCACCATCAGGGAGGATGTCACTTATAACCCGACTGATGAAAGCAACACCCCCATCTCACGGCATTAACTTGTTTATCTTTAACAGAAGAAGAAGAAGAAGAAGTAGAAGATGAAGAAAAAAAAAACTTTCAAGCTCCATTGCTCATTCTGCGCGAGAGAGATAGACGGGGAGACACGGAAAAACAAAAGGCAGCCAGTGAAATTTGCATGGTGCTCAATTATACATTAGCGAACATCACTTGGCAATCTGTTCATATCAATTTAATTGGATTTTAATACTGCCTCTGATCTTGTTTTCTAATTAACAGCAGCGGCTGGCAATAAAGCAGAACCATGCACCCAGCAACACCTTTGATCCTGGCCATATGGAGTTCCTTAGAGCTCATTGGGAAAAAAAAAAAAAATCAGTCACCTAAATATGGGCCCATGACAAACGTAGCGGAAAGAGGGAAGGAGGAGGGTGATGTAGGCAGGAGTGGGCGCCCAGGAGCGAGGAGGAGTGAGCCGAGTGTGCCGGGGCTCGAGCGGCGGATAAGTGTGACCCCCAGATGGCCGGATATCGCTGCTGCTCGCGCCTTCATTGATTAATTTCTCCCCTGATTGGTCGTGATTACTGATAAATAAAACATGATCTCGGAATCGGATGCAAATCAGCTCCCGAGCTTTAGGGAAATGTTGATTGCTTTTTCAAATCTGTTTATCTCTCCTCTCGTTGCCCTCGACTCTGTATTTGACATGGGACTACGGAGATGGGATTTTTTTCTCTCCCCCTCAACCGTCTCTTACTTTCATGCTGTAAGTGGGGATTTGGAGGCTCTGCGGCTGCACAGAGAGCAACGGGAAGAGCTCAATCTTTTGACCGTCAGATCTGGAGCAAATCAAACACTTGGGCCGCAGGAGGGATGTTGCTAACAGTGTAAACACAGCCAAGCAAATGCTTGATGTTTGATAACGCGAGGCAACATATACTGCACTGGTGTACAGGATTTCTTTTACTGTCTTTTTTACTGTATTTCAATGTTGATCTCATGAAAGTTGAAAGAAAAATTATGACCTAATATATAAACTTTATATTAGTACTGGCGTGGGTTTAAATTACTTACATTATAGAAGTCATTCCATCTTTTTTACTCTCTCATGAAGTTAAGAAGACAAAAAAAGAAAAAGACAAAAAACAACACAGCTCGAAACTGGAATGAAATGAAACTGGAGCCTCCTTCCGTAAATGTTAAATAAATGTCTCCTTAAACAAATCTTCACGATTTTATCAAAGTATCTATGATTACACTTTTACACATAAAGTGAGAAAAATCGCATTCAAAGATTTGATTCTTTGGCAACACATTTACCTCCACATTTATCTACTTAGAAAAAACATTCTTGCCACATTTGAAGTTTATAATAGGAAATGAGTTTTCATGAGTTTTTAAGTATCAGTATCAGTCTCTGTCTAAACCGCTTGAAGTAAAGGTCACTCGCAGTGTTTAAACATGATCGGTTGGCTAACTTTCTTTTTTATTAGGTCGTTGACATATTAAAACTTTGTGTTTGTAGGCTGACGCCAAGGCAAGATTTAAAAGTAGCCTAAATAAAAACATTTCCACCTTGCTTGGGTGAAATAGATTTATGGTTTCTAAGAGACATCAATGTACAGTACTGACTGATACAGACGTGTACACACACACGTATACGTATCTTAAACTCCAAATTAATAAAGCCTCATAGCATTTAGCTTTACATTCTCCTTGTTCAAAAGGTAACATACGATTTATCCAGGCTTTATCTAGATTTTCCTCCTTCCCCGCTAATTAAAGACATTTCCGAGGCTACGCCACCAAACGATCGTCAGTCACTGCCAATATTCGAACCTCCGAGAGTCGAGCAGCAGCGTTCAGGCCCCACCTCAACACTTAGCTTCCTAATTGTTATTAATGCCCCTGATCGAAGCACTCACATGCATTAATGTGGAGGAAAGAGCGAGCGAGGATGCCAACACTGAAGTCTCATCGTGTTTTCCTCCATCACTCTGCAACAAACAATTGAGGGGGAAAATAACTCAGGGAAGAAGGGGATGAACGGAGGAGGAGGAGAAGGAGGAGGAGGAGAGCGATCTGCCGTGCATCACGCGGTCCGCGGAGGAATTAGAGAGCGTGGTTGATTCACCGTCCCCTGGAAGCGGGGGTGTTAATTTGGAAATCTAGGACTGGTATGCGGAGAATGCTAATTTGTAATTAGGCAGATTAACTAAATCTGGGGAATAGAGAAGATTATTGACTTATATAATAAAATCAACAATGCAGCCCTGGTTAAATAATCACGGGCTAAAATCACACATTCCAAATGTGTTCACTTGGGCAGGTTAGTGAAGCCGTGCCAGCGACGAGGCTTTGATCTTTGCCATCCGAAAATAATCAACTGAAATGAGACAATTTCTCTATTGAAATCAAAGCACACATTTAGGATGGTGTTTAGATGGATTTGAAAGGGTTTATTTTTTTTGGGGGATATGGGAGGGTGGAATTGGGGGGGTCGGGCCATAATATTCTAGACGTTTTGTTCCCTTTGCAAAATCGCTCTGCAGATTTTCCACATGAAACTGATGTGCAATTAATAATAAGTTAGTAAAATTATTAATAAACAGGTGTAGCACATAATTGTTGGAAATGGCTAAAATGTTAGTTTAGTTATTAGTTTCATGATCTGGTCAAACTATATTTACTGAGATCTTGTGTAGTGTTAGAAAATTTGAAAATGTTGTGGAAAATCCATGCAACAATGTGAATGATGTGGATGACTGAAGCCCCGCCCCTATTGGTTTGATCGGACCAGTTTTGCTCATTGGGATGTTTTGGGTGCGTTTTTATCCATTCTCATTAAAGATCAATGCTGCTTTTTTGCCAAGGTCTAAACTCAAGAGTCTAACACTGTGTTGTAGGACACGTATGGCTAAAAAGTCTCTCCAAGTCTCTCTCCAAGTCTCCAAATGTTGATCCTTCCACCATGTTTTGATTTGTTGCTTACTGAGAACTGTATAGTCTAGTCATTCAGCCAACTCAAAGAATGTCCAAATTCTACCACGTGACCAAACAGCCCAGAAAGCCTCGTTTCCAGAAATGAAATGGGCGCCAGTTGTGCTCTCAAGAACTTGAGGATCCCTGATGTTATTTCAATGAGCATCCCAACACCGTTGGTCTTCTGTAAACTTCCCTCAAATGTTTTTGTCATTCAGAAGACTGAAGGACACAAAACACTCATAAGTTACAAAGTTTATTTCACTTATGAAATAAACTTTTCACTTTTCACTGAAATAAACTATTTTCACTTAAGTTCCCGCTCTGCGTTTTTGATTGTTTCCCAAGCCGTTCTTCTTTAGATAGCTTCCATACAGAGACAGCTAGTAAAACTGTGATAAGTACATGACAATCTCAGTTACAACCACAAATACACTCAGAAGCTCATTTTTAAGCCTATGCATAAATCAACATCCAAATGTGAAATTTGTCCTCACTTGATCATACACAGGTACTGGCAACATTAGAGCCATGAAATTGGCTATTTTACATGATGAGATGACAACCGAAGGGAAAAAAATTCTTTCAAAACAACAAACACAGATCACCGAGCATGATTACTTCCCATGATAGAATGATGTCACAAAAATGAAACATAAATAAAATTTACAGACCAATTAACTGACCTTGATATTCTATGCCTTTAATTTAGTTTGACGGTATTTATGTATATCTATGGCTGGGAAACTATAAATCAAGAGTATTCAGCTGAAAATTTCTTGGGTCAACAAAACAGAAACATGACTGATTAGTGAGCCTTTAATTCCAAACCAGTGGTGATTAGTTCATGGGTGTAAATAAAGCAATAGAAATGTGGTTATGTTTTGTTTAGCAATGGTGCTGCATGCTACCACTTTTGACTAAAGCCATGGGCTCTAAAAAAAAAGAAGAACAAAGTCCTCTGTCCTGAAGACATTCCCATGTCAGAAAAAAGTTACATCTTTACCTATGACTGCTACAAATTATTGACACAGGAGACTCCTTCCAAAAATGCTAAAAAAAAAAAGAAAAAAAAAAAAAAGAAATATGTGTATTTTGTATTAACCAGATTATTTGCTTCAACCAAACAATTAAGGATCTAGTTCAGATGCTGCAATGGTTCATATTTGGAAAACTAGACTCACTGAATTAGAGTGATTTTTTTTGTTTGTTTGAGATTCACATCTGGACTACAGTTGCAGATTTGCTATATATAAATGGCTGGTATGGTTGACATGTAACTGGACAAGTAGTAATTGTTTCTTGTATTATTGTTTACCGATAGTTCATGATTCACACACACCAGCTATAATGAATGTTCTAGAGGTTATTCCATATGTGGAATTTGTTATGAAAATTATAAGGGCCAAACAAATGTCTAAACAGTGAAGTGGGCCATCATGGAAATGAAAGTGTGCAGTTGTAGAGTTAGTAGTACCAAACAACCTGCTGAACATTCTGCCAAACCTCTCACTGTAAAACACTTCCAAACCTGAATTAAACGTAAGTGCTTTCCACAATGTAGTCCTAGGTGTGCCAAAAACTATTACAAAGTAAAACACAAACCACTAGCACAGCTAAAGAACATAAAACCCTGTTTTATAAGTCTTCTAGAGAAACCTTTAAATGTTCTACTTAGAATCCTACAACCAAGTGTTTGCTTTTCAAGGCAGTTCCTACAGTACAAAGGTAAGAACCCTATCCAAAGAACTATCCAAGCCTTTGAAGAACCAAGCTCTTTTATCTACGAGTGTACCAGAGGGATAGCAGTGTAAAAATATACAATTAACCTCAAAGTTATGGCAATGCCCAATTAGTTACACCACAGATTCCCAATGCTTGTCCTGGAGAACCCCCTTTTAATGTTTTCCCTGCTCCCAATACTCTTGATTCAACTAATCCAAAGAGCCCTTCCTGAGATGAAGTTGGTGTGTTAGAGCATTGAAAACACGATAATGTAAAGGATAGGGCTTCTCCAGGACCAGGGTTAGGAACCCGAGAGTCACAATTGCAATGTACAGTCACTAATCTAAATCATACAGTATCTAGCATAGGACATAGGTAATTCCTGAGTAATACTACTAGTCTTGTCCTTATTTTGGTCTGGGTAATGAGGGTGTCACCAGGCAGAAATACATACTGGTTGAGATGCCAGTTCATTGCAGGGCATCCTGGAAACACCTTCACACATTAGGGCAATTTGACATAGCCAAGACATTGGGAACTGGGTTTAAACCATAGAAACAGGAGGAATCTCCATGGAGATAGGGAAAAGATGCAGACAGTACCCTGAGTTTAGGATCGAACCAGGCATCCTGGAGCTGTGAGGTGACAACACTATCCCCTGTACCACCATCAACAATAACCAAGAAAACCATTTTGCAGAAATCTGGGCTAGATCTAGCGCTCTAATGAGCAATTAAAAGCCACCAGTGGTGAGGAAAAATGACATAAGGACGAATCCTTGAGAGAAACACTACTTAAAAGGGAACCCCATCCTTTTCTGGTCAATACTAGGATATTGATAATTAGATTTCCATGTTCATAAGCACTATGTGATTCTACCTGGATGTTCATGGAGTGCATGGCCATGTGTAACTCGCCTGGGTTGCAGCATTAGCACTAGCTGCAAGTGCTCACTAGTCCTGAGCCCTTTGCAGTGAGATTGACTGACTGGCCACTCAGTCGATTGGAAGGTCAGACCTGATTCGTGTTGAGACATGAACTTATAACCTCTGAACACAAGGATGGTCTCAGAAGATCAGGTCCAGGGGTTTTTATCTCTTCCACTTCCACTCCATTCAAGCTCAGTTCAATCTGTCTCTCATTGAACTCTCCACCCTAATCCTCCAGGCCCATTTAAAAAACCCATCCACACCTCTTCCGTCCGAGATGCAAGTGAATCTGTTTGTAAGAAGATGCAGCTGCCTCCCCTTTCCCCATCCCTCACTTTCTCTCCTTCTCTCCCTCCCTGTCCTTTTATCAATGAATATGCTACTCTTGACACTAAAGACTTCACATCAAATGGGCTTGGGAATCCATTCTGCACCGCAACTGCCCATTTGTTTTCAAAGCAGAGTACGTGAAATTCACAGACATAAAGGTGCCTTTGTTCTCCTGCCCTCTGGCCTGCGGTGCTTGCGCGGACGGGTACCACAGGGAGAAGCCCAGATCAAAACGTCCTTCCAAAAAAGCACCATTACCTGGCCCCCAATGATACCCCCTGGCACTCACAATTAAATCAGCCGGCCTGAAAATTTCCTCATAACGTCAATCAAAATTACTTCCTCTGACACGGTCGCTTTCTTAAAAGCACACCACTGGTTGTCTAAGGGGGCCTGTCCACTTAATTCAAAGCTCCTTATTCAAATCAGGCTAAGGAGGCAAGCCTGGCAAAGGGTCTTATCCTCCAGCTTGCAGTTGCCTTCAAAAACAGCATGCCATGTGGAAAAATTACTTTAAAAATGAGTGTGTCATTGGAATAATGTGTTGCGACTTCCTTTTTTGACCCAGCGTGACAGTGGCACAAGGTCCCATGCCTGTCCTGGATGCTTCCTGAGAGTTTTAGGTGAGATGCATAGACTCAGGATACTCAGTGTATCTTGTAGCTTCCTATACCTCATGACTTGAATCCCGCAAAGCTTTTTAAATTGCACAATGGCATCAATAAGGACATAATATAAGCAGAATTCTTATGATCATATCAGAAAGACTATCCAAGTTCATTCAAAAAATCCTTCTTTTAATCTCATCACCTTCAGTCCTCCTCTTGGCACAGGTTAACAATTAATATGACTTTTTTCCCTTCTCTGTAGCTCTTCTGATAGAAATCATCACTTCTTGGTCCTCCAGCCTTTAAAAAAAACTCTTTAATTATGTAAAGATTGAAACAATCAGTCATGGGGTAGTGTGATATGGATCAACATGAGGCGGAGTTACTGTTACCAGCCCAAAGTGGATTAATTTCCAAGTGAGAAACTGCAAAGCAGACGTTTCTCTGTCATAAAGGATAACTCTTCCTTACAGCTTTACTTTTGTTACAAAGTACTGATATTAGAGCCTCCTTCCACAAGTACTAAATAAACCCAGAACGAGAGGTTGTGTCTGACCAGAGCATTTCACTACTCTATGACCACGCAAATGCTTTAAGCAAGCATGAAATGACATGATATGTTGTTACATGTGAGACATCATCAAATCCTCACATCTCATGGAGATTTTATAATGTTCTCTTTATAAGAGAAGGTACTGTCCGGAGCAGTGTACGATCTTCTATTAAGAGGTCATCCAAATGTGAATTCATCACTGACATAAACATATTGAAACCTTTCTTTCTTTATTTATCACATAAGTAAATAAACTGCTGACCCAGACAGGTCTTTGTGCATACTATCGATAGCCACGATGAATGACCTGATTTGAGATTTGAACACAGCCCAGTTTGAACCAAAAGAGTTTCATCTATTAATCACAGCAAAAGAAAATGGACTTAGCATCAAAATAAGGCTGAAAACTGGGCCATTACAAAGTAGCATGGACACTGCTTCAGCCTTCTTCTCTTCTAAAACCCTAGTCTACTGTATTTTCTGCACTCCACTTCATCTGTGGTTCTGCAAGTTCATCTCAGTTTAAAAAAAAAAGAGAAAAGTTTGCAGGAAGTGTTCAAGAAAGTAAAAGATATGTAATTAATTGATAGAGAATCACTTCCTTTGCAGTTTTTATGGAACTAGAGTCCACACAGTGCCAGCTTAACACTCATCAAAAAGAGAAAAACAAGACGTTTCTTCATTGCCAAATGGTCTGTACTTCAGCAGGAGACTTCGGAAATTGGCGCTTTCCACTTTGGAGAAGGGGGGCATTTCTTTGTGTGAGACCCAAGGTCGATATCGAAAGCGAGGGAGTGTCCATTGGGAGGATCGTGACCTCCCCATGATGATTCTTAAGCGGCTCTCTTAGGATCTTTTCGAAAACGTTGGTCCCCAGTCTGGCAGAAGAGTTTTAATGAAAATGGATTCCAACAATGTTACAGCAATGAGAGGGTGTTAATTAGTAGTCACTTATTGTGCACTGTTCTCTGGTTTGCATCCAACAAAATAAAGTACTCAGTCTAAAATATACCATGAGGATGGTCGAGGAAGCCATGTCCGCCAAGGAGCCTCAGGAGACGGGACGAGCAGAGTCCGGCAGAAAGCAAGCAATATGGCTTAAAAAATCATATATGTTAGCTATCTATTTATACCACAGCACTGTCGAGCGCTCAGTTCTGATTGGTCAGAAGAGTTGATTAATTTTCTAGAACAGCAACAGGAGGTTTGGCTGACTATGCATTTCCGTATCATTTCTATAGTAAGGCAGATGCTCCACACAAACAGGTGTGTATAATTGTTGATGTGGTGGAGTTTTGTGAAAAGAGGTGTTTATTAAAGTTTTTGGAAGGAGTCACCAGTATCGATGTTTCCAAAGGTAAAGCTGTAACTTTAGGAGGAGTTTGTGCTTTAGAGTTTTTTGATAACATAACAAGCTGCATTTTTTGGGATAAAAAGGGGATAAAAATATGTTTAAGAAAAAAATCATTATTATTGCCAAATACATACTTCTGAAATATAATGTAGAGTTTTTTGTTAATAGTTGATATGGAAAAGCTTTCTGCAAAGTGACCTTTATTTTACATTTATAACTTGTTTGATGGATTAAAATGGATAAAAAGTACAATGTGTCATTCATCAATTAATAAAACGATTAATTAATATTTGCTGTGATACTGTATAAGAGGAATAAAGCACTTCAAGATCAGCTTTCAGGTAGTAACACTAACTCCGTCACTGCATCACTGATTATTTTCCAATAACAGCACACCGCGGCATGTTTTATTTCTTACATTTGCAGTGATCCTACATTAAAAGGAAGCCAGCATTTAATGCTGTATTGGTCGGCTTCATAATCCGAGCCTGAGGCGTAATAAGCAGATTCAGTCCGAGTGAAAACTCACGTTGCCTTGATGCGACCAGAAGGGCAGAGCTGCTCGAGCGTGTTCCTAATTAACAGACGCAAAAAAACACAAGGCCTCGTTTATTAGCATAAAAGGGAATCTGATGTATTTTTATGAGGACATAATCGAAGCGTTTACGGCACCGTGTTGTGCCAATCACGCATCAATCTGTGGGGCCGTTTGCTGAGTACTGCAGGCAGCACATTACCAGTAATAACATTTCTGGTGTAATCATGCATATATATTTCTTCTTCCTTCAGTCGGGATGGAGTTGTAGGAGCTAATGTATTCCGAGTCAGACCCACTGCCGCTCACAAAGGGGGAAAAAAAGAGCCTTGGTTGAGTAACCGTAATAATTGGAAAATTATTTTGATAGCCTGAAACAATCTAATATATTACAGAATTTTATTAAAATAATATCAAATCAAATTAACTACTATTCCATAATGAATTAGGTAACAAGGTAGGCAGATATTAATCGGCCCACCCTCCCTGAGGCCAGGGGAGACAGTGTATATGTGTGTGTGTGCGTGTGGTAGGGGGAGGGTTATTAAGTTGGCTTTTGCGGCTTGTTAGAAGTCAGCACGAGGCAGTAAGGAAACTCCTCCAGGATATAATTGTTCCTTTCTTCTTCTTCTTCTTTTTCTTTATTTGACATGGCGTATATTCACCATGTCATTTCTCCAAGTTTGATGCACCACAGCCTACTGGTCTGTGCATCTACTCCATGATTGGTCGGTTGAGCTCCATAATCAGCTTGCCATGCCGTGACTTCATCCCATGGTGCAAATCTGGTTGCCCTATTTAGCGCCGCTGCCTATGAGGCTTCAGCCAAAACATGCACCGAGACTGGTGGGTTGTTAATCGGAACCAGGTCCGTGTGTGCCTTTGAAATTGTGCTCAGAGGCTGTTTGCTTGGCTGTTCCAGACATAGTTAATGTCTCAGCCTCATGCCATGCTAGCTTCATTCCTAACACTGCAAGGCTCCTCGAACTTCACTGCAACCTAGAATTATTGTAAGCATGCATCTCCTTAAAACAGCAAACAACAAAATAGTAGAGAGTTTTACAGGTCTGGCTTGTTGATTCTGGGAATTTGATGCCTGCGTTGGTGCATGGTGGCAAATGATAACCTTGTGCTGAAAGTGGGGAATGAGATAGTTGATGGGTATGCCTGGAACACCATGGTGTATTGGAATACCTTCGCTTTGGGACATTAAATGATGACATTTTCAGGACCTGGTCCAACACAGGTATCTGCCTTTGAAATGAAAGTGAACAGGGGTCCAATCACTAAATGTAACGCCCTACTCCATAATCTATTTGTAATGCACAGTAGCCCAGGCTCTCGGAAACACTGGTTAAGAGTACCGTACAAACACTTATCACACACAGGGGCAGTCTAGCATAGCCAAGACATGTTTCTCTGAGGTAGAGAAAACCAGGGAACCCAGAGGAAACCCACATAAGAGACATAAGGAGAACATGTGAAAGTTCATGCAGACAGTGACTCAAGGTCAGGATTGGACCAGCGACTCAGGTCCATTATGAGGAAGCAATGCTACCTGCTGCACAACTGTGGCCAATTTATGAAATTATTATTTTTTTAAAAAGTGCTGAATTCATGTACGAGTTCTGGGATGAAGGTGGTCCAAATCCAAGAGGTAATGGATCTCATTCTGGCAGAGTTGACTGCTCAGAAATCCACTAAAGAGACTGTTGTTTTTGATCATATGATTGTATATGGTCCAGTCATGGTACCAATGACAAGAACAATTTCAAATCCTGATGAGATTTCCTGTTTTATCTACCATGTCTAGATGGGGGGGGGGGGGGGGATGTGTAGGAATGCAGCAGGACACATATGTAGTTTTAACCTGCTGACTTGGAAGAGTAAAGATAGAAAAAAAATACATTTATTTCTAATTACTAATTATTTTGGCATTTTTATGGCTTTATTTTAGCTGTCAGACTGCTTAGAGGGAGGGGGGATTAAGGTCCTTGGGGGAAGAGGAAGGAGATGAGAGGAAGGAGCAGGCAGAGGGAGGACAGCTAATTTTTGATCCAAACGGGGCTTTGCAGGCCGGGGGGGTGACAGCTGCACTGTCTTTAGCCCGGATTTGAATTTGAATTCTATCTAACGATGCAGCGACGCGCGGACTTGGCAGGGCAGTCTGGTAATCTCCTTGACACAAATGCCTGGGCTTTTCTTGTGTGCCCTCACAGAGATTTGGGTAATTAAAGTTAAATTGAAGGAATAAAAAATATCCTTCTTGTAGTGAGGCTGTCTCGCTAATGCCAAGTGTGAATAGTCAGGGTTGTCCTTAGAACTATAATCCTAAACGCTGCTTCTCCTGGAAGAGGGGAACTGCCAAAGGTTTTGGGAAGCTCTAAAGACAGTGATAAGGCAAGACCATGGCGCTTTCATCTTCCAGGAATCTTTAAGAAGAGGTGAGAAGAAAAAAAAGAAGTTGAAAATGTTAGCATGAGTGCTTTATAAGACTCACAAGATATCTGCAAGATGCACATCTGCTGTCTCTGCATGCAGCCATCTTTAATGTGCAAAAAGAACTGCATATATATATATATATATATGCGGTTACAGAGTGAAGGTATGCATGTAAACGTCCAGTTTACTAGGAACACCTGAACACTCATGCACTCAAACTTTCCCCAATGTAGGCTTAGATTACCGATCTCGGCTGACACCCAGTGTGGTCTTTTTTTGAAGTTTTGCGCCTTTGGAGGTGTTTTTCTGCTCACCACAGATGTAGAAAGTGGTTAGTAGAGTTACTGTAGCCTTTTAAACTATCACCTCAACCCAGTTTGGTTATTTTCCTCTGATCTCTGTCATCAACTAGGTGCTTCCGCCCCCAGAGCTAGCTCCCACTGGATGTTTTTTGGTTTTCCCCCCATTCTGTTAAGACTGTTTTGCATTTTAAAAAAATCCCAAGAAATCAGCACGTTCGGAAATCTTTAAACTGGCACCAAAAACCATGCCACAGTCAAAAATCACATTTTTCCCATTCTCATATTTGATGTGAACATGGGGGGAAAACCTGCATCTGCATGATTTAAACATCGTGCTGCTGCCACGCAATTGGTCGATTAGTGTGATGTGTGTGTACGTGTGGTGCGACATATGCTAAACACACAAACACACAGATATACTCTCTCCCCAGCAGGATGTTAAACGTTGGCACATGTAAACCCCCCCCACCCCACCCTCCAGAGTGCATAGATTTCACAACGGATCAGCTGATTCCAGCGGGGAACCAGAAGCTCTAACTGAGTAAACATAGCAGGAATTAAGTTCTGCGCTGGCCATCTGTGTTATGTTAATGGAATGGAAATGTCAAGAAATTAACCTGTGGTCGAAAGCTTGGATGCTGCCGACTTCCTATTAGCGCACGAGAGGTGCTGGGATCTGTGCGCAAGGGGACGTGGAGGAAGAATAACAGTGTATAATTGCGCTTCATTCATCACGGTATCTTTTACACAACCTTCAACCCGACTCATACCTGAGCCGTCGCTTTCTTTCTTTCTTTTTTCCCCCACTCGGGTTATTGCCCAGAGCATAATAACTATGAAATTACTGCGGAGCTGTCTTGTCAGTAACCAGAGAAATGGCAGTGTGGGAGGAAGAGCAACAAGACTCCCATTGTAGCCTCGGCAATGGCTCGGCACCTCCCGTGTCATGCTGCGAGGAGAGAAAGGGAGGAGGATGAGAAAGAGTGAGCAAATGAGTCTACATGTGTGTGTGTGCAGGTTAGAAGAGGCCTCAGGTTTTTACCTGGTCTGGTCTGGTCTGGTCTGGTCTGGCGCTATAGACAGAGCGGCAGCCAAAAAGCTTGTGGAAAGAACAGGCCAAGAACAGGCGCCACATCAAAGCTCCACCTCCAGCTCACCTGGAACCTCCAAGCCACGGGCAGACTGGCCCACCTGACATAGGGGCCACCCCGAGCTTTCAAAGTGTGCTTCGGAGACACAACACACAAATAAACGTCTAGACGCTTTCTACTTCTTCTAAGAAGTTTGGGGTTCCCTTTCCCTTCATCTTGTCTGCAAGTCAACATGATTGATTTAGGAAGTGTCTGGGAAATCTCAGGAAGAAAAAAAAGCCTTTGCTTTTGTCCATACTTTTAGTACCATCAGTCTTCAACCTAACTATTAAGGTAGTATACATATGAAGACCTTATGGATCATAGTTGTAGCTTAAATACATTTTAAAAGTACAATAAATTCCCTTTTTTTCATACAAACCATGGATCAGGGCTGTAGCCGGGACGAAAATATTAAGATCAACATTGGTCATAGTGAGTCAAAATATCCTTCAAGTTTCCTGAAACTGCTCCGACTTGCTCCAGTTAGAACGATTTATTTTAAACTGATTAAATGCTTTGGCCATTTTGGTCAAGTTACAGTTTAGTACCTTGTTTTCTGAGATTGTATCATGTGAAAATGTGTAAAAGTTGTATTAAAATATGTACCGTAGTCCTACAGTCAGCGCCATTGTGTAAACTTGGATTACAAGGATTGAGAACATTTCTACCACAACCCTAACCCCTGTAACCTTTCAGATGAACAGGTCCACAAGAACGGTGATGCTGTACATTCCTGTCCATCAAGATTTTCATTCGAACAGTATCACAAACCTTGTGTTTAAACGTTTCTTATTTGAATACACTCACCACTGAATAACGCTAAGCCGTGAATCATGTTTTCAACTCATACCTGTCTAATGTAATTAATTATATGTGCTATAGCCTTCAGCCACAAGCGGTTTTTTTTTTCCAGATTTTTTTTAACCTGTCTTAGCGCCTCCTGCCACCCAGTGTCAAGAGACAAGTTTAATTGCTACGTGAAAACCACAAAAAAAGAGCCCAGGCTCGATGTAAACACGTACTACACCTAGATTGGGCATAGTTTCACTTCTAAAAAAAAAATAAAGCCCTGAAGCTGTCCATGGTGTAATTAAAGAGAAAGTGTTCCACTGAGTAACTTTTTATGTCGCTGTTCTTCTTGGAATGCTAATTCGGTGGAATACTCGAGTAATGAGGACAGGCGTGTTTGTATGCGTCATAGCTCTAAAAATATGAACACCGTTAATTTGTCTCCGGAGTGTAGATTTTGTCATCGATGCTCAAACACAGTATTATGAGGCTGCAAGAATGAAAAATTTAAATGTAAACGATTTTCATGATGTTTTTCAGGTTTCGGGTTTTGCTAACAAGCTAAAAAGCGATAGACTTCTACCTCACCCGAAATATTTTCTCGATCGATCTCAAACCACTTCCTGGAAGTGTTTACGACAATGGACACTGAAGACCGGAATGTTATGGAGGCGGCCATTTTGGATGATTGGTTTTACTTTTTCCTCTAATCTTAGACTGCACCCCTTTTTATTATGTAAATAATATTGTTCCATTTTCCATTAATTCACCCATCCGTACATCTTCAGGAACTCGATCCTGGTCAGGGTCGCAGTGGATCCCGGGAATGCTAGGTGAGAGTTGGGAACACGCTCTGAACGGGATGCCAGTTCATCACAGGGCTCCACACATGCAAACACAGCATGCAGAGCACCAACTGGAGGAAACCGGAGAACCCTGAGGAGACCCACATGGACTTGGGGAAACCGTGAAATTCCAAAAGGCGGGAATGTTACCTGCTGCACCACTGTACCGTGCTAAATGTGGCATTCTAGCTAATATTAGCACAAATTAATAATAATGAATCAAACCCCACCCTATTTAGATTTCAGCATCAAAGGTGTTCAAGATAAAATGATATATTAAAAAAAGGGAAATATTTCTAGATGTGCTGGGAAATGTCAGATCAGTCAGAGAAGAGCGGGTGACGATGAGCAGAACCTCCTCCTCGGGCATTTCCTCTGTTCAGACACTGACCCTTTAACCTCCTGTCTTTGTGCAGGGGATTGTGGGATGCATTTGGAGGGCACGGGGTGTGCATTAGAGGGTGAGTCTGCTCTTCTGGGACCGGTGCTGTCAGTGGCAAAAAAAACCCAAAAAAAAAAACCAGGAGGATTAGAGAGGTGAGTGGATCGGTTAGTGGATTAGCTGCTCCGCTACGCTGCAGGTAAGACTTTTTAAACGTGGCTTCGGGGAAGGAATCATAGGGAAACATGTAGTTGAGGACATGTTAGGAATGTCGAGTCCAGTATTTCTCTCTCCATTAAAAATGGATGAGCGATATGATGTTATAATATTGATATTGTGTTTAATTGTCATGGGATGCCTTTTTGGGACCATGAATTTTTATTTTTTAAAGAATCATTTTATACGCACTCATTAATATTGCAATTTTTTCCCATATTATATTATATGTCTTCCCTTATAAAATACAATTTTTTTCCTAAATATGAAAAAATAAAAAAATGCATGAATTTGGTTATTAATAACCAATAACAAATAAAATTACTATTATGTATCATAATACGTACATTTTGTGTACCGTAGAAATTCAAATCGTGATATGATATTTGTCATATTGCACACCCCCTTGATCAAAACGATGACCAATGAGTAAAAATACATCTTAGAATAAGTTTCAAACATTTTCCTTTTAATTGAAAACCCTTTGATGCCAGAGGTGAGCACATACAGTAGTTTGGCTTGAGGAGTGTGTGTGTGCTAATACACCATGATGTGTGTGTGTGTGTGAGGCGCTGAGGTAAGCCTGGCTTGTCTGCCGTTTGAGACAAGTTATCAGTGGGAGCCATGAGTGTCCCTCTTCACTCCAGAGACAGAGGAGAACAACAGCGCCGGTGTGACGCATGGCTACACTTTGGCACGGCTGAGCCACCGAAGGCCTAATCTCCCCGCACCTCCTGATCCGCCTACTCACACACTCCTCACACGCTCTGCAGCCATTATTACTCTGAGATTATTGCGGCAGCGTGGCAGGAATGGCCATACGCACGTCTGCCCTATTCACTCCACCTCACACAGCTGTTACAGTCGCAAATAATCACTCACTTTGATGATCAACCAAATACTCAGCTGGGGAGCGGGCGATTTATTTATTTATTTATTTATTTATTTATTTATTTCCGGGAAACGCGTGAAAAAAAAAAGTTATGCTGAAAATCAGTTCCGAAATGCGTCGTCATTTTTCTCAATGAATAAAAATTTAGACCGACACTGGAGACTCCTTCCATAAATGTTAGCGAAATCCATCTTTAAATCCATTTACGTCTACGTGCAGCGTATACAAGTGTGGAAACAACAACACGCTAGAATATAAACCTGTGATTTGCCTTATGCTTCTCCTAGCAGGCTAATATGATCAGCTAGAACTAGCATGATAAACGCTTTACATCCGTGGTGAGCAGAAAAGCATCTCAGAACGCACAGCATGCCGAACCATGAGGAGAGGAAGACGGGAAGCGGAGGAGCCTGGAGAAATGCTGTCGGTGAGCCTAGCTGTGAATGTAGAGTTGAAATGATTCTTCTCCTCTATACAAAGATACGGTGAGATAAATGTTGATCTCCGGTGGCTAAATGAGCATCCAGGAGTAGCGTAGGAGTTTCTGGTGTAGTCACTAATTTTTTTTTTCTTTCAGAAGAATGAATGAAGAATCATTTCGTCAATCAACGTCTAGTACTGGACTTAGCAGCATCATTAAGAGATTTATTCGCTCCCAGTCTAGACGGTGTGTCAATGTGTGTGAGCAGATGTGTGTAGTAATGTTCCCGCTCCGCTCCACACACACACCCTCTTTAGCAGAGTGATGGTGTGAGTGCGGTTCACATTAGGCAGAGCTCTTTTCCCGACAGGAAGCCGTTCCAGGTAGTTACCCTCTTCTCTACTGGAATAAATCCACTGTGAGGAGCTTCTCTCCACAGGAACACACCTGAGCTGATCTTAACCACGTCGTTTCCACACAGACGTCTCTTCCTCCGATGGCTCCACCTGAAACTTTCACATGCATCAGTTTTTTTCCGTGTGACAATCTCCCGTTCTGTATCACCCTGTAGATCACCAGGCTTTAGATTCAGGTTAAACTGTGTAATGCGATTTTCTCTCCAAACACATCCGAGATGCAGAGCACCAAAGATCATATTCTACCTTTTTTTTTTTTACGCAACACTTTTAATTTTCATCAGCTTAATCTTAATGTGATTCCGAGCGCAGGGACACGGACTTTTTAACCCTAAACGGATTTGCGTTGGATTAGAGCTTGGCTGTTTCTCGCCACACGCACTAAACGTGCACTTAATTAATGTGAAATATTTAAATCAGAGACGTTTCTTTAATACTAAATACGATGTGTTAATAGTATTAACGTGGACGTGCGCTGCTAGCTGGCGAATATTTATTCGCGCGTCCGGGATTAGACGCTATGCTTAAACAAACAGACAAAACTTTAAAAAGAAAAACATATGTAAGTAAATACAAAAGTGTATGTGTAAGCAAGTACATAAATATGTAAATGTGTAAGTATATAACATACACTATATTTGCCAAAAGTATTCACTCACCCATCGAAATAATTAAATTCAGGTGTTATAATCACTTCCATGGCCACAGGTGTATAACTTCAAGCACCTCGGCATGCAGACCGCTTCTACACACATTTGTGAAAGAATGGGTCGCTCTCAGGAGCTCAGTGAATTCCTGCGTGGTACCGTGATAGGATGCCACCTGTGCAACAAGTCCAGTCGTGAA